>VCAZ01000061.1:442500-887500 GCA_005784505.1 Bagarius yarrelli
TTTCCTTTTGCTTTGGTGTCGTTTTTTCACCCAGCGTCACTTCATTCATGTTTCTGTCACAGCATGGCTCAGTGCTATTTAGTGTAACAGACTGATTTGGTGACTATGTCTAATTTTTCTTTTTCGACAGGTCGGCTTACATCATCTTTAAAACTGACCCGTATCTGATTCTGCATTTTACAGTATACACAGCAAAATATTCCAAGGTAGACCTACTGACCGGAAAAAGAGATCAAAACGACAAGATATATATATATATTTTTATTTTATTTTTTTAATATAAATAGTATATATATCGATATATACGTACATACACATACATATATACAGCAATCTGTCATATAATATATCCGTCATATAAGATCTACTAAAGCACAGGCTGTTTATTATTCAACATTTATTAAAATGTCTCAGACTGAGTTTTACTACATATATATGCAAAATAATAGCATGCAAGGCAAGTATTATATCTGAATCCATAGTATACAAAAACATTGCTACTACTTTCACCCGGGTTCTGAGGTAGGCAGGCATACGATGGACACTTTCATATCCCATAAGCCCTTGGAAGAGCTGATACGACTATTCAACAAACATGTTACCATGTTAAACACTGACAAGAGATCTGTTATATTCGAAAAACCCTAGTCTCGAGTGCGTTGAAGTAACTTTAAGCGCTTCAGGAAAAACGACTTACTAAAAATGTATGCTGAAAAAATGCTATGATATATGGGAGCACGTACCCTGCAAATGACATGACCGGATATAATACTTCCATATTTCATTCATACTGCTCATAATCACGCTACAAAAGATACTTGTTTAACGGTTCAGAGGTGCATACTCATTCAAATGTAGTAGATACTCAAGTAGCGTGCAATTTCGAATGTAGACTTAGTCTAAACATTTAGTCCCCCAAAAATTGTAAAAAAATTTTTTAAAAAACCCAAAAAGAAGTACTTGTAAATCCTGTAAATTACTCTCCTTTAAAGATGATGTTCTAAGCTTTTATTTGTCTTTAGGATAAATAGAATAAAATAGAAACCGTTTAGTAGGGCCGCGCAATATATCGAAATGATTAAAATATTGCAAATGTGCAGTACGTACATTGCAATCGATTGCGATAAATAAGCCGTGAAGCTTTTATAGTGAGCTAATATTGATAAGATGAGCAAGCCCGAGGCAACCACAGCCTCTGCCGGCGATCGAGCGCCAAAACAAAGAAACACATTAACCATGTGGCAAAATCCGCGTTTTAAAAAAGATAAACACACGCAGACTTCACACACAGTTTTATGTAGAACATGTAAATCTCGATTACCAACGTAAAATCTTTACAGTCACCTTATAATCAAGCCCAATTTGTAATATATCAATATGTCAATCGTTTTTTAATATATCATATCGGATATTGCGTTATTTAGCATACTATCGAATATCGCTGCATTATTGTAGCTGATAACAGAAAGACAATATCAATTGTAACTATAAATGTCCGATTAATGAATAATTAACAAAAATTCAGTGGCGTCGGATGATTCACTCGTATCTGGTCGCATCACATCAACTCAGTATTGATTGTTTTTTTCCAAACGCAGTAACAGCACTGCGTCTCATGGTTCACTTCTTCTAGAGGTAAATAATAAAGGTAAAACATCGACTCACACTTTACAAGAAATAGGATCCAGCCAAGTGTATTATTATTATTATGTTTTACTAAATTTACGATATATTACCCAAAATGCACTTGCTGGCAGCAAAAGTGAAGCTGAGTCAGCTCAGAATGCATCCAGACATCATGATTAAATCTCTTTTGGCTACAACAAAGAGCAGAATTCTGGAAGTGACGGAAAGGAAATCCAGCCACATCGAAGCTCGAGCCGATTAAAGCTGGTTCTGAATACTTTCCAGGTTCATCTACCAATTACCTGTCGCGACTCGCAGCACATAGTTTCCCGTCATTAGTAACCCTGCCATCATGATCCAGAGCAAAACAAAGCGTGGAGAAAAGGCAGATGGAACAGCTGCAGTCCACTGTTTGGATATTTTACATAGGATGCTCTATTTATCGGGTCTATACAAGCCGTAACAAGCACTTCCTCCCGGGCCGCTCTGGGGGATTACATCTGGTCAAAAGTGAAGCCTCATCATATTGACATTGCGATCAGTTTGCTTTGCCTTTGTATTATTATATTACACGCTCTACCCGCCACTTTGCTTAACCCCTGCATTATATTACAATCCATTCATTACACACACACACACACACACACACAATTCCAGTACAGGCTTGAAGATTCTCGGAACGCCTGATTCTTTTTCAATTGCAAATATAATTAAAATGCACTCTTTTATCTATTGTAGAATCCCAGCTTTAGATAATTAGAACGAAGAATTTGGCAACATCCCTTCTGCAAGTTACAGACTTATTCAGCTGTTTGTCTTTGCTGGTTTTCACCAAACGGATCATTCACTGCAAAAACCCAGCTGATATTATAAATAGATATACAGCGTTTAAATGATGCCTTGTGCTGCGTTCTGGTGAAGTTCTTCCCAGAAGGAATGCCACTGGGGAGCTTGAGTGATGCTCTGTAATGATACGGTTCTGTCCCGATCTTCCCACATTAACCCCCTTTTTTTGCATCGACATAACAAAGTATATATTTTCAAAAAGAAAGTCCAACATGTTAAATATTGTTTGTCTTCTGTTCTTCTCTGGATGCATTGTAGGTTGTTTTTTTTAAAGTGATGTGGAAGTGCAGAGCGCGGCTTTGAAACAATGGCGGTCGCTGGCTATTTTTAAAAAAAGAATAGAATAGAGGTCTTTATTTGTCACATGTACAGAACAGCACAGTGAAATCTTAACTCAGGAAGTTGGGATCCGAGCGCAGGATCAGCCAATGTACAGCACTGCTGGAGCTAGAAAAGCGTTAAGGGCCTTGTTTAAAGAACCAATAGTGGAGTTTGCAAGTGCTGGAGCTTGAAATACTTTTAACAACCCAGAGTCTTTACATTTAAGCCCCAACTGCCCAATATTTTAACCAGAAAATGAGACTGAGATAATTTTTTTGGACAAAAGGGCCTAATTTATTGAACAATAATGAGTATCCTGTTGTAACACCATTTTCCATTGGTTGTTGTTGCCCTTGTTGGACCGAGAGACAGAACACACCTGCAACCAGTAATCAGTAAAGGATGAATCAAAGAAATGATTGAGAGAAGAACCTTTACAGTGTTGCCAGATTGGGCATAATCCTGCCCAATTGGGTTTCTGTGGATCACATGCATTGGGCTGGTTGATCAAATTTGGGCTGCTATTCGATGGCAGGAAGTTATATATAGTTAGTTTTTTTTTTTTATCTTTTAAAATGTGCTGGTTTTACGCTGTAGTTAGGCTGGAGATCTTTAATCCAATCTGGCAACTTTAAAAGCTGCTGTAAAGATGACATCGTCTGCAGATCTTCGGTAACTGCAGAAAGTTACAGTGAGCATTGAACATGCAGCTTTCTAAGTAGTCACATAAATAACAAAGTGTATGAATACACAAGCTTCTCAACTTATACTACAGTTTCACTAATGGGTAACAAGTTGTTAGTGGGAAGGTAGCACCTGTAAATATTATTGTGTTTAGCTGCTGTATTCAGTTCTTCCCTTATTTTAATTGGACGGTTGGCCACCAATCAGTCTACTTCTGTTTTTTTGTTTGTTTTAAGATATGTGGCAAACATCATGATAAATTATATCAGAACATGTTCCTTATTCTGACTAAATCTTATTGATATATATATTTAATTACTATTACTAATTAAGTTCATTCATTTTATTTCATTCGTTTTTAATGGTTTAATTAATTACGAACCACTTCTAAACATCTGATTTAAAAAATTTGATCTTGAACAATGTAAAATTTGAACTTTTTTCAATCATTTAACATTTATTTATTAGATTTTCTTTACGGAATGTCAACTTGACAGATGACAACAATATTTTGATCAAATTTATTCTGTATGATTTTACTATTTACTATTTACTAGTATAGTTTTACTATTGCTACTCTACTAGAAGCTATCCTTTCTTAATAACCTATAATTCCCTGTAAAAAGTGCGCAATTTGCGTCGTAATTATATTATAAATATTTTATATTTATACAGAAAGAAATAAAAAAAAAAAAAGAAAGTTCATAAAAAAAGAATTAAAGACTAATTAATAAAAGGAGCTGTGAATGTAAAAAATGACATATGAAATCAAAAGTAAACAGTTTTTTTTTTACCTGAGAATAACCACTACAAAAATAATCAGTACATAAACTTGAAATTGCCATACATGAACCTAACATTGCAAACTGATAAACAGACAAATCAACAACCAACTTGTCCGTCCAAAAAGTTGGGTACTTTGTTTTAGGTCCATGTTTAAACTTAGGTTAAAACGGTGAAACGCCCCCTATTGTTTTAACTACAGTCTGTAAATGTCGGGGGGACCTGGCTGGCGTTGCTGGAGCGACTCTGTGTCTTGCACATACATCGAAAGTTTGTTAGTGTGACCGTAGAATAACCCACACCTTTTGTATCTTTTAACACAAATAGTGTCGTGTGAACGGTTGGGAATTAAAACGAGTGCTTGTTTACGGCCTGTGAAAAGCTTTTGTAGTGTTGCTTACGTCTGAATAACATCACCACATGCTCCTTCACATGGCACAGTTCATTTTAGGAGCATCCAGAAGTATTTTCCCACAATCCTTTAAAAGACATAAATAAAATCAACGATAGCTGTTGATTATTCGGAGAGCTCTTTTCAGCCTATAGCGCCCTGCACAGGGCAGCATTTACATATGAGAAGGCAGCGTAAGTGGCCTGTATTGTCTCCACCGAGGACTCCGAGGCATGAATGAGGGATTCTTTTCTTCACCACTAGCTCACCTCTGACATCCGTGTGTGTCCTTTGCTCTTATCCCGGTCGCCCCCCACAGTTCTACAGAATTGAACTGGAAATGGCTCTCTGTGCTTTTTTTCCTCTTCATCTCCTGCTCTTCCTTTGATTTTTCTTTAAGTTTGCTGCAGGCTATATAATGTAACAGACATTTGTTATTTGCTGGAATCAAAGGCCAAATATTGTCTTTAAATCAACCCTACAAATTAACGTAGTAAGTTTGGAGTCAGTCGTTTGCTTGACCAGCGGGTGGTTCTTGATCACGTTTACTGACGGTCTTTAGCAACACCTTACAGTGCTAGCCATTTCCTGTATCAACTACAGAGACATGTGTGAGAAAGTGGTAGCTTAGTGGTAAAGACGGTAAAAATGTTGTCCTTCTGATCAGAAAATTAATCTATAGTATCAATATTTATTTACATTCTGGTTTAAACTGATTTAAATTGACGTTAATATTGAATTAAAAACCTCAGTGTGTGTCGAACGACTTGCTCCTACGCTCCTGTAGTTGTCGCGGACACATACAGCCACTGAATCAGAAGCAAACATGGCGGAAAAATAAGAGTGCCTCCGGCTCTTTATTGTTAATATTTTTAGCTATTTGTTTTACATTTTTTAGTTAAAGTATTGCAATATGTATTTGATATAATATCAAATCGTGATAAAAGTTATGTCGATATGCCTTTATATATTTTTACTCAAATAAGTAAGGTGTTTTTTTACGGCCAAATTTTTAATAAACTATACCATAAAATGGTAATGAAATAAATGATGATCTATTTTTTGGGTTTAATCATTGTTGGGATCCTATTTTAACGCTGACAGCATTAACAGTTTATATATATTAAAAAAAGAAATAAATTATATATATATGTGTTTTTGTCATATCTCCCAGCCCTGTATTGCAATATATCGTAATATTTTGTATCGAGACCAATCTATCATGGTATGCATAGTATCATATAATTTACTTTACTGGGTTAATTTTTGTTGATGGGATTCAGCTAATCGGAATGCGTTTAGAGAAACCTTCCTTTTTTGTTCAAAAAATGTATGTCAGTAACTACATTTCTTTTTACATTGTGTGCTGGGAATCAGAAAGAGAGAGAGACGTTGCTTAAGGCCAGGGAGCCGCACACCTGGTTCTTATGTTGTGTAAATTACACAGATGTTTGGCATAGAAAACACAAAGGGATGCTTTCTGAACAAAGCCATCAGTGATTCATGAGCAGTGGAGCACAAATCATGCACAATATCTGCCAAGGAATATCTGGTTGTTTTTTGTTTTTTTTCAGCCCAACAAATCTATCATCACGAGTGAGTGGACAGTCAGGTGTGCCTTACATGCCAGACAGCATGGCTCCAGGTGACAGTGTGTGTAATGTGTTATTCTGAACAGTGAATAAAAGCCTTATATTATATTATATTATATTATATTATATTATATTATATATTATATAAGACGTCGGTGCTTAATTTGACGGCATATCGTGTAGCAAATATAGGAAAAAAATTTGTTTTTATAAGCTTTTCATATAGTGGAAGGTGCAGTGGGCCATTTTGGAAAATGCTAACTGTAGTCTGATAGCACTGAACGCTTGCACCCCTAACCACCCCACCCCACCGCAAATCGCCATCCAAAACCAGCCCTCCTGACCGCAAAAACACATGGCACATAAAAAGAATCATTATTACAAGTCATTATTTAACCAGCTATTAATATTCTGGCTTGCTTTTATGTTTGAGACGACAGACTGAGCTCCAGACACCTGCTCGATCATCAAATGCGATATTTAGGTAAATAATCTTTTAAAATAAATCAATACATGCGTTTTTTTTTTTTTAACGAAGTTTTAAAGTCTTATTTATGATGTCGCTGGTTGAGCGTATAGTAAGTTTTATTCTCATTTGCCTTGAAATAAACAGTTCTGGTGTGGCAGTCCATTGAAGTCAATTCCATCTGAAGTGTGTAGCACAGCTGAAGACTGTGCGACATGTGGCACTTAGAAAAGGTCTGAAAACGGCTGTATCCTGGCCATATGTCGCTGTGCAGACGGGAAGGGGGTGGACATCGCTCCTAATGTGGAAACAAAGGGTGTCTCACTTTACACTGAGCATGCGGTCACACCGCTCACACTCGGACATCCTGAGTGCCGTGCAGATCCGCTATCCGCTCACCCTTACATTGTTGAAGAGTGCAGGCTAAAAGTCTTTAGCGTATACCTTTTTTTAAAACACTAGGCAAACTATCGAGAGAGTGGAGCATGTGACCAAAATCAGGGTCATTTATGTATCTCATCTCTTGTCAGATCAAAACAAGGATCAAAATCCTGAAGCTAACCCTATAATGACAAGTCTCGATTACGGATTGCCTTGGCGCTAGGGCAGAACCCCGGCTGTGGTGGGGGCATCTTCAAAGCTTCTGTGCTTATGCTCTCTGTGATTAGTAGGGATTTGGAGAGGCCTGCTTTAGAAAGGTCTAAGTAAACTGTTTCTCCCGCATTCGGCTTCCACGTTTGTTATTTTTCAGTCTGCGTTTTTAACCACAGCACTGAGATTTTTTTAAGACAGAAATTTTAGAAAAAATCAAGAAGTAGCAAGTTACAATCCTGGAGGATAAAACCAGCACAAGAAGTACAATAGTGTAGCAAATGGCCAGAACATCCACTGGGTTTCATCTTGAGATCAGATGAGCATGGTGGGTTTTACCTTCTAAAATTTGCTGATTATGACATTAGTTTTTATTTTTTTTAGCTTCCATTACATCATAGTTCTGGACTACATAAAGAATGGTCACAGGAAAGGTATTTTTATTCTTAAAATATAATCGTTGTGTACCAGCAATCTTTTTTTTCTTCTAATGGTCGAACGGTAATGGCCCTAACAGAGATCCCTGATGCATGTTTTTTAGATTTGATCTGTATTGCATAAGCTTTTTTTTATTTAAAGCCATAGAGCTTTACCTTATGTGAACAAAGCATAAATAACACAAATTAACTACACTCGAGTTTTAAGTTCACTCGGTTGTCAGATTGGATTTTTGATAGATATTTTTGTGTAGCGTTTAGGTGATTTATTTTTTAGCTAAAAAAAACTTGGAGGTGGTTAGGAGGCAGCAGTTCTGGTCAGTGCAATGGAATTTTTGTGCAGTCATCGTCTGTTTGTAAACAGAGTTATTGTCCAAGACCAGAAGAAACACTAAAACAGGATCTGAGCTTCTTCAGATAGAAACATTTAGACTTGTTTATCATCTATATATTACTTAGTTTGTAAAACAATATGTCAGTAAAAATGTCTTTCATGGTCTCTGTAACAGGATTCTGCAGCGCATAAGAGTCACGCCTGTGGGGTTGAGCTCGTTTTAACAGAGTTTTACAAGAAAATCTGCTCTTAAAAGCCTTGTAGCCTAAGAAACTTACAGACACACATGAAAAAAACAACAACAAATATTTATTTATATTAATATATTTAAATGTATGTATTTAAATTAATTCCAAAAAAATCGAAGTTTGGATTCAGTTAAATGTAACATAAGATTTTTTTGTGTGTGTGTAAATTAAAAGTCCTATTAAAAAACAAACACTTCCAAATCAGCTGGTTTAAGGTCAGGAGGTCAGACTAAAGTCAGACGAAGTTAAGTCGTGTGCTTAATCAGAAGTCTGAGTGTCTGTGAGGGGGTGTAGAGTGTGTGTGTGTGTGAGTGTATGTGTGTGTGTGAGTGTATGTGTGTGTGTGTTCTGAAGTCTGGAGAATGTAGTTCGTAGTGTGTTCCAGGAACTGGAGATCACTGGTTGTGTTAGTCTGACAAAATTGTGTGTGTGTGTGTGTGCAAAGATGCTCAAAATAAGTCTAATATAGTCTATTAATTATAGAATATTATTAAATAATATTAATTTGCATTAACAATTTTCCCATTTGTAGTGATTAATTGTGGAAAGTTGTGGCTTAGGGGTTAGAGTGATGGTCTGCTACCCAAAAGACTGTGGGTTTAATTCCTAGTACCACCAAGTTTACATTTTACGACATTTGACAGATGCCCTTATCCAGAGCGACTTACTTATATCTCTTCTATACAACTGGGAAATCAGCAGTGGCAACTTGATGTTGCTGGGAATTGAACATCCGATCTTCCAATTAGCAGTCCAACACCTTAACCACCGAGCTACCACTTACCCCAGTTACCCGAGCAGGACCATAAGTATAAGTATATTCAATTCATTGTGCAAGGTACGTGTACAGAGCCAATGAAATGCATTTTTCGCATATCCCATCTTAGTAAGTTGGGGTCAGAGCACAGGGTCAGCTATGATACAGCAGCACCCCTGGAGTAGGAGGGGTTAAGGGTCTTGCTCAAGGACCCAACAGTGGTTGACTTGCCAGAGGTGGGGCTTGAACCCAGGTGTTTCTGGTCTTCAGATTAACAACTCAGCACCTTAACCATTTGAGCCACCCTGCCCACAATTGCTCAGTTTTATAATGAAAATGAATGTAAGTCACTCTTAACATTTGAGTAATTGTTAATCAGGTGCGGTTTGAGATAAATGACCTGAATTTAGGACACTTCTGGTGAGGTGTTTGTAAGTTGCATTGCATGTTCGGATATTTTTTTTTCTACGTGGAAACTCTCGGAAAGATAAACTTCTATTAGTTCGACTAGTGCAGTGTTCACAGGCATGTTTAAGCAACGTGCATCTGTGAGTAGTCTGGATGTGGTTTTTCTCGAGCACAAATGCATGTTATTTCGAGCACATATCCAAAGTAGCAATTTGATTGTGGTCAGAGCCAAGAGTGTGTTGGTAAAAAATGTCAGCAATGTGGTTGGTCTGAGTTAAAAAAAGATGCTTGTTTGTGCCATTGTATCTTTTATAGGTCTATACAGCAGTGTCGAGGATGGTACATGCATGTCTGTGATACACTATATGGCCAAAAGTTTGTACCACACCTCTAAATGTGCCTTCCCAAAATTGTTGGAGGCACACCTGGCCTCTTACACTGTATCATAAAGAGACCTAAACACTGTTCCAGAATGACAATGCCACTGTGCACAAAGCCCCTAAGCTCCATGAGGCCATGGTGTGTTCTGATTCTGATATTGATTCTGAACGCCATTGACTAAAAAGCTAACTGCAGCCCAGACCTTCTCAACTGACATTAGTGTCTGATCTCACTAATACTAATGGTCAAAGCCACACATTTCCAGATGTTTGATGGTGGTTTTAGGAATAAGAGTAAGACTAAATCTGGAGTAGAATGTTTAAAATACAGATATGGATGCGCTGGCCAGACGTTCCAATACTATTTCCATAGGTATAGTGTATATGCACATGTCTTTTTATCTATACTAATACCAGTCCTGCTGTTTCCTTTTCTAGGTAAATGTCTGTGGCGCCTGCAAGTCAGGATCTCAAGCCCCACAGTCACAGTGCTGCAGGAATTCCTGCTTTTACAAGGCTGGAAATTGGCTTCGGAATGACCCAAGCAGGCCAGTTAATGGCACACATTCTCTGGTTACCCCTTATAGTCTAAAAAGCCTTGTTTTCTTTCTGTCTTTATTTTTTCGCAATGACATCATGCACCGTTCTAGGCCAAATGTGCCATTAATAGATGTCTGCGCTGTAGTTTTGAAGTCTGAGGGGGCGCATGTATCAGATGGAGGTGAGCACCGTTTTGCTTATCTGACCCCACCGATCTGTTAATAATTCCAGAATTGAAAAACATTAGACCCACCATGCAGGGAAGGCCCAGGCAGGCCCAGCAGCAGCAGCAGGTAGGATGCCCATCACCCAGGAAAACGCACTGAGTCACCTTTCTCTGCTGGAGAGCTGGCTGAAGGTGAATCAGGTGGAACGGGACCAGGAGGATGACCGTGGGAAGAGGAAAGCAGGCAACGCTACACTGTGTCAGGCTGCAGTCCGTAAGCTGGTGGAGTACATCCAGCTGAACTTTACAGACTGCGAGAGCCGCCAATACAATGGCAACACACCTAAGGACGAAGCGGACGTAGAGGTGCGGGCTGTCGGCTTTAGCAAAGCTGAAGGAGATGGTACCGAGTTTGGCCTCAGCTTTGGAAACATCCCTATCTTCGGGGATCCTGAAGGAAAGAAGAAGGTGCGGAGACGACGTCGGAAAAACGATAAAGGCCCTGTGCTGGACGTAGGCTGCATCTGGGTGACAGAAGTGAAGAAGAAGAGCCCCGCAGCACGATGCGGTGACATCAAGTTGCGGGACGAGCTGCTGTCCCTTAACGGCCAGCTGATGGTCGGAGTAGACGTTACCGGAGCCAGGTAGGATATCTGATATCTGTGTTACACTTTTATAATTTCCAGAAACTCTGCTTTCACACATTAAATAAAGCAATCAGCCACAAGAGGGCGTTAGTGAGAGTGACTTTTTATAAGAAAGGATGTTATAAGACACAACTCCGGCCAAAGTGCTTTAAATCTCTGTAATGATGTACAAAGTAATAATATTATTAGTAAGATATATATATATATATATATATATATATATATATATATATATATATATATATATATATATATATATAATAGTAACTTCATTATTTAGTATTTTTTTAGTTGAAGATACTGTAGGTGGTTTAGTCCCAGGTGTTCAATCTTTAATGAAATCTTAGGACAAATAAGGCAAAAGTAGCTGAAAGGTGTTGGACTGTTTACCAGAAGGTCATAGGTTTAATACCTAATGCCATGTACAAGGTTTCTAATCCTTGTGCTAAGTTGTATGAATGAAATAATTGTAAGTCGCACTGGAAAAGAGTGTTGTAAAAAAAAAAAAGAGTGTAAAAAATGTAAGAAGGTGTGAAAGGATTATCAGAGCAACCGGTGGTTAATACGGTTATCAAGGATTTTTTTTTTATTAAGTGGCTTAAAAGTTCATTTTCTTCTACAAGGTTTTGCTATTTTTCTGACACTTGTTTCTGATTAGATAAAAATTTGAGTGTTGTGTTAGTAAGAGAGCTGATTTCTATAAATATTTAATCCAGTTGGTGTCAACAAATGACTCATGACCACATTGTATAACCCAGGGGTGGGCCGTCTCGGTGCTGGGGGGCGGGTGTTGTGCAGAGTTTAGCTTCAACCCTAATCAAACACACCTGAACCAACTAATCAAGATCTTACTAGGTATACTTAAAACAGGTAAGTGTGTTAAGGCAAGTTGGAGCTGAACTCTGCAGGACACCAGCCCTCCAGAAGCGAGATTGCCCACCCCTGGTCTAACCGATAAAACCTTATTATATTAAGTAGGTTGCTTTCTTCAATGCTGTATAATAAACAGTAGCTACACTTTCTAACACTTATAACTCCTTCTTGAGTCCAAACCGGACAGGATACACACAATCACACTGTGTAAAAAAGGGGAGGTTTCTTAGCAAGCTTGAGAGCGCTAGATTTTCCTCTTAGCGGTGTCTTATTTTCTACCAACAAAGGAAAAGAAACATTGCAGTCAGGAAAGATATCTCTGACAGGGACACAACACAGGAGCAGAGTCTGGAAACCGACCAAAGCAGCACAGAAAACGGTGTCCCCGCAGTACCAAAGCATGCCTGTTTCTTACACATAAGCCAAAAGCTGTTTCTTGTAAGACACCATAATCAGACTGGTCATTTTCCACCAGATGATAGAAACGTTTAGATCACATTAAAGGCACTGATGAAGAAACTGAAAATTATCCTCACAGGTTCCGGGGCATGTGATCTAGCTGTGGAAATAATAATAATGCTTGTGTCTGAGCTCTTTGAAGCTGTAAAGCCGAGCACACACTGTGCAATTTTGGCAGATTGGGACATCTGAGACAATTTTTTAAGAAGGAATCCTGAAAAATTCCTATAATCCTAGGCTAAAATCTGTTGTCTTTGGTCTCTAGTTTGACATGTTCACTGACAGGATTAATGACTGTTGCCATCAGTTTGCTCCTCAGATAAAATTCTGGCAGGATCAGAAGATTTCCGACACTGGTTCTTGTTAAACCAAGAACCAACCGGATCGCCTAACCCCGATGACGCAATTATCTAGACAACTTTAAACAATTTGGGGAAAACAGTGGACAGAACAGCCAGAAGACAAACATATTGAGTTATGGAGGGGAAATGGAGTGTTTTGTATGGCATGTTGTTGCTGCTGTTTGTTTTTAGCTAGCTACCATTTAGCGAGCGATCACGGGTTACTGAACGTGTCACGGATTGATGACGTAAAACTGCAGACGAGTCTCCTTGTGTGTGTCCAGTATGAAAATAGGACAGTATGAGATGGGGATCATGTCCATACAGTCTGACAAGCAACAATCGCAAAAGACTGTTAAAAAAAAGTCCACAGAGATACAGGTCATTTCTGTCCACGCTGAAATAGTGTTTTTTTGATCACCAGAGATAAAAAAATGGCTTCAGATTCTCTTAGACGTGTGCTGACGTTTGACCAGAGAAGGTACGCGGTTTCAGGTACACTTTACGATACACACTTCCCGACCGAATCAAACACTATTACACAAACCAAAAAATAAAGACACACGACTATCATATCCACATGTGTTCTTTGAACATCCTGTTCCAGATTCACTCCCACACACACTCCTGTAACAGCCTTCACACTTTTTAAAAATGGCTTTCCACCAGATTGTGTTGCAGGACTGGGGATTTTGCTCTTTCATGCACAATAGTGAGATCAGACACTAACGTTGAGGCGAGGAGGTCTGAGATGCAGTCAGTGTTCCAGTTTATTTCAAAGATCAGGTTCAGGTCTCTGTGCAGGACACTGGAGTTCTTCTACTTCAATCAGAACACAATGGAGCTCAGGAGTTTTGTGCGTAGGGGAATTGTTAATCTGGAACGTTGTTTGGTTCCAGTAAAGGGACATTTTAATGCTACAACATATAGAGACATTCTGGCGTCCAACATTATTTAGGAAAGACACAGTTTATTGGAATTTCATAGAGGTTTTTTTTTTTACCTAGTGGTGCTGGGAATCAATCCCTGATCTTCCAATTAGCATTCCAATGCCTTAACCACTGCGCTATCGCCTCCCCTAATAAGGTTTTAAAGTTTTCGTCTTATAGCGTATTATATTTATCTGCTTTGGTGTGATAAGCTGTTATTGTGAAAATGCGCTTAAAGACGTTCGTATTTCTGTAACAGAAGATCCACACAGCAGTCTCCAGCTTTATAAGTGCTAATGTTCACACAGAAGGTTTGTTTTTCTAAAGCATGTTCTCATGGCTACAATTAGATCAAGAGATTAGCTTCTTTGGAAATTCCAGAAGCTAAAATAATTTGGGGGGGGGGGGGGGGGGTTATGTAAGGTCATAGAACCAAGAAACGAGAGGAACAGGTTGACTAAGAGAAGGTTAAGTAAAATGGATAGTTTTTTAGATGGTGTATGAGTCACTTTGGCAGAGGAACAAATCTAAGACATTAAAACACGACTTGTTTTTTTTTATTCATTCATTAAGCGCTTCTCGTTAACGTTTTCGGCACACAAATGCAGCTCTGCGGAAAGCTCTCCTAGTTAAACCCGTCTCCTTCTGCAACGATTTCTGCAATGAAGTTCTGGCCTTGATTTTTTTTTTCTCCTTCATTTTTATAGCCTGGCACAGCAGCTGTCTGTTGAAAAGCATGGAAAATAGCTCAGCTTGCGCAAAGTGTTCTCCACATACTTAACAAGAAAAGCAAGCTTTATGAGGACAGCAGTGATACACAGGCAAAGACTAAACCGGCTCGAAAGCATGACGTCGTTTTTTTCCATAGATTGGAGAAGCGGCTTTAAAGCATGGAGGAAATGTGAATAGTTTTAATTCTCGTGGATGCCAAACCACAATCAATAGCATCCAAGCAAGTTTCAAGTGGCCTTGTACTCATTAAAGAGCGGTCGAAAAGATTTTCCAGGAACCTTCAGCTACACATTAAACTCAACTACCAGAACCGTAACCTGGAAGATGTTTAGAAAGGTGTTCTTATACATGTTGCAGGCCACCGAGTTTATAATACACCAACAACATATTTGAAAAGCTCTGTGTGTAAAGACGTTGGTACAATATTTAACAATGAACAATTTTCATTTTATATTTTATATTTGGTAGCTTAGTGGTTAAGCTGTTGGACTGCTAACAAGAAGATTGTGGGTTCAATTCCCAGCAGCACCAAGTTACCACTGTTGGGCCCCTAACCCCACTTGCTTAGTTGTGGAAATAAAATAAATATAAGTTGCACTGGATAAGGGGGTCTGCCCAATGATGGAAATGTAAATATTTAGATTCTTTCCCACCAGGCAAGGAACATCTGGGGAATTTGCTAATTTGCTAGTCTTAGCATTAGCCTTTGGTGGAATGTCTGCTATTAGAATTTTAAAAGTCACTCTGACTGATAACATTCTGAATGTCCTGCTAGTCCCTAACAGAATATTGTTAATGCATGTGTTTTGTCCACTTGGTGGCAGCACAGCATTGTTTTTTAAATCAATTTTTGCACCACTCTGATCTTCATTTCTTACATTTGATGGCTGTAAACAGAAATAGGCTTATAACAGTACAAGTACTAAAAGCAATCTAGGGTGCTTAAAATGTTAAAAATTCATTCATTCATCTTCTTTACCCGCTTATCCCCTAATTTAGGGTCAAATTGATTCTTCTTCTTCTCCTTTCGGCTGTTCCCTTTTAGGGGGTCGCCACAGCGAATCATCTGTCTCCACCTAAACCCCGTTCTCCACATCCTCTCCTCTTTAGTCTTCCTCGTTGCCTTCTGCCTGGTAGCTTCATTTCTGAACTGATGATATTATTATGATAGATGATATATGATAATATTTAGATTTGGAAAAGTTTTACGTTGGATGCCCTTCCTAAGACAACCCCCTCTATTGTAGCTAGATTCAGGGTCGGATTGATTAGCGATTCTAAATTGCCCATAGGAGTGATTATGAGTGTATGCGATGCCCTGTGATGGACTGGCGATCTGTCCAGGGTGTCCCCCTCCTCCTTTTTTACCCTTTCAGAGACGGCTGGGATAGACTCCGGCAGATCCCCGTGTTAAAAATTAATTAAATAAATTCCAAATACTAATGAACACAGAAAGTCTAATTAATCTGTCCTTAGAACTGAATTAAAACTGGACATTTTTACTGCCCCCTATACTTTCTGCCGTTGTTTGATTTGTCTTTTGTTACGTCTACGCTAATGTGCAAACGCTAACCAAGAACACAACAAGTTCTAAGTTTAAATTAGATTTATTTTAGTTAGTTATTTTTTAGCCAGCGGACTGCAGTCCTATTTGTTTAAGTCACCGCTTGTTCTTGTTCTTGCTAATTGGTGAGATTCAAAACAGTAAATTAGGACACTCTTTATACTTTTAACTGATGTTTTAACATTATGTCAGCCCACATTACCGCCATTAACACTTTATTGGTTTATATCCTAAGAGACCACAATGTTAGCTCCAGACTAATGAGCTTTAGAAACTTGATGATCCAACAAATAAATAAATATATACATATATATATATATATATATATATATATATATATATATATATATATATATCCTAAAAATTCTGTACCTAAAGACAAGTGTAACTATTCCTAGGATAGAGATTAAGATCAGGGCCCCCTAAACCAATGCAAGAAATATTCTGAAGATTGTATTCTAAATAAATCTTCAACTTATATCATATCTGTGATTGTTTATTTTGGCTTTTGAACTTACATTTCAGTAAATTTACCCACCACCGAGACACCACTGTTGGGCCCCTGAGCAAGGCCCTTGATCCCTTATTGCTCAGTTGTATAGAAGAGATGAATGTAAGTCGCTCTGGATAAGGACGTCTGCCAAATGCTGTAAGTGTAAATGTCGATGGTGAAGGTGCTACTAGACGCCACCTAGCAAGAAAATGAAAAAGGACATAGGAAAAGTTCATTCCGAGTACAGGACATTTAACCAAAAGTGGACAAAAATTATTATTTTTTTTAATCAGTGCAAAGAAACGCCTGTCGTTCTCATCCGTCATCTCTTGAAAAGCAATGCTCATTATTCTGTAGCAATTATAATAAACTAATCTAGGGTTAGGAGGCAAAATAAATACAGTTAAATTCATTGTTAAACCCCCACAATAACAAAAATGGTAGTCATTCCATCCAGAGTTATTTTTTGTTACAGTCCCGCCCACCTCCCATTTTATTAAGTGGCTCTTACAAAAAAAAAAGTTTAGGCACCCTGATGATAGTGAGGTTAGATACTTTATTAAATGTTGTTAGTATTTATTTACTATTATTCCACTAATACCAGTTTCACTTAGATTTTCTTTTTTTTCTTCTTCTTTTTTTTATGTGATGTGCCGTAGGCACTGGCTGTGAATGATGTTAGTGTCTGTTAGGTCATTTCCCTACTAAAATTCCACAGAGTTATGTGAAGAATGTGTACCGAGGCAGACTTTGGCATGAGTCAGAAAGCCAGTGGCAAATTCAGGTGCTGCATAAAGAAGCTGTACCACCACATTTGCCCTGTTTAGGGTCTTCGGTTCAGTAAGCAGTCACCATGCAAAAGGAATGTGACCTCTGATCAGTTGCTCGTACGTTGTTGCTGCAAGCAGGCGATCTTTTGATTGGATCAGGGATTTGATAATTGCTCTGATGATTATATGTTCAGTCCTGTCTGCTATTGAACTGCCCGGATCATGAACACATCAGGAAATTCATCTTCACATCAGCAGCTTGCAATGCAGGTCACATCCTCCAACAAATCTGGAACTGTTTTGCCTTATTTGCCTTCCAGGACCTGTTTGTGGATAAATCAGGTTTCTGGGTATTTATGCTCAATCCTGTTTGTTTTATTTCTCATGCATGGCTTATTTCTCAAAGAGGAAACTACAAAAATATGATTTGTGCATATTGATCAGCACTGTTTGAAGGGCAAATGGCATCCTAATGCTTTCAGAATAATATCTTGGGTTCGTTTTTTTTTAAATCCAAGTTCTGAGTGAGGTCAGATACCTGATGCTAATCTGATACTGATGGTTTTTGTAAAACCATTAATTCTGTGCAAGTCCTGCCGATAGCCGCAGGCCCAAAACCTCATCAATGTCATAACTGTAATCCAGTACTGGGTGTTCACCGGATACAACACATTGGGGCAACTAGGCAAATTGTAACATGCGGTAATAAGATAAGGGTGGAGCGAAGTGGTGGGTTGCCTTCCAGCCTCAGAGTCTGTGGTTTGAAACTACAGCCTGTGTGTAAAAATTTAAATATTGTCCCTGTCTCCCTGTGTGGGAAATATTCTTTCTGTCTCTCTGTGAAGTTTTCCACACTCCCCCTGTCTCTCTGTGGAGCTTTCCACATTCTCTATGTCTCTCTGTGTCTTCATGTCATTCTTCCTCCGTCATTTTGTACAGTTTTCCACATTCTTCATGTGTCTCTGTGTGGACTTTTCAACATTTTCCTGTATCTCTGTGGACTTTACCACATTCTCCAAGTGTCTCTGTGTCAATTTTCCCACATTCTCCATATGTCTCTGTGTGCCATTTTCCACCTTCACCCGTCTCTCTGGAATTTCTTTTACATTTCTCATGTGTTTCTGTGTAGTTTTCCACATTCCACCTATCTCTGTTGAGTTGTCCACATGCCCCCTGTCTCTTTGTGTGGAGTTTTCCACATTCTACCTGTCTCCCCCAGTCTCTTTCTGTAGAGTTTTTTTTTCACATTTCCCCAGTCTCTTTCTGTGGAGTTTTTTTTTCACATTTCCCCTGTCTCTCTGTGGAGTTTTCCACATGCCTCCTGTCTCTCTGTGGAGTTTTCCACATGCCCCGTGTCTCTCCGTGGAGTTTTCCACATGCCCCCTGTCTCTCCGTGGAGTTTTCCACATGCCTCCTGTCTCTCTGTGGAGTTTTCCACATGCCCCCTGTCTCTCCGTGGAGTTTTCCACATGCCCCCTGTCTCTCCGTGGAGTTTTCCACATGCCCCCTGTCTCTCCGTGGAGTTTTCCACCACATGCCCCCTGTCTCTCCACATGCGTGGAGTTTTTCCACATGCCTCCTGTGGAGTTTTCCACATCCTCCTGTCTCTCCGTGGAGTTTTCCACATGCCCCCTGTCTCTCCGTGGAGTTTTCCACATGCCCCCTGTCTCTCCGTGGAGTTTTCCACATGCCCCCTGTCTCCTGTCTCTCTGTCTCTCTGTGGAGTTTTTCCACATGCCCCCTGTCTCTCCGTGTCTCTCTGAGTTTTCCACATGCCCCCTGTCTCTCTCCGTGGAGTTTTTTCCACATGCCTGCCCCCGTCTCTCTGTGGAGTTTTTCCCCACATGCCCCCTGTCTCTCCGTGGAGTTTTCCACATGCCCCCTGTCTCTCCGTGGAGTTTTCCACATGCCCCCGTCTCTCCGTGGAGTTTTCCACATGCCCCGTGTCTTTCTGTGCGGAGTTTTCCACATTTCCCCTGTCTCTGCATTGTTTTGGTATTTAAACGATGCCAGTAGGTGGATTTGTGCAAGGTGCTCTGAGGTGGACGCCCCCAGTGTGTGTTTCCTCCTCCTGACCAGTTTAACAATTATTAAATGATCATCCAGTGTTTAAAATGCGAAAAAAAAAAAAAAACCCAAAATGAATGTCCTCAAGATTGTATTTATGTTTAAACCCCAAGTTTTGTCATAATTTCCTTTTTGGAGGTGGGGGGTGGGGGTGGCAATAATGCTTGAGATTTTACTGTCATGTTGAATTGGTGGTCCTCATCAGACTGCTTCATGTTTTAAGTAAATCTTCATCGCCGGAGGGAAAAGAGGAGGGACAAGAGCGGAAAATAATCCGACTGCCAGTTGCCACTTTGTGTGTGTGTGTGTGTGAGAGAGAGAGAGAGAGAGAGAGAGAGAGAGAGAGAGAGAGAGAGAGAGAGTTGCTTTGCAGCCGAAATGTCAAGATCTAAAAAACGAAGAATTTGAGATTGCAGTGTAACGGCTGGCGGACGCGGAGACTTTGGAGACTTTGGAGATTCTGGAGGCTCCGCCTGAGAAGCTGCTCGGTCTGATAAGTTTCTGGAAGTTACTGCAGTTAAAGTGGCGATGAAACAGATTTTTTTTTCTCCCCGCGAAATGACCGGCTTTCCCGGGCGAGCGCGTGATTAAGGAAAGCCGATTAGAGAGCTCGCGCGCGGGTCGAGATCCAGTCAGCGACGATCTCTGGAAATGACGCTGAAGTAAAAAAGTCTTCAGGTACAAAATAGTGTGACTTTAATAGTGATTCATACGGAGGTAGAAACAGAATCGGTTCATTATTAGTGTGTGTGCGTTTTAATTTATATCTGTGAAACTTTCTTAGAAGTAAAGACTCGATTTATCCACAGTTTATCTATCTATCTATCTGTCTATCTATCTATCTATCTATCTATCTATCTATCTATCTATCTATCTGTCTATCTGTCTGTCTATCTGTCTGTCTGTCTGTCTGTCTGTCTGTCTATCATGCTATTGGTCTGTCTGTCTGTCTGTCTACCAAACTGTGCACCTCCCTGTGTGCTAATACTGAAGAGGACATAACCTGTTTTTACAGTGTTTAATTACCCTAAAGATTTTAAAGGTTTTAAACACGTTGGGAGTTTTTTTTCTATCTATTTATCTGTCTGTTCGTCCGCCCGTCCATCCGCCTGTCCGTCTGTCTGTTTGTCTGTTTGTTTTTCTATCTATCTATCTATCTATCTATCTATCTATCTATCTATCTATCTATCTATCTATCTATCTATCTATCTATCTATCTATCTATCTATCTATCTGTCTATCTATCTATCAATCTGTCTATTTATCTATCCAACTACCTGTCTATCTATCCAAACACGTATCTATCCAAACAAGATCTTTTTTTTCTATCTGTCTGTCTAGCTGTCTATCTGTCTGTTCGTCTATCTATCTATCTATCTATCTATCTATCTATCTATCTATCTATCTATCTATCTATCTATCTGTCTATCTATCTATCTATCTATCTATCTATCTATCTATCTATGCTATCTATCATCTGCCAATCTATCTATCTATCTATCTATCTATCTATCTATCTATCTATCTATCTATCTGCCAATCTATCTATCAATCTGTCTATTTATCTATCCAACTACCTGTCTATCTATCCAAACACGTATCTATCCAAACAAGATCTTTTTTTTCTATCTGTCTGTCTAGCTGTCTATCTGTCTGTCCATCCGTCCGTCTGTTCGTCTTTCTATCCGTATCTATCTATCTATCTGTCTGTCTATCTATCTATCTATCTATCTGTCTGTCTGTCTGTCTATCTATCTATCTGTCTGTCTGTCTGTCTGTCTGTCTATCTATCTATCTGTCTATCTAAAGACGGTGGAAGTTCTGTTTCTCTGGAACAGTCCATGCAGATCACACGAAGGTGAAACAATCCTCACTTTAGTTTATTACTTTCCCTTTATATATATATATATACTTTATTATATATATATATATATATATATATATATATATATATATATATATATATATATATATATATATATATATATATAAACACATACCTTTTACCTCTCTCTATATATATTGTCTTTTCGTTTCTTGTGATTTACAGAATGAAAAATTGCGATTAAATTATATAGGAGTATTGTATCTCCAATATCTATATATTATCCGCTGTAGTCGTGAACTGCCTGCTGGCAGTGCCATTCATGCCAAAGTTAGTTTAACACTCTTGTTTTCGATGTTTTAACCGTTATTTCCTAGTAGTTTGTTAAACATCTACAAAGTCAACACACTTCATATTTTTTCTTTCTTTCTTTTTTTTTCTGCTCGAGAAAAATGGACAATATATAACTTTTACATTCATCTCTTTCATCTGGACCGCCGTCATCTGTTAGGTGCTACAATTTGGCTCTAATTATCAGAATTAAAGCTGCATGTCGAGGTCAAGTATAATAACTGTCACGTTATCATCTCATCCATCCGATCAGCTCTTTCCTTTAAATAATAAAACCCCTCCGTCTGACTTGTGCCGGATTCTAATTGCATTCAGATCACGATTTGATAATAGGAACCTTATGCTGGCTGCCATTTCAGAGCTGCCAAATTGGTCAGCTGTTTAGACTAGCACAAATACACACAGTCCTGTTTATATAACACTTTTTTTTTTTTTTTTTTTTTTTTTTGCAATCGAACTGGGTGACTGTCTCCCTGAGGAACGCTTGTGTTATAAAATCTTGCTTCCTTTTTTATTATCCCTCCAATTCTTCTAGCACATTTCATCAGAATGTCTATAGCAGATACGCTACCCAGTTAACTCAGTGTATCTTCCAAAATCAATACGATCCGTGCTTTGTTGAATTGCAAATAAAGATTGGAGCTGAAGACAGCTGCTGGACATTTTCTGTGGAATTGAAGCGGTCTGGTTCTTTCGGGGTTTTATATTGGCGTGCATAAATAACGGCGCTGCCCGTAAGACAATAAGCTTCGTTCCAGTTTTGCTTCATCGACTCGTCTGCCTTGCATTTTCTTTCTGTTCCTTATAACTCAGTCGGTCAGTCTGGATTGGGATCAGGGCAACAACTCACTTGTTGAATACTACTGTATGAAGGGTCGACCTGCAAATTGGGGGTCGATGGAACTATAACCCTAGAGGAGAAATTTCGGGTGTGTATGAATGTCTTCCAGTGGAAGAGTGTGTTGATATCGGATTTGCTCGCTGACAATGCCAGTTATTTTAGGAAGGAAGCAAAACAGGGATGCAGATAGTGAATAATGCATAGGGCACAGCAGGAGGTGGAAGTCATGATGTCTGTATCTCTTTTACATCCTGAACCCTAGGATCCGGCTCAAATAAATAAAAAATAAAACAAAACTAAACTTTATTATTCCGAGACGCAGGTCTTTATCAGAATATATGTTTTTAGTACAGCTTATTAGTTTATATATTAAGTCATTCTATATTCATATTGATTACTTTTTTGTTTTAACATTAGCGAGGATGTTCAGATGTTCTTGTGCATGGCATTTGACAGATACCCGTATCCAAAGCAACTTACATTTTTATACAACTAAGCAATTAGGAGTTAAGGGCCGTGCTCAGGGGCCCAATGGTGGCAGCTTGGTGGTAGTGGGAATCAAACCCCAATTTTTCAATTTCCAGTCCAACACTTTAACCACCATATACAACTGAGCAATTGGGTTTTAGTGTCTTGCTCAGGGACCCAACGTGGTGCTGGGAATTGAACCCCGATCTTCCAGATATCAGTCCAACACCTTAACCACTGAGATACCACTTCTCAAGCAGCTAATACCTGTTTAGCATGTGGAATTTGTTGGTTCAAGATAAAATTCCTGCTTTAACTCAATATAATTCAGTTAAATTTTCCATGTATAACATTTTAAACAACAGGCAACGTCTCAATGCCGCTTTACAGAAAATCAGGGTTATAATTATATGTTTACATTTACAGCATTTAGCCGACGCTCTTGTCCAGAGCCACGTACAACATTGCTTTGAGTCTTATTATTGAACAGCTCAATACTGGTAGATTACAAATCAAAGTTTAACAACCTACAAAAGATCAGCATAGATACCTGCTAGGTATTTAGAAAAGAGGTGGGTCTTTAATCGTCTTCTGAGGACAGTCAGTGACTGGGCTGTTCTGACATTGATCGGAAGTTCATTCCACCACCCTGGGGGCCAAAACCTAGAAAAGTCTAGATACAGACTAGTACTAGTCCAGGGGTACTGGTGGATCTGAGGGAACGCGGTACAAAGTTTAAAGCATATAAGAAAAACACTAGAATTAAACTAAACACTAAAATTAATTAAAATGTCCATCTTATACATTCGATAGCCTTTTTTGAGGCTTTAATACAGCTTAATTTTTACTTTCTATAAAAAAGCTCTATATTTCTTTCCTGACTTTTTCTGAAAAGAATTAGATCTGCAGGTTTAGTTATGGTGCACTTATTCATTTGAATCGCAGCCCTTTAGTAATTCCTTCATGGACGCTGTGAGATGCAGGTTCAGATTAACCTTTGGATGGTATTCCTCCAGCAGACCACCCTCTGCATATCCGCAGAAAGGTGCATTCCACTAAAAGTGTTTTTTTCCATGACTCGACAGCAAATCATGCTAATGAAATTCTTCTTGTAAAAATATTAGAACTGCATGAGGTCTGATGTAGATGATGTAGTGTTTTCGTGCTGCAGTTGATAAATGGATGAATTCCAGGGCACAGGATTACACTGCAGGAGGAGAGAATTTTATTGTCTGATAATAAAAAATAAAAAAAATCGAGTATATATAGATTCAAATGAAGGAATGTTTGTTAAAAATGTTAAGATTTTACATGAAATACAATACAGACCAGAAGTATTAATTACTTATGATCAGAGTTATTGATTATGAGGCGTTAATGTGTTTTACTTTCTTTATTTCAGTTGTCCCAGATACACTGGATGGCCAAAAGTATGTGGACATCTGACTGTGATATTACATGTTTTAAAATCTTGCTCATTTATATAGGGTTAATAACTCTGCTACTACAGTATACATTGTTCGTCTTAATTGGGAAGATTTTCCACTTATTCCACTAGAATAAGTGTGTCTGTGTGTGTTATGAGTGTGAAGTTAGAACACTCAAGTTCTTCCACTTGAACCAGGGCATATTCTGTCTTTATGCATGGTCTGTGCACAGGGGCGTTGTCATATAATAATGTAAATTATTCATGTCCATATTAAGAAAGATGTAAATATATATGAGTTTAATACAGTTTTTTTCCAAGACAAAAACACCCAAATAGCTTATAGAGATGGCGAATGTAATATAGAATATATAACTTAAATATGAACTGTCTTTACATTATATATCAAGCAAAGTCTGCAAATACAGTACATATTGCTAACGTATTAAAAAAATGAATTCATTCAAACATCACCTACAGATCCGCTCTATTGGCTGGACTCGTCTGGACATCAGTGACCAGCATATACCGTAGTCAACATTTAAACTGGACCAAAAAGTCATCAAAGTTGTCCTAAGACTAGAACAGGTATTGTTTTGGTTATGATGGAAGGTTTGTAAACATTTGGCATGCTAGGGAAGTGGTAGCGCAGTGATTAAGGTGTTGGACTGCTAATTGGATAATCAGGTAATCAGGGTTCGATTGCCAGCACCAACAAACAAGTTACCACTGTTGGGCCCCTGAGCAAGGCCCCTAACACCAATTAATATATATATATGTATGATTCACTCAGGTGCAGTCTATGTTAAATCCAGTGTGTTTCTGACTTTCTGTTAAGATCTGGTGCAATATAACATGCTAATGAACACCATATGCATCTAAAACAATCTGGATCGTTTCTATAATATGCGCCAGATGCATTAAGTGTCACATTTGATCGCAAAACATTTAAGATCACGTGCAGTTTCTAAATGCGATATATTTATTCATTTATTTGTTTATTTGTTTACGATTTCCTGGGGTCGACTTTGCGTATATTTTTGCAAAGCTTGAGTTTGTTGCACTTTGACACACTTTTTTATAAGGTATGGACAGGTTCTCCCTGCGCAGTGCTCAGATTTGCTTCTCAGCTGTTTGTTCTTCTATGTCGTAATGCGACGTTTATTTTTTTTTTTTGGAACGATTTATTAATATCTTCAGTCTTACGCCGAATCTCTGCAACCTGTTGTGACTTTATCAACCAGTGAGCTGGAACCCCCCCCCCCCCAAAGTTTCTTTTCCTTCACGTGTCTCTGTTAGTGATGAGAGGAAGCGCTGCGGTTCTGCCGCTTTCATCTGCGGTTTTATATGGCGATCAGAGGAATTTGCGACTGTTGGGTCTATTTGCAGAGACACGTGGGACAGATTCTTTTCATTTCTGTGCTGCGGAGTTTCTAATACAGTCTTAGCTCCTCTGTTTGGGCTGTTATTAATGGACAAGTGATTGCACATGTTATGTTAATCGTTAAACGTCTGCGGTCGTGTTTTGCTATAAAGAGTCATTTTCGTTTGATACGGTTGTATTGTGCAAAATACACTCCGATCTTATTATTGCCAGTCAATGTACAGTTAGAACTTTAAGCATGTGTCAGCGTGAGAAGTCATGCGCTGATGCGGTATTCACATTTCCCCTGTGCTGCCTGGGACGACACCACAGCTACGTGGATCTCTTACTGCAGCAGGCCAACAGATGTTGCTTTCTCGCTCTTTGGCACAGACTCTGGAGATTCTACTTCGAGGTCTGCAAAATCTGGCAGTCAACAAGGCAAATACTTTAAGAACATGATTTTTTTTTTCCACCTTTGAGTCGTTCTGCATATATATTTAGTTTAAGATATTCCTCTCGTAGTCAAATTAAGCCAATGCAGGAAAAGTGTGATTTAGTAACGCAAGCCAGCGTATCACTCCTGCTCTTAGTGGAATTACTGTCTGACTGCACGGTGGGCGGCTAATGGTAAATACCGACCTGCCGAGTTCGCAGACATTCTCCTCGCGGCTCTGAGGAATTTTCTGCTTCCAGATGAACTAATTAAAGATAAATTGCCCCGAATTCTAAATGTGTGTGTGGTGCTATGGCTTATAAAGAGGTTGCTAAAGCATTTAACAGACGCCCCTTATCCAGAGCGACTTACATTTATCTCCTTTATACAACTGAGGAATTGGGGGTCAGGAGCCTTGCTCAGGGGCCCGACAGTGGTAACTTGGTGGTGCTGTGGCCACTTTGGTTAGATGCTAACTGCTAACTTTTCTTGCCTCTAAAAAAATGCAAATAATCTTAAATCTAATCAAATCTAATTTCGGACGGAGCTCAAGACCTACAGAAAAGTTTAAACCAATGTCTGTTTATGCCCTCTGTGATATCACACTAATCAATCTCACTAATCCAGTTAAGCTTTCAATCCCTCCTACAGCCTTAAAAAATCTGACTCAGGCCAGCGCACCTATAGCAAACAGAGACCTGTGGCGATGGAAGCTCCGCATGGGCAACTCGTACCTCCCTGGTCCTCATTCCTCTAAAAGCGTGTTAAAGCTTGTTTAGCTTTTCCCGCTTTCCCCACAGCGCTGTAACTGTAAGTGCTGTACCTGGTGCTCAACTTCTGAGAAACCGAGTCTGGTCTGAAACCGAGGGGTTGCCAGAGCCGAGGTCACGGCTTGCTTTTCTTTGTTTGGTCTTTATCAGATTGCATAGCAAAGTTGTGTAACGGAGCGAGTTTGAACAGAACCCAAGATTATAATCATGTCTTCAGCATTATTATGGTATAGATCTGCAATTAGGGGTTAGGCGCCTTGCACGGAGGTAACTTGGTAGTGACGGAAATCGAACCCAGATCTTCCAAATAGCAATCCAACACCCTAACCACTGTGCTACCACTTCCCCCATTACCTTTTCGACATTACTTTTGTTGGAAGCAACTTCTTATCGTAAGCAGCGTCGAAATACTTTTGCACTTATAATACCGGTGCTATATTTTCGACATGCTGTGCTGTCAGTCTATTGCACCACAGTTTACTACACAAAAGCAGCACAATGCAATGATAAAAAACAGACAATAACGGCTAAACCACGGTAGTCAGACGTGTGACGTCTCTGCATGCAACCGATCTCGGGGTCGTAGTGCACAGGACAGGATTACGTCTATGAGTCACAGGAAACAGGTGACGTAATGAGCACAACATGTGAAAAGATGCACAAGTTATTTTCACCGTTTTGGTCGTGAACGCATTTTGTGCAATTTGTGCAGAAAAACAACGCAACAGGAGCCCGTTTTTGTCTTTAACACAGAGGAGATTGGGCGAGAATTTGGAACTGCACATCGAACTAATAGAACCCTGGGCTGGTTTCTTGTTACTTTCCTAAGTTTTAGGGAAGAGAAGTTCATGCCAGAAAAAGGACATTTTTGTTTATTATATAAACAGTGCATTGTTAAATCATTAAAAATGCATCGTGTGTTTTTATTGGTCAACATTTGTTTTTTGATTATGTGACCTGATTAAATGTCCAGCTTATCACTTTTTACGCAATTGCTCAGTTGTATAAAAAGGGATTAATGTTAGTCGCTTTGGATACATGTAAAAATTTAATGTGTCGGTCTGCTAATTGGAAGATCAGGGGTTTCATTCCCAGCACCACCAAATTACCCTCTGGGTTCAAGCCCAGATGAGTTTCTAATGCTGTAGCACATGGACTTAATTTCTCTCTTCTTCTTTCTCTCTCTCTCTCTCTCTCTCTCTCTCTCTCTCTCTCTGTATCTGTCTGTCTGTAACTCTATTTCTTTTTTCTCTCTGTCTCTATCTGTTTGTCTTGTTGTCTATCTTTATCTCTTCATGTCTCTTTCTCTCTCTGTCTTGGTTTGTCTCTCTTTCTATCTCTCTCAGTCTATCTCAGTGTCTCACACTGTCTCTTTATTTCTCTTTACCTGTCTCTCTCTATCGTTCTCACTGTTTGTTTGTCCATCCTGTCTCTCTCTCTCTCTCTCTCTCTCTCTCTCTTTAGTAACTTGCCTAGTACCTGTACTAAGTCCCTTAACCCCCATTTGCACAGTTGTATAACTGATATAAATGTACGTCCCTCTGAATAAGGACGGTTGCTAAAATGCTGTGAATGTAAATGTAGAATTTGTATTATTAATTAATTCTATTATTTCTTTTCTTTTCACCGAATATAAAAATTCTTTTTTTTTTAAACACACATTATTTTCTGACCTGGTTAAAAAGTTTGTAAAAAAGTTTCTTCTCGTCATTCTTGTGTTACTGATTTGTAAAGGAAGGAAACTTTACTGGGGAAAAAGTTAAAGCAAGACAAAACAAGGCAGAATGAGGTCAAACAATTGTTTATTTTTTTTTAGATGGAGGCAGGAAGTGAATTTTCTCACCCAGACTGAAAGAAACTTGAATGTAGCGAGACACCGTGTGTCAAAAGAATGGACTCAAAGGGGTTTGGCTGCCTGAATGTCTGGACGTTGATGCAGGAACCTTGTTCGTTGTTTTTGTCCTGCAGTTTGGGGAATCGGAGACGCAGCAGATTTCTGGTTTCCTGCACTTAGACTAGTGAAAGGACATTTAATTTATTACAGTATTAAAGAGTCTCTTATTAACTGTGTTCTTGTGTATGTATCGTACAGTATAGACGAGCAAGTCATTAAACTCTCGGGAATTTACACAAATGATAACTAATGTTACTCTCTCTCTCTCTCCCTATCTTTCTTTCTCTCTGTCTCTCTTTTCTCCTTCTCTCTCTCTCTCTCTCTCTCTGTCCCCCTCTGTCTCTCTTTCTCTCTCTCTCTCTCCCTATCTATTTTTATCTTTTTCTCTCTGTCCCTGGCTTTCTTTCTCTCTGTCTCTCTTTTCTCACTCTCTCGCTCTCTCTCTGTCTCTCTCTGTCTCTCTTTCTCTCTCTGTCCCTATGTTTCTTTCTCTCTGTCTCTCTTTTCTCCCTCTCTCTCTCTCTCTGTCCCCCTCTGTCTCTCTTTCTCTCTCTGTCCCTTACTCTCTCTCTATCTCTATCTCTCCCGCCCTCTTTATTTAACTTTATGTCTCGATCTTGCTGTCTGTCTATCGCTCTCTCTCTGTTTCTCCATCAGTTTCTCTATTTCTCTCTAACTCTTTGTCATTCTGTCAGTCTCCTTATCTATTTCTTTTTCTCTCCCTGTGTCAATCTCTCTGTCTCTGTGTTTCTTTTTATTTATTTATCTGTCTGTCTGTCTGAAATGCTATTTCTCTTTCTTTCTGTCTTAATCTCTTTGTGTATTTGTGTTTTTTATCTTTTATCTATCTGTCCGTCACTTTGTCACTTTATTTCTCTTTTCTCTCTCTCTCTATCTGTTTGTCTCTGTCTGTCTGTCTATCTGTTGTCTGTCTCTATCTCTCCATGTCTCATTCTCTCTCTGTCTTCGTTTGTCTCTCTATCTTCCTCTGTCTATTACTTTGTCTCTCTTTATCACGCTATCTGTCTATTTCTCTTTACCTGTCGTTCTGACTGTCTTTGTCTCCATCCTTCTGTGTCTTGTTTTGTTATAAAGTGTTTAGACCATTTGTCCCAAGAACTTTGTCCCAAGGTCACCTTTTATGTGACATCATGTGACATTGGAAACCAATGATTGACTAAGCAGGTTAGTATTATTATAGTTAATGTGTAGCAGCACTTTGGTAATTGGTGGTCATTGTGATGATCACGCAGGAAGGCCGGGGGTTCCAAATGCAGCAGTAACACTGACGTCGATACCAGGAAATCAACGACTCACAAATCCGGGGTTGAAACCTAATACAGGGAATGGGCGTGGCTTAATTAGTGTCCATGGTAACAAACGGGGGAACTGTGCAGCAGGGAAGCAGGAAGTAAAAAAAGGCAACAATGGGGACACCAAAAGACCCTGAAGACAGACAGAGAAAGACAGACAGAAATCATGACACATATATAATAAGATTTATGACAAAAGATGACAAATTGTAGCTATAGCATTGGACATTCTTTATTGCTTGCTTAAAGTATGAATTGCCCTTCACTTCCTCTCAATTATTCCTCTATTTAAAGAATTTACACATATCTGAATTATACACTATATAGTGTTAGTTCTTTATTTTAGAATATGGAACCTCACTCTGGTTTAGGACATTCAAGGAGTCATTCACATGTCGTATCTAAAAAAAGATGCAAAGACAAAACCTGACTTAGAGACGATTAGGAAAATTACTAAACTACTGATATTTCTGATTCTGAAATCCAGTCCAACAGAAGTTCATCGTCTTTATCTCGGATAACTGATGATAAGTGTTCTTTTTTTTCTGCATTCTATTCACTCGTTCCTCCTTTCTGTTCAGCTACCTGGCAGACCAGTGTTGGAATGGAGGCTACATCTACCTGATCATGTTGCGGAGGATCAAGCGCAAAGCCCCCCTGCCTCCCTGCAACGGCAGCGGTGGCTGTGCAGAAAATCCCATCTTGCACTGCAGCAGTGTGCGTTCAGAACCCGCGGTCAGCAGTCCTACGCAGAACGGCAAGCGCACCCGCAAGTTCGGTGTCATCTCTCGCTCCTCGTTCACGCGGGACAGCAAGGACAGCAATGATAGTCGAGATCACAAACACGAGAATGGCCACTCGTCGATGGAGACCGAGGTGACCCCCTCAGAGGTCAGCTCCTCACTGGGTAGACCAACCGAGGAGAGTCCAGTCACGGGTCAACATTATATCAACTCAGGCCTGTCAGAAGAGGGCTACAAGTCTCCGACGGGAAGGACAGAACCATCCAGCCAGGTAACGTATTCATGGATAAGTTTGATGCAATGAAAATGTATCTCTAATTAACGTCTGTTTACTTGGATGATCGGGGTTTGATTCCCAGCACCATCAAGTTGCCACTGTTGGGCCCTTGAGCAAGACCCCTAACCCCTAATTGCTTAGTTAAATTACAGATAAGGGCGTCTGCGTCTGCATTCTTGAGTTTACCGAACTGCTTTTGCATCATCTAAATTATTAGCAAAACCCGCTACATTAGTGGTGTTATTTTGTAGTGGTGATGTAAGGAGTGTATGCCACTCCCCCCCCCCCCTTTTTTTTTCGTGGAATTGCATGGCTTGATTGACATTTTGCAGAAAATCTTTAAATACCTGTTGCATGCACTCAACTGCATGTTCTGTCTCTGTCTACACATTTTGCTGACGTTTTCATGGACGTGGTAGCAGCGGTTATTTTTTGATTAAAGTTTTACTGAACCGATGGGTAGCAGGTCAGTGGTTCGGGTGTAATTTTACAGGATCATCATGTGGCAATTGGTCATCAACCTTTCCTAACATTCCTAATCATAATCAGAGGTGTAGCAATGGGGCAGGCAGGGCAGACGGGTATTTTGATAGAAATGTATTAAATGGTAGACTGGCAGGTTGTTTTAACCAAGTAAGAATGAAATTCTTTATAAATCCTATTTCCTAAAAGCTATTTTTAAGTTAAATAAGGATTTATTTATTATATTTAGGTTTTTTACCAGCTGAATATCTGATTCTATAGATATTTCCAGCGAAATCAGTGTGGGATTCCACACCAGTGTGTGTAGTTGCACCTATGTGAATGCAGCCATAAATATCTGTTTAAACACCAGCTTCGTTACAGCATGTCGAAGCGTGTGTGTGTTCTCATCAAACCCTGAACTGTCTTTCGTTCAACGTTTGTATAATAGGAGAAAAAGTGTTTTGTAATTACTTTAAAATGTACTACTAATCATTGTTATTAGTCTGTAATTACTTTCAATTTAAAGGTGCAGTCGGACATCTTGGGTAATGCTAACTATAGCCTGATAGCACTGAAAGTGTACATCCCATCCTTGCCGTCCAAAGCCGAGCCTTCTGAACGTCTGACTAGACGACCAAAGACAACATTACTACACAACATCATGTGTTATTCACTGCTGAGAAAAGTTTATAGTATAGTTAGTAACAGTACTAAAATACCAAACATAAAAATAGACCCGGTTACACGCTGCTGCTTTAGTTGAGCTAATCCGTAAAGATACACAAACTACAAAAGCGAAGTGTTACTATCACAATCCAAATCGAACCATAGTCGTACCTGTCAAAAAGAAATACTGTAACCATGACATCATCTTCCAAAACATTTGACGCCTGTAGTCGACTCCCGTCTGGAAACGCAACGCCGAGATTAATTCGAATTTCCACCCTGTTTTGGTCCAGACTTTCTTTTTCTGCAGTACGTGAACACACTGATGGCGTATCCTGTCTGCATGAACAGGGTGTACATACATATGTTGACACGCAGGTAGCGTAATGTTGATTAGACGAACATTTCTCGGTCCTACGTCTTCCACAGATAATATAAATACATTTAGAACGCTTAACCTAATGATTGCTATCAAGAAGTGAAGAGACTTTCAACTAGCAGAAAAACCTTTAACTGTCTGGAGGAAGTGGTGGCTCAGTGGTAAAGGTGTTGGACTGTTGGACGTTGAAGATAGGAGTTCGATTCCCAGAACCACAAAGTAATCACTGTTGGGCCCCTGAGCAAGACCCCTTAACCCCCTTAATTGCTCAGTTGTATGAAAGAGATAAATGTAAGTAGCTTTGCATAACCCTAACAACACTAAAAGTACATTATATGACACTATATTAGACACCACAGCACGGTGACGCGGCATATGTTTCTGATCGAATCAAACCCTATTGAAGCTCTGATGCGGAATACAGAGACCCTATGATATCAGACGGGGGGCTTGCAAGCTCAAAACAGCCCTTACGATTTCTCCAACAGAGACGCTCATCTGGTAGCGGTTGCTTCCAGCAGCTCCAAGAGTTTACACCAGAAATTCTAGCAGTTTGGTCTCGACCCTTCATACAGCATTTTAAAGACGAGAATGTTTTTGTTCCAATGAACAAACGGAGTTAAGGCATTTTTTGGCAAGCTACTTTAGAGAACCCAAATTCACTTACTGTTATATCTGTTTTCTTTTTGGGCTAAAATTAATCACAGGTCTTAGCTAAAGTCTTACTACAGGCAGCAACAGTATGCAAGCCAATAAGCAGGCCTGTTTAATTTTTCTAGGTTTCTGGTGGTGGGTTGGTGATGTTTATCTTAGCTTGGTAATACAATGGAACCTTCGGCATATAAATGCCCTTTCTTATAATTTTAACCTTAAGAATTGAAATTCTGCAATAATTTAGCATCTGCGTATGAAGAATTTTTAGCATTCGAACAATCAGAACCGAAACGAGCGCCTGCTAAGTTGGCCGTACGTCCGTGAGCCGCCCAAAACTTGTTTGTGTCAATGGAAAAGCCAGACAAAACTAAACAAAGTGAGTTTAGGAATTTTACATTTTTTGTTCGCGAAAAATGTTTGGAAGGAGGCGACCCATGATACCGATGTTGCTTTCAGCATGCGAACAAAAGCTACTCAAATTTTTGCACTTTGTTTAAGTGAACGATTGGTTACGTGGGTCTGTTTATTTTATATAGTTTAGTTTTTGTCTTTTCTGTATGTTTTTTAATATGCAAAAATAAGATTATAGTGTTGGGAATCGTAGGAAATTTTTGGGTGGCTGAAAGAGATTAGCTGCGTTATTTCTTATAAGAAAGTTCTGTCTCGCAATACAAAGTTCCGCCTTAAGAACTCGCCTCCAGTTTGACTCGTAAACTCGTCTGCTGAAGTTCCACCAGAAAAGATAGGTTAGTCTTTTAGCATGTGATTTAAAACCAGTGACTGACTCGAGGTCATTACATTGGCTTATGTAGGAATTTTGAAATGTAGCTCACATTCTGGAAGATCTTGCAGATCTGATGACATTTTTTTTTTTCACCATAAATCTTTTCTTTAACCTCCAGGTATAAATTGCGAGGCAGACTGGAAAAAAATCCAGACATTTTTTTCAGTCAGTGATCCACTTAAGAAAGTGGAAAAAAAATGATATGGTATCCTGACCCTACCTGCTTCCAAACATCAGGAGGAGTTTGAAGCCAGTTTTACAAGCATAGTAATAAATTCAGGCTGTGAAAAAAAAACGCAATGTGCTTGCTAACTAAACAAAATGTAATTTCCCTCTCATGCAATGTCAAAATTTATTCTATTTTTTCGGAATACTTGTGTGTTATGGCAAAATTAGCATAATTGGATGATAACCCAGCGGTTAAAATGTCTAACATGACCTCCAAGATCGTAAAGTCATCATCAGAACTGATCCAAAAAAGCACTTCCATATCGCTATCAATTACATTCACATGGTCTAAAAGTAGACGCTGATAGACAAAAATGTGCTTTACTCCACAGTGCCGACTGAATTAATTAGTGGGTATTTTCTCAGCGATTGTGATGTGGACCGGGATTGGTGGTGTGAAGTGATAAAAGATAATACTCGAGTGATTTGTAGCTCAGATAACGAGACAGAAACGATAAGTGATGGATGATTTTACTCATTCAAGCGAGAACTTTTTTTCCCCCTCAGTTTGGTTTGGTTATATTTTTTCATAAGCTAGTTATAAATTTAAAGATAATAAACTGGAATATTTTTTTCTATGAAATGTTACAGTTAGAAGAGACTAAAATATTTCAGTTCGAGAGAAATGTCACTGTCTCTAACACTGGGTTTTTTTTGTTTTTTTTTAATTCAAAAGGTAAAACATGATAGAGACGTGCCAGTATTGGACACGTCTATTTTCCCACTCGGGAATCGGGTGTTGGTGATTCACCGTCTTCAGCAGCCTTTGCTTAAAGTTTCGTGGCGCTCCCTTAGAAAAGCCCAACGTTAACATGTGCCTACATGCCCAATGAGTCAGCTCGTCCGTTAGCATATCAAAATTCTTCGCCTTGTCAAGTCAAACTTTCTCAGGCTCTGCGTTCAGAACAGGATTTGGCCGTTGTGTGTGTCGAAGCTCACTCAGCTGTTAAATCAACATTTGTAATCCTGACAAACAACAGAATGAATATTAGGACAGAAACCTCAGATTTGTGTCAGCGTATTAAATCTGGGTGTTTCTTAATCGCTTACACATACTTATAGCATTTAGCAGACGCCCAGCTCCACTTTTATCTTAATTATCCAACTCAGCAGTTGAGGGGTTAAGCACTTTGCTCAGGGACCAGCAGTAGCAGATTGGTGGTGCTGGAAACTGAACCCATCATCGTCCATCATGGTCCTTAAGCAATGCATTTAATCCTCAACCGCTCAATTGGATAAAGGCATTAAATAAACAGGTGTTTATAGTCATAAAAAATGGAATTTAAAAAAACACCTATTTTTATGCCTGGAAAGGACTGGAAAAAGAAAAAAGAAACAATTTGTTTACCCATTGAGTAAAAACGTTGTGCGACCAATCATGTGGAACACTATAAAGAGTTCCGAAGCGAAACATTAGCTAGAAACATTTTGCGAATTATTGTATATTATTGTAAATGATAAGTTTCCACATAATTATTCACCAAATTCCACTCTAAATATTAGCAAAGGTTGAGCTGTAGCTTAGATGCAAATCTGTTCTATTACTAAAGGTACAATAGAACACAAAAAGAACACAAATAATTGTGTTCGAAAACATTTTCTTCGGCTAGTTGAAATTTTCTTTACATCCCCCCCAAAAAAAAACACTCATTAAGTTTAGCGGTCGAAATGTATTTATATGTATTTATATTCGGTGGAAGACGTAGAACCAGGAAATGTTCCAGTCTTTTGAGCCGCAGTTTAACGCCTTAACCAATAAGCTTCCATTATCACGTTTGTCCCACAGTTTTTATCCCTGTACATTTTATTCGCCATCCAAAACGCTTAAAAAAACTTCAAACTTCGCTTCCCCAAAACAAAAAAAAAAAAAATCATTCCACTAGAACGTGTCTCTACTTTTGGTGACGTTAACAGGTTCCGACACACCGGGATTAATAAATTGTTACTCAACTCTGTGAGATATGAGTGTAGCAGCCTGCGGCTTTAGTAGCTGTCAGAAGCAGGTGCTCTTAAGCATATCTCTCTCTTTATTTATGGAACCAGGAAGGATTCAGCGGAGTGCAATGGAAAAGTCATCAGTTTCACTTTCCGTCCTCAGTATTAGAGGAACGGAGGAAAGTCTCAGGAATGCTTTAATGATTTTGTCTCCGAAAAAAATATTTTTGGAATTTTAACGTCTGGCATTCAGCAGAACGATTTATACACCTGAGCAGTTAAGGGTTTAAGACCATGCTTCCACTAGTGGTATTGTTGTTGGTGTGGGGAATGAAACCCACAAACTTCTGGTCAGCCAGGTCAGTACCCCACCCATCAACTACAAAGCTATTATATGCCCGAAAGGTTTTTAAAACCCTTTGCGCATGATCGGTTTTTCGTACACAGAGGAAGAAGCAAGCATCATGACCAGAGCATCATGACCATCATGACCTAATTTTAACCCCCAGAACAGCTGGAGCTCACGGGATGTGCAGTTTAGTTAGTGTGTGGTGCAAATCTATCTAGGCTTGATTGATCATTCATGAGATACAGTCTAGCTGACTAGCACCATTACATGCATGATAAAGAAAATGTTGCATAGAAAAATGAAATGGGTAATTGCTTTAAATAAAGTTTTTGTTTTTTTTAATCGAATACAGTCCAGGATCCGTAATGTAAACCCAGTGCGAAAATCCCATACTACTATACTATTCAGTAGGCTTAACGGAGTATGCGAGGTGAGTAGTATGTCCGAACCCTTGGAATTCGAATCAAAGTACGCAAAAAGTTTCACAAAGATCCACTTACAATTTTCCTTGTTATAGGGCCTTGCTCAGGGGCCCAGCAGTGGTGGCTTGGTATCAAACCTGGGTCCTCATGTTGGTAGTCCAACAACTTAACCACTGCGCTAACACTTCCCCGTTTATACTACACATAACTATACTATATAGAACATACTTGTTTAAGGGTCGGGAAGTACTTACATGATTAAGTAGTATGCGATTTGGGACGGAGCTGTAAATAGATTCAATTTATAATCTATTCGTTTGGAAATTTATTTAATTGTAATGTTTAATTATAGATTCAATTTAATCTGTTAAACAGAGATGCTCCTTGAATATATATTATAATGATGCTATTATAAATATTTCTAAAAATAATTCTGCATTGCTGATGGATTCGTATCAAATGCATATTTAGTTTTTTTTTTTAAATCAACTTTGCATATAAAGGAATGATTCAGATGATTCATTAGAAAAATGAACGAATCATTACACTTTACCATCAAGTATTCCGCTACTATGACTCCTTTTTCAAATAATTCGACAAGCACTTTTTTAAAAGAATGTTTTTTCCATCTATTTTTTCGGTCTTTTAGCCCAAAGAGGGCAGCCGAATCTGGAAGATGCACATGGTGAAGGGTCAGGACGGCCTGGGCGTCCAGATCACAGGGGGCCGCGGCTCGAAACGCTCTCCACACGGCATCATCGTGGCTCACGTGGAGAAAGGTGGAGCTGTAGAGAGGTAAGAACAACCCCCACCCCCCACACCTTCCTTTCGGGCTTCAAGTAGCAATCATGCTCTGTCGTGACAGCTACAGCGACATGCTTCGTTAGTGCTTCATCCATATGCAAAGCGTCAGGGTTTCTTAAGCGCCATCCCATCAAACTTCAAAGCCACTGTAGGGTCCATAATTAATCTCATTTGAAAAATTTATACAGATGGTTTACGATTATAGTCAGCGACCCTGATTATGCATATGGTTGGTAAAGCGTGTATATTATTAACATAGTGATCTTTCCACTCTGAAGGTTGAGTTTATTTAGATACAAAAATCCTGGATTATTGGGAAGACTTTATATATACAGTCAAGCCCGAAATTATTCATACCCCTGGTAAATTCTGACTTAAAGTTACTTTTATTCAACCAGAAAATTCTTTTTGGACCATTGATCTTTAGCGATGAGCTCCAGCTCTTTTAAGTTGGAGGGTCTCCCGGGCTTGACTGTACCTACTGTATCTTCCTTAAAAAACCTAAACCCCTCCTGGTCTCCTTTTACTCCATAAATAGACTCTCATACATTATAATACAGAATGTAGAATACTGAAAACACAGCCTGTTAGGAAAACCGCTGACTTGCTTCTCTCTGCAAATCAGAAAAAGCCCACATTGGCAGTGGACCGTAAAAGCGCAATAACCAGACGGTTGATGGGTCAAGAACTGACGTTAGATTAAGATCACTTGTTTCAAAACATTCAACCAGACCCCCTTGGGTGGTATTCTAGGTTACGAGGGAACTGTTTAAGAAGAAAATACTGCTTTGCGGTTGGTGTCTGGGGCCTATTTTTTCCACAGATGCCAAAATTTTAGTATATATGAAACTCCCAGGAGAACTTTAGACTGTATATGTAGCTCCTTCAGGATCTGAGCAGTGAGGGTGGGCTGTTTACACAGCACTGCTACGGTAGACCTCATCGCTCAAGTGCATAAAGATATACGAAAAGCTATTTTGTTCTAAAAACACCGCTGTTTTAGAGACGTTTATTCATCATTGATAATGTTGTTATTAGAATAGTTGACGTCTGTGCTAACATCGGGAGTGTTGGGTATTGTTCTTGTAAAGATTCGTTCCAGCGTATTAGAAAATCCAGTATCCAGTTTTTGCTATCAGTCATGGAAATGGATTTTTTTTGTAAAGTGCCCTATTAGGTTTGAGTATCCATGAATTCATCAAGGAAAAAATGAGATTGCTCTGAATTTTAATTACTCGATTTGAATATGCAAATTATGGAATCGGTTTTTTTTTTTTTACTATTTTATTTGCATAAAGAGCTTATAAAAGCCACCGGCCTTTAATTGTAGAGGCACATTTTGTAAACATTTTGCCACATTTTTCTTAAATTACTGATAATATTATTATTCATAAATGATATTATTCAATTGTGATGTTAAAAGCAAAGATGTTTGTATATTTTCATGCCATAGTTTTTGAATTAAATATGCCGTTTCATTAATATTTCGATAAAATGATCACTTTTATCACCTAGAATTTGGTGGTGGGGGGTGTTTGGGTGGGGTGTTGACTTTTGTAAGTTGAGAAACAGGTATGTTAAGCTATTCTATATAGAAAGTTTCCCCAAGACATTATTAGCACAGGACAGAGCAAAGACAAAACAAGACAGTTATTATTATAAATTATGATTTACATTATAAAATCAATCAAAACCTTTCAACCAATCAGGTTAAAGCAATTTAAATATGCTGATGTAAGACATTGGCTTAAATTAATATATATTTGTGTTCGTTTAAGGGACGGACGACTGAGGGCCGGCGATGAGCTGCTGATGATCAACGGTCAGTCTTTAGTTGGTCTCTCCCATCAGGAGGCTGTGGCTGTTCTTCGTTCCACTGCAGGCCTCGTACATCTGGTGGTGGCGTCCAAGGTACTTTTGATGAACAAACTCCCACACTGATACTCAGTTCCTTCAAAAGAAGACTTTTATCCTACACACACACCTATTTTCAAAGCCTTTGCCAAAATAAAAGCATTAATGTTATTGACTAAAGAGTGTTAAAAATATTCCCCAGTAATTCATTTTTTGTCGCTTTAATGTCTTCGATCGTCTCAGGATGAGTCTGAAGTGGACTTCCACAAATACCCTTCGAGCAGCCTGCCTGATCTTGTTAGCACATGCTCAGCTCAGGACACCCCGCCTTCCCCCGGGGACAGCAAAGAGAACATGGAGCCGGATGTGGAGGACGTGAGGGCCAGCAGCCTCTCTCTGCCCACCCAGGACTCGGTACATAATGCCAGACGCCTATCAGCATCTATATCTCACTCTTTCATCTCGTGCAGCCTCCTTTGATTTCCTGTTTCACTGCCCAAGCATGCTTTGTTGTGTTTATGTTCTATTGAAAGTCGGGACTATTTTTCTCCCGTGCTTGAGAATTCTCCAAACTTCGTCACTTATCACAAATGTATTAACTCCCCTCAGGACACTGTATAAGAAATCAGTTCTTTAGGTAAGCAACAGCATGTCAGACATTGTTAATATTTGATCAAGCTTTAGCTTAGCGTTATTTTACAGCTCGTACCTGCCAATCATTGATTCGACACAGTGCAAAGGTCGGCATGACGGAGTTAAATATGCAGACGCTTAAAAAAAATATCAGCGTTTCTCCTTCAACTTTCTGTTCATTCCTTTCAGCCTAATCAGGAAAATTCTAATTCAGTTACATGACTTTTCATTCGTTCGACGTTTTTAGCCTCCAGAAATAGTTCTTTGCTCACGCTGTGGTTTTCATCCGGAGAATTTCTGGTAGCAGAGACAGCACTGTATCGGGAAGCATGATGCTTAGACAAGATTAGACATCAAAGGATGTAAGGGCTGCCGTTTGTACTGTACAGCCGATTTTATAGTCCTGCTTAAGAATTGGAGCAGCCGCATTTATATATAACATTTTATAGAAAGTTCTTAGAACATTTTTTGAAGGTTATGTTTTCCACTGATAGTCACGCTTTTTTTTTTTTCACAGAAGTTTAAAATCATGTGCCTTCTATTTCTAGAACGAGTACCGAGGAAATGCATTATTTAACGAGCTCATGTATTTCCATTACTCTGGCGAAAGCTGGGGACGAAAACTTTTTGAAAGCACACTAGAAAAGCACTTTGTTTGACTGTTTATTGTAATTTGGACCAATTTAAATGCTTTTTAAAGTTCTGGATTAAAGGGGTGTTAATAGGGCTGGAAAGAACCCAAGCCAGAATCGAACCTGGGTCATCGGAGCACAAGCGTACATGTGGGAGCCAGAGCCATAATGTAGTGGGTTAAGGAGCTGGCAGCCACGTGTGTGGTTGTGCTCCGACGACCCGGGTTCGATTCTGGCTTGGGTTCTTTTCTGCACCCGCTTTGATCTGTCAATCTGTTCTATCAAAGACAAAGAAATGCCCCGGAAAAAGTGCAAATAGTAATCAGCATAAAGGTGAATTAAGATTACCAGTAAATTCTGCAGGAAGTATTATTGAATATGCAATTCAGAGTTCGGTAAAATGTGTTATTTCCACCCAGCCAAATTTTTATGATAAATTAAAGTAAATAAAGTAATTAAATGAAAGTAATTCAATTAAAGTAAATAGTAAATAAAGTTAGTCATCAAAATTTTATAAAAGCAAGCGATATTTTCTGCTCTGACATCCTACTGGCAAACACAGCCAATCCACTTCCACCACTTCTGCCTATAATCCCGACTGTCATGATTTAAATAGGGACACCGATCTGTTTTGTAAATTATCGCGATCCGGAAACATGCGTTTACTTGAGGACGGAATAACTAACCAGCTAACTGGTAGGCTGTAACTAGCGGTAATGACAGTACGACTGATGCTCTAATATGATGAGGGGCCTTGCACTGTGAGCCAACTTGTGCAGGCGCGTCTGGAAAAAACCAAGCATGTCAAGCCACATGAGTGTTGCGACCGCAGCGTCTCGACTTTTCAGAATGTCGCAAGCACAAAACTTCCTCACCTTTTCTGTTACACTAAAACCTCAGCAGACGAATGGAGGAGCGGCTCATCGTTGTGTGTTTTTTTTCTTCTTTCCTTGTTATTATGAAAAGCGCAGCTGATGGTTGCTTAGCACAACCAAAGCGCTTTACAAAGAAAGAGACAGCGGTGCATCCAGCATGCGACACGTGAACTGCCCCTGATAGTGCAGGAATGTTTTAGGATATATACACCCATCACTATAGAATTGGATCATTGTTCTAACGACACAGTGTCATGTCAACTACAGGAAGTGTCTTTATTGCTATTGTGTTATTACACTGCAGGTAACGTCTGCTAGCACAGAAAAGGATGACATGATAAGCTTCTGTAACTGATCGAGTTCTTTTGTTAGGAGTTTATCATGAATTTCCTTTTTATAACTCGGCAAATCCCCCGAATATTGTTAAAGACAAGTTCTCTACTTATTATTATTGCCTGATAATCCTATGCAGTTCAACCACAACCACACGTCCCACACGTTATTCTTCTCCAGGCTCTGTGAGGAAAGTCTAAACGTTTGCTGTCGTGCCGGCTAGCGGCGGTTGGGTGTGTTGGGTGTGTGTGTGTGTGTGTGTGTGTGTGTGTTCATTGTGTCATTAGTCTGATTATTTGTAACCGTCAGGTGTAGCACAGTTTAAAGAGAAAGAGGGAGAGGAGGGGAGGAACTCTGAGGGGAACAACTGAAAAAGAGTAATCTGGGAGAGGCACACAGCTGTGACCAGCAAATGAAACCTTCAGAGGTGTAGAAATGCACCATTTGGTGGGAGGCGGTGGTGGAACATTTGTGATAGAAGTTTCTATCGTGCAGTCCTGTATTTATTTTAATGAATACAAACTCCAGAACTGCCCTGATCAAATCATACATTTTCAGATTAAAGTTAAGTTTTATTCCCTTAACTCTTTATTCCCTTAAAGTTTTACCCCCTTAATACTTCAATTTTTTAACCCTTTATTCCCTTAACTCTTTATTCCCTTAACCTTTTATTCCCTTAACCTTTTATTCCCCTAATTCTTCTTTTTCCTAACCCTTTATTTTCTTGACCTATTTTTCTTTAACACTTTTTTTTAACCCCTTATTTCCTTTACCATTTTAAACACTTAATTTTCCTAACCCTTTGTTCCCTTAACCATTTTTTTCTTTAACCCTAAATTTTCTCAACTCCTTATTCCCTTAACCGTTATTTTTTTAACCCTAAATTTCCTTAAACCTTTGTTCCCTTAAAGGAAGGGATTAAGGGTTTAAGGAAAAAATGGAATAAAGGGTTAAAGACATTGCAATATGGAGGAAGAAACCTGTATAAATCCATTATTCACTCTTACTATGAGCCCTGTGAAAACAGGAACATCCCAAACTCCCAGAATTGTTGCTCTAAAGGAAAAAGTCTGCCAGATGCTGTAAATGTAATTTCTTACTTAGTTTGTTTTCTTTCCGACTGCACTGCACCTAGAAATATAATATCTTTAACCTGGTTTTATGGAGTTATATTTCTGTTAATCCAGTTTAGACAAACTTAAATCCTAAATAATTGCTTATCCGGGTTTAACCTCATTTTTGACCCTTTAAATTAAATACTGTTAATTCGGAATCTGAGGTATTTTAATTTTCCAGTTCATCTGATGTTTCTTCCGCAAACGTTTTGATCATTAATACTCTCATAATTGTTGCTGATCTAGTAATTAGGCAAATAATAAATAATAGTATACAATCAGCCTTCATTTTAGGTTAAACGTTTAACTCGATTAAAAGCTTGACCTGGATTTTAATTTAGTGATAAATCACAAGTCAAATTAGAGTCAAAATACAGATCAACAAACCCTGAAATGGCTTCAAATCTTCCTTTATGGCTTGGTTCACACCAGAGTATGTAAGCAGAGCAGAGTGAGGAGTGGAGTGAGGAGTGGAGTGAGGAGTGGGAGTGCGCTCCGAGTGCGCTACACTAACATGTCTCTCTCTGTGTAGAGCATTGAGAAGAGGGTGAGCGAAGAGCGGAAACATCCTAACCAGAGTTGGAATAAAATGATTATGAAAATGCTTTGAGCGCGGAGCAGAAATTTTTGGCGTGAACTTTGGTTCACGTCGCACGGTTTAGTGCTCAATCTGTGTGGAGTTTGCATGTTCTCCCCGTGCTTTCGTGGATTTACTCCGGGTTCTCCGGTTTCCTCCTCCCACAGTCCAAAAACATGTATGTTAGGTTGACTGGTGATTCTAAATTGCCCATAGGAGTGAGTGAGCGTGTGTATGTGTGGCCCTGCGATGGACTGGCGACCTGTCCAGGGTGTACCCCTCCTGCCGTTTGCCTTTGCAGAGGCGGCTGGGATAGACTCCAGCGGATCCCAGTGACCCCGAATTAGGGAATAAGCGGGTATAGAAAATGAATGAATGAATGAGTTGTTCACATTCTTGGTTTAATTAGTGAGAATTATAGGGACCCTACTGCCCAAGGGGCCCCACAAAACCCAGCAGATATATTATATAGTTATATCTGTAAATAATTCTAATATTTATATTAGACCCTACTGCCTACTTAGACCCTAAATATATATACACACACACACACACTGCTTTAAAGAACCTATTTTATATATTTATATATATATATATATATATATAAAACCCTCCAGATAAAACAAGGTTTAGTTTCAGGAGTGTGTTATATTTAGAAGACACTCCACAAATATTTGCAAAGCCAACAAAAGGCTGCTTGTCTTTGTTTTCTCAGGAAGTTGTTCAAGTAAAGAAGACATGTTTATTCCTTTGTCGCCCCTCAGAATCCATTCAGCACTGATGTAAATGCTTTCTGGCTTCAAGTTCCCCGCTGTGTTATATAATAATTCTCTTTGTACTCAATCAGTTCACTGAGCTCGACAGACCGGAGGAGCAGAGCCGATTCGAGGGACCCAAAGGATGTCGCAGTCCAACACCAATGAAATTTCGCAGCAGATCCCAAGGTCAAGTACAGTTTCTGAGAAGGGAATTTAAAGGGATATAGAGATATATAAATATTTATCTTTGATTATCCTTAGTAATATACCATCTTTGTACTAATCAGGGGGTGGAAGTCGTCTAGAGTCTGTCGGAGAGGATGATGAGCTGATAGTTGAAAACGGCGAGACAGGAAGTGACTCGGCAGAAAAACAAGCGCATGGTAGACGAAAACATTCCCTGCCACAGCAGCTGGACACCGTACGACAGGTCAGTTTATTCTTCTTGAAGTCAGGTGTTAGCGCAGTGGTTAAGGTGTTGGACTCCTAATTGGAAGGTTGGGGTTTGATTCCCAGCACCACCAAGTTGCCAATGTTGGGCTCCCGATCAAGACCCTTAACCCCTAATTGCTCAGTTGTATAAAAGAGATAAATGTAAGTCGCTCTGGATGAAGGGCATCTACCAAATGCTTTAATTCTGAGTATAAAAGTATTTTATTTTATAAACAATTAAATGTTAGACTCGTCTTTAACACGTGTACATTTACACTGTTTATTGGAACTGCGGCGCTTTTTATTCCCGAAACTGGTAGAAAACCCAAACACTACGTTCAGATGGTCATTACACGTGATTTAAAGTAAATGCGGTTTGGATTAAACCCAATTTATTTCGAGAGACCAGCCAAACAGGCTAATAACCATAAGACTTTAATAATACATATCATAGCCCTTATAATGGTGGGTTATTTTACTTTACTGTAACTAAATAAAAGTGTGGGACTCTCTGGCGATGTTTCACAAGCCCGCATCAAAAACCAACGTTCCAATAAATGAATTCAATCCCTTCAGATGGATATTTTGGTTGCTACAATTGTCGAGAACTAACTGAGCAAAAAAAAATGTGACTTGTAGTACACCAGTAACCATTGCGGCAGCTCGTATAGGCAGCGGATTTGATTATTCTATAATAGTCGTTTAATTACACCCTTAAAAACAAGTAACTAAAACATAACATGATTCATTTGAAAGTGAAATTCTTTTGTGGATTTTAACATTTACCCCCGTTTCAAGAGTGTGGGCAGGTAGTGACACTGAGCAGCGATACTGATTACGATTTAATTCGTTGTAGGATTAAATCCTAAAGTATAATAAAATAATAAATAATGTCTGTCACAAAGCAGTCACTCTATGTTATATATTTCACCTTTATGGTAGTTTATTCTCTGAATAGACTCTCCATTACAGATCTATGATCTAAAGCGCTCCGAATCAGCTGATCTATCAGCGAAACAAATCAGCAAGGTAATATTGCCGCTCGCCTGCTTCGTGCACCGTCCTGGAAGATGAAGCATGTCCCGCTAATCCTTATGCTTTATTCATGCTTTTCATTGTCTTAACCAGGAATATCAAATCGTGAAGAAATCAGCACGGTCTTTAAGTACCGTTCAAGTGGAGTCTCCATGGCGACTGGCTCAACCGTCTATCATCTCCAACATTGTCCTGATGAAAGGACAGGGCAAGGTGAGTGGCCACTCTGCACACTCTTCAACCGCGGAAGACACATTAGACTTAAATCCATCCTAGAAGCGTCAGTCGTACATAAAAAATGATGTCGTTTATTAAATATAGGTAATGAATAAAGATCATGCTTTAGATGTTGGGATCCTTTTGACATTGATTTATTTCACCCCTTTTAGGCTGTTTAGTTGTTTAGTGTTGTATTCACCTAATTACTTATTTGTATTCATTTAGAATGTAACTTATGACATACAATACACATGTTAAATGTATTATGACACACATATATATATATATATCCGTCTGATATATACGTACATACAAAGTACGTATAAGACGTACAAATGTATAAGACGTACAAATGATGTTTAGCAATAATGTGTACCTTTTTCGCTAGCTCACCTCGAGTACTAATCAACGGCAATCTCTTCATTTAGGGTCTGGGTTTCAGCATCGTCGGAGGCCAAGATTCTGCGCGAGGTCGGATGGGGATATTTGTCAAGACCATTTTTCCCAATGGAGCAGCAGCAGCAGATGGTAGACTCAAAGAAGGTAAGAGCTAAAAGGAACACCACAGCGAACCACCATAACAAGAATAATTAAACGCAGGTTTTAACTGGTGTGGGGTAGAATTTTATAATCACTCCAGTCCAATTTTATTTTCCCGCAGCTTGGATCATTTTATGCTCTTTCCTTAGTTACTCCTCGCGCCATGGAAAGATTTGTGCCACTGTAAATATTTTATTGTAGGTATAGGTAGTTATTCGTCTTTTGCTGTGTTTACATTTACAGCATTTGGCAGATGTTCTTATCCAGTGCGATATACATTTAACTTGGGGCCCAGCGGTGGTAACTTGGTGGTGCCAAGATCTTCCATTAAGCAGACCAACACCTTAAACCACTATGCTACCACTTCCCACTTCCCACTTCGCAGTGTTTAACTGTTTAGACACATATGAATATTTGTTCATGCTTTATGCAGTCGCTTTATGGGGACGTTAACATGCGTTGAGCTGGTGATGGCAGGAGGGGGACACCCTGGACAGGTCGCCAGTCCATCACAGGGCCACACTCACACTCAAACTCACTCCTATGGGCAATTTAGAATCACCAATCAACCTAACATACATGTTTTTGGACTGTGTGAGAAAACCCGAGGACCCGGAGTAAACCCACCCAAGCACAGGGAGAAAATGCAAACTCCACACAGAAAGATCGAACCCGGGACTTCTTGCTGTACGGCAACAGTGCTAACCACTAAGCCACCATGCTGCTTCTATTGAATATTGTTCTAATAAAAAAATGAAACACAGGTATACCAATGATACCCATCTAAAAATACCGGTCAATATGCAAGCATGCGAATTTTAGCTAGAGACATAACGATATATCGACCAATTTACAATTTACACAGTCTTTTGTCATTTGAATTTATCTGACAGATAATGTTTTACTACAGTCTCTTCATTTTATATCCTTCTATTTAGGGGATGAAATTCTAGAAGTAAATGGCGACTCTCTTCAGGGCCTCACGCATCAGCAGGCCATTCAAACCTTCAAGGTAAAAATCTGTTATTACATCTTTCTAACAGCTGCCCTCATGTGGAAAGCTATTAAGGGGAATTAGTTCATGGACACAAAAAGATTTGATAAAGTTCATCCTATTTTTGACTTCACTTGAAGTTGAGCTTCCTATCTTTAGTATTGTGCTCAGATCTTTACTAAATATATCAGTGTGGGTGTCCATGTCCATTTGATAAAGACAATAACAAATAAAGGCTTTTTTAATAAAATTATCAATCAATTTCTAACATACTGACCTATAAATACTAAATTTGACTATTTTATTTTGAAACAAAAACCCCAGCAATTGAAGAAAGGGGTCGTTACGCTTACTGTGCGAACTCGTCTGAGGAGTCCAAGCTTAACTCCATGCCCAACGCCCACCCTGCTCAGCCGATCCAGCTCGCCCAATTCCAACACCAGCAGCAGCACCCCAATACCACCAGGCTTCGACGAAGGAGAGTATCGCAAGGGACCGGGTCCGAAAGACCGTATTGTCATGGAGGTTACGCTAAATAAAGGTAGCTCAAAAATAGTCCCTTCAATCATGTATTCCTGCACATTGAGGTAGCTAATGTTCTGTTTACTAAATTGGCTACGATAATAACTAAAGTAATTTTAGTTTATAAGCCAACGTATATATTAAACACAGATATGATATGAGTAAAACATGAATTTAAAAGTCTCTGCCATTGTTCAGATGGCTGGGTGTAGTTTGGGAAGCCCTGATCTATACTGTCTGGGCAAAGTTTTACATGAGTTTCATCTGGGGTCTCTGGTATCCTATTACATTACACTCTATAAAGTTGGATACTTATAAAAAAATAAATGTCTTTATTTGTCACATAAACTTTACAGCACAGTGAAATTTGTTTCTTCATATATCCCATCTTAGAAAGTTGGGGTCAGAGCGCAGGGTAGGCTATGGGGTCGCTCCTGGAGCAGAAAGGGTTAAGGGTTAAGCTCCAGAACCCAACAGTGGCAGACTGGCAGCAATGGGTCTTGAACCCAGGATTTTCTTTATCATTCTTTATCACTGCCCCTAAGATTAGATCATAGATTAGATAGATATAGTTGCCTACTGAGTTATTGCGGGTTTGATCATATGATCAATGTATATATATATATGCAGGCAACCTCATACAGTAGGTTCAGTTATATGTTTCACTGTAACTAGCAACAACGCTGCGACAATAAATAGACAAAGACAAAATTATCTGTCGGTATTTTGCTTCTGCACCGTGTATAAAGGTCGACAAAACAATGCTTTCGTTCGGCTCGACAAACCGCAGAGCCATTTTTACAGCCTGGACAAATGTAGCATTGATCACTAAGTTAGGAATATATATATATATATATATTTTTTTTATAGTGTGTTAATTTTTTCGAATTTGTTTGCAGACAAAACAGACTTTATTTAAACAAAAATAATCACTCAAAATTTATGGACGGTAAAAATTAAGAATGACTATATAGGTTGTGTTTTGTAGGATTAAAAAATAATAATAATCATTTTTGTCGATTAAAACAAGTTTGTTATTGATATATACTGGTATAAAGAAGGTTCCTTCATCCCTTTTAGTGATGCTGGACGCTTAATGTGTGTGTTTGTAGTAATGATTAGCGTGGAAAGAACTAATTCTACTGAGGACAAGTCTTTCCCATCTGCTTTTAGTGGAACAGAAGCATTATTGTGTGTAAATGACTGGATAGATTAATTAAAGACTCTGGACAGGACATCTGCGTCGGCCCTGCCAAAAGCCTGAACTTTTACTCATAGGCATGAAATAGTACAAAAACAAAAACAGGGGCTTTTTTAATTAAGACTGACTCAGCGGAAGATGTGTTCAAATTAGTATGGACGCAGATTATTAGCTTTGACTCTGTGATAATGCATAATAATCACATTGGCATCATTTTTTACAGATTCAGCAGTGCGATAACTTTAAGATGCTCGTGAGAATTCCATGTTTTGTACTCTTTTTAGGGTCAGTGTGAGATGAATATTTGTGTAGTTTACATATAAAGATGCTGTTAAAGTAATATTACTCGGTGGGCATTTAGAATTTGTGCTTATGTAATGATCGGAATTTACATATCCAGGCAAATTAATCCCAAAAAAAAAGTTCCACTCTGATTATTAATTATGTCCACATGACCTTTCCATTAAAAAATATTTATTGCTGAAATCTTTCGCTCATTTACAAGCTCAGTTTGTTTACACAGGTGATGGTAACCCACTATAATGTGTGTGTGTGTGTGTGTGTGTGTGTGCGTGTGTGTTTTCAGAGGCTGGTGTGGGGCTGGGGATTGGTGCCTGCTGTTTATCTCTGGAGAACAGCGCTCCTGCTATCTATATTCACAGCCTGGCTCCAGGATCGGTGGCCAAGATGGATGGCAGACTAAGGTGTTGCAAAATAATCGAATACCGTGACAAGTTTCTAGCCGTCCTCAAAGTTCTAGTTACTTACAAAGGCTGTTATTCTGCTGAGACACATTTATTGCTATAGTTCCAACACTGAAATTCAGCATCACAGTCAGGATAACAGACCGATGTATAAATATAGAACTTAAAAATGTCGATACAACTGACCATCGTGATTTTTTTTCACAATCGTGGATCGATATTATAACTTTTAGTATCGATAAATATTTAAATGATCTTTTATTTAGATTTACGTTTACATTATTATTTAATTAACGCACGTATCCGATTTATTTTCACTGATGAATGAGGTATAAAACCGATTAAAATATATTAGAACCTATGTGCTTTTTTCCTGCTTACACGATCATCCGATCTGTGCAACATTAGAGGAAAAAATCGGAATCGAGTCACTATGATTTACGCATGCTGTGTAAATGCGGTGAATGGGTTCAATCCCCAGCACCAGCGAGCTGCCAATACTGGACCCTTGAGCAAGGCTTTAATAAAAAAATAAGAGATCAATGTAAGTGTAACTCTTAAGTGTAACGAGGATCTGCCAAATGCCAGAAATGTAAATGTAAAAACGTTGGCGTGTTGTGATGTTTGTTAATGCATTTCATACATTTCTGACATAAATAAAAGAACAAAACAAAAATTAACTAGAAACCCAAACCACCTGAACATCATCAAAGCATTTACACAACCACTGAGGTTATACATGTTTTTAGTGACATTTTTTTTCATGACTAATCAATATCCCTGTATTATTGGGTTTAGCCGAGGTGACCAGTTGTTGGAGGTCGACTCTGTAAGCCTACGTCATGCTGCACTAAGTGAAGCCTATGCCATCCTCAGCGAGTGTGGACCCGGTCCAGTAAGCCTCATCATCAGCCGACATCCAAACCCCAAGGTACGATTGCAAACAAGGGGTATCTTAATGGTTGAAAGTGTTGTTGACCTGCCGTTCAGAAGAACATGGGTTCAGTTTCCAGCACCGGCAGGCTGGGCCTCTGGGACACACTGAAGAATAACACAAGTGCTTAAATCTACATGACCAATACATTTTTTTTTACGCAATTCAAAAGCATTTCTTTTACTCGTTTCATTCACGGCGTCTCTTTAGGATCTTCTCACCACCCTGCCACACGAGCAGGACTGAGGGCTTCCACCTGTTAACATTTTACCCATGCTGTTGCATAAACAACATTCCTTTGCCCAGCTCAGGTTTTCCTCTCTTTAATGAATGAAGATGTTGAGGAACAGCCCATTTTAAAGTTCACCACAAGGGGGTTGTGGTTAGAATATGCTGACTGCTTGGTCTCCTTAAAAATGACTGCCGAAACTAATGGAGTGTGAAGTTAGCGGTGCTAAGCTGATCATAACACCTACCATGTGACAAAGTATGGAAATGGCTTTAAGTACACTGACCTTTAATATCCCCACCCTTTAAAAGTGTGTGTTTGTGTGAAAGAGTCAATTTCACCATAATGCAATGAAATCAAAAAAGATTATGTACCATGATTAAAGCCTAGATTAAAGCTGCCACAGCCACTTTTCCTCCATTACCAAGATAATGTGTTCATTTTATATTCTCTGCTTTGCCGTCTAGGTAAAAAAGAAAATAGTTTGATCTTTACCTATCATTAAAAGCCTAATTTGTTCTAGATAAAGATTCACGCTTCACAAAATCCAGTCATTTCTGCGATTGCAGGTGGTCTGTGTAGTGCCACCTAGTGGCAACAGCAGCTTAAAACCTTTCTTTAGGAGAAAAGTCTTAAACTCAGGAGTGTAGATAAGTTGTGTAAGTCACTGTCCGAGCTCAGATTTACAGATTTAGTGGATTTTCATAATGTGCATTTTTAAAAATGACTCATTTCAGATGTCGGAGCAGGAGATGGATGAGATGATCACTCGCTCTACTCACAGAGATAGCATGAGCAGCCATTCTACCTACAGTCTGGGTAAACATCTACTCTATACATTTATAAATAATGAGAATAATAAGAATACAGATGGATTTAAACTTCTACCTAATGACCAGGGCTGCTTGGCTAATGAAGTTTGCTGTTGAGGAACATTTATCATCCTGCTCAGAGACTTTTTTCCAAATTCTTTCCAAAATATTTTAATTTAAGCTCAGGATCCACACATGACATCACCTTGTGCTTTTTATTTGTGCAGGACAATCATCTAAAAGCCTTTCTCCTATGATGAAGGCCAGGCAAGGTGACAGCAGCCAGACCCTCAGCTGGACTATGAAGAGGTTTTTAGAGCCGGCCAGCAGGGTAAACAAGCAGCTTTTACAATAAATATAGTTTATAAGATTATAATCATCAGATTGGCTCCAAACAGGGAAGTTATAATAGGGTGGGTGCAGAAAGGGCTAGTGTAAAGTCAGCAGATTTTTATTAGGATGCATCAATCTTATGTGAGCCAGAAATATATGGCATGCGCCGCACCGGCTGGCAGCGTTAAGCATGCAGGTTTGGCTCCCACGCTAGCCGGCGGCCCTGTGCGGTGTGACGCTTCCCCCAATATTTCACTAGTTTACCAGTCATGTTTAACGGAGAAGCAAAATCTGCTTAAATAACACAGGAAATGTGTAGGAAACCGGTTCCTGTTTGAAATAATGATGTTAAACAGGAATTTGGCAGACGTCCTTATTCAGAGCGACTTACATTTATCTCTTTCATACAACTGAGCAATTGGGGTTAAGGGCCTTGCTCAGGGGCCCAACAGTGTCAACTTGGTGATGCTGGGAATCCAACCCCGATCCAACACCTTAACCAGTGCACTACCACTTTTTTATGTGTGTGTTTCGGGGAGTGTTAATATAACTTTATTCTACAAAAGGAGGGTTTGGGAAGAAAAGGTTTGGGAACCACTAATATCGATTATTGTTATTATTATTATTATTATTTTTATTATTATTATTATTATTATTATTTTGTGACCAGAAAAACTTTCTATTCTGTTTTAAAACATTTCCCCTACAGCAAGCTTCTCTAAGCTCTGAGGCCGAGCTTTCTCAGTACTTCTCTCAAGATCCCCCTAACCAGTCTTTCCTTTCATCGATGGGCTCCAGTGATGACGGTCTGCTCCCTAACGGCCGGGGCTGCAGTACCTCGCTGGACGAATCAACTACACCACATGGTGAACACTGAATTGTTTTCCTCTCTTTTACACCCAGCCTGTTAGAATCCGAAACCAGAATGTAAAATAAAAATCTTTCAAATAAAAAGATTTTATGATCACATTAAGCTTAATGTTAATTTTATTGTGACTTATTTCCTTTACAGCTTACAAAGAGGGCGACTCCTGTATAAGATCCTCCAGCCCCGTTAAACGAACCACAGAGCGGCAGGCGAGCATATCTAGCAGCCCCGGCTCAGTTCGCAGCCCCCTTTTACGTCAGCGCTGTGTTATTTCCTATGAAGATGAGGCCAGTGATGAAGATGAAGGTGTAGAGCCCTTTCTGAAATGTGGCAACTCTGATGCCGCGCGCCACCATGAGGATGACTCCGGCATCGTCGTGGCAACATCGTCAGTAGAAGTGGACAACGAAAGCCAAAACAGTAGTGAGAGTAACCAACGTTTCGAAGCGGTCACGCCATTTTACAGCAGCTCGCTAGAGTCGGTGGAAGGGGGAGGGAACGCTGCTGAACCGCCTTTTATACCCAATTGCTTTTCTGAGCACAGCGCCAGCCCAGCCACAAGAAAAGAAGCTAAACGCTCGCCCAAGCTAGAGCACAAAGCTGTGACGCGGGTCAAAAGCATGATGGGCATCGAATGCCCTAACCTGCCACAGAAACCCAAGCCTGAAGAGATAACTGCAGCTTCTTCGGTAGTCTCCAATCAGGCGCCTCAGAGAGGGAGAACGCAGCATCACTGCAGAAGAGGGGAACCCAGTGAACTGGCAGGAATCTGCACTATCGAGACTGTGGTACTAAAGCGCAGCGAGTCTGAGTCTTTTGGACTCGACCTGGAGATCAAGTCATCTCCTCTAAAGGTTCTGATTACTGGACTGAGGCCTGGAGGTGCTGCTGAGAGGGTAAAGTGCTGATAAATGGAAGACGTTCTTAAATTTAGTGTCATTTATTAAATAGACATTTAGCTGAAAGGAGCTTTTAAATGTTTTTCATTTATTTTTCTATATGAATCAGTTTACAATTATTTATTTAAGAATAATCAGGAATTAATTTTTTTAATTCCAGGTAGCCCCCCCCAAGCAGGTATGCTTTAGTTTTTTGGTAGCCCAAATAAATTTTAGGTAACCTAAATTAAAAAATCACCTTTATTATTTTTAGGATAGAGTAAAGAAGAACAAAATCAATCAATACACAAATAAAATATCATATAAAATAATCGAATTACAATCACCAATACAAATGATTGCCTCGAACTGAACTTCCTATTCCAGATGTCAGCTATTATTACAATTCTCTCCACTGCACATGTGTGTATCTTTATCACATGTGGAGCTTGTTCAAGTTCAAGTTCAAGGAGCTTTATTGTCATTTCATCCATATATAGCAGAATGCAGGACACAGTGAGATGAAATAACGTTTCTCCAGGACCCCCTGGTGCTACACAAAACACAGAATTCCACAAAACAACAAAGAGCCGCTAAACAGGATAGACATAAAGTGCATGTGTGCAACAGTGCAGACAGTGCAGAAACAGACAGCGCAATAAACAATACGAACATTACAAAGACAGTTCAAAAAGACAATAGAGACACGCTGGACAGAACATTCAATAGCGCCAACCAGATTATAAAATGAGGCAAGACATAAAATGTGCAATTTAACAGCAATGTTGTGCAAATAGCATTGTAAAATGTTTTTTTTTTTTGTTTTTTTAGTTCACTTGTGTTAAATGTGTGTGTGTATGTAGTTCAGTTCTGTTGAGCAGCCTGATGGCTTGAGGGTTGAGTGTGTGTGCATATTTGTAGGTTGAGCTAGTTCAGATCAGTGTATTGAGCAGCCTGATGGCTGGAGGGTAGTAACTGTTACACATTCGGGTTGTGAGGGCCCGGATGCTACGGGCAGGAGTGTGAAGCTTGTGTTGCTTAGTGAGATTTTACTTGTCATGTGAGGATAATAATCCTGACAGGAGGATGGAGGAGGAATTGATGCGCAACAGATCTGAAGCAGCACTGAAAATTTTGTGTAAAATCAGCACCGCCGCTTCCTATACACAGATCTGCGCGATCGTGAATTAAAAGTGAAAGTAAAAAAAGGGCCTGAAATTAAATAAGATTTTAAGTCCCGACATATTGATAGTGGCTCCCCGAAGCCTGAATTTACAGACAGCTTAATTCCATAATTATATTTTTGTAAGAGAATGCAAAAGCATTGAAATATATTTTCCTCCCTATGAAATAATCTATCTAATCTAGAACCTTTGTTTTGGAATCTAGAAACTTTGTTTTGGAATCTAGAATCTACCAAATTTTTATTGCTAGAGACTCAAATCACTTTTGATAATTCGCTTTGGATAAGGGTGTCTGCCGAATTCTGTGAAACTACATTTAATAAGTACACCAGACTTCACCACATAAACCTGTAAGAAATCCAAGCTTTTAAAAAACTATTATTTGCATCCTAAACCCACCAGCCACTTTTTTTCCCCCTTTTTTTCCGTCTGTTAGGAAGCCAGAGGGAGAATGAACGTGGGAGATGAAATAGTAGCCATTGGTGACACTCCAGTTTGCACCTCTTCTTATCAGGAAATTTGTGATCTTATGCACAATCTGCCAGTTACACTGACCCTAGAGATTCAGAAGCCAGTCTCAGGTGAGTTGGCATTAATGCTAGAAGAGCATTAGAAGTGTTATGAGTTATTCGACTAGACCAGGGGTGGACAATCACGGTCCTGAAGGGCTGGTGTCCTGTAGAGTTTAGCTGCAACCCTTATTAAACTCACCTGAACCAACTAATTAAGCTCTTGCTAGGTACATCTGAAACTTACAGGTAGGTGTGCTGAGCCAAGTTGGAGCTAAACTCTGAAGGACACCAGCCCTCCAGGACTGAGATTGCCCACCCCTGGACTAGACTGTAGTGCTTCAAACTAATTATGTTTCTACAATTTTAAAAATGGAGCACATCACCAGTGCGTCCGTGCGATAAGAGACATTTAAATGCTTTCAGATTAAGTCACAGTTGGAAACGGTAATAAATAGAGAAAAGTCTGTCTTTCTCCATGCTGCCGGAAAGACCTTTCTCGCACCGTCCTTCCTCTGTCCCTCTATTGATGTGCAATTAACTGACTTTGTATTAGTGCTAACTATGATTAAATTCAGTGTCGTAGTGAGGGTAGAGTTTTGTCCCTGGGCTCATAGAAAATAGCTTAGCCCTAATGTAGATTGTAGACTGAGCAGAGGTTCTTCGTTTATAAAGCAGTGCTTATCAGCCGTAAAAATTCCTCTGGCCCATAAACTTGTTGGAATTTGACTGCTAAACATAAAACAATTGCATATTAGTTAGAAAACACAACCTGAAAGTATCTACAAAACCCACAAACTACATAAATAGTTTCTGTATTTGTAAAAATGAATTAGAAAGATTTGATATTTATTCTTGCTTTTAACTGCTGCCTTGTAGATAAAATATTTAGAAAAAAGTATTTAGAATATGAAATATTTTGGCCTTTCGTTGTACCTGTTCTCTACATTAGGGGACCCATAAATAAAAATCATTTGACATATATAAATAAATGCTAAAAAAACAAGCTTACAGTGAATAACCTACATTTTATAAAACATTTTTTGATCCATAATGGATTTCTAACCCTAAACCCAAACTCTTAACCCCAAACCCTAACCTTAAACTCGAACACTAACCCAAATTATAAACCAAAACCGTAAACCCTTGCCCTAAACACAAACTCTTAACCCCAAACCCTAACCTTAAACTCGAACACTAACCCAAATTATAAACCAAAACCGTAAACCCTTACCCTAAACACAAACTCTTAACCCCAAACCCTAACCTTAAACTCGAAACACTAAACCCAATTATAAACCAAAACGTAACTCTTACCCTAAACCAAAAACTCTTAACCCCAACCCTAACCTTAAAACTCGAACACTAACCCAAATTATAAACCCAAACCGTAAACCCTTACCCTAAACACAAACTCTTAACCCCAAACCCTAACCTTAAACTCGAACACTAACCCAAATTATAAACCCAAACCGTAACTCTTACCCTAAACCAACCAAAACCCTTAAACCCCAAACCCTAACCTTAAACTCGAACACTAACCCAAATTATAAACCAAAACCGTAAACCCTTACCCTAAACACAAACTCTTAACCCCAAACCCTAACCTTAAACTCGAACACTAACCCAAATTATAAACCCAAAACCGTAAACCTTACCCTAAACCAAACACTCTAACCCCAAACCCTAACCTTAAACTCGAACTACCCAACTTATAAACCAAACCCTTAAACTCTTTACCCAACTCACCCTAACCCTAAACCTCTCAACACAACCCAAATAAAACCCAACGTAAACTCTTACCCTAAACACAAACTCTTAACCCCAAACCCTAACCTTAAACTCGAACACTAACCCAAATTATAAACCAAAACCGTAAACTCTTACCCTAAACCAAAACACTCTTAAACCCTAAACCCTAACCTTAAACTCGAACACTAACCCAAATTATAAACCAAAACCGTAAACCCTTACCCTAAACACAAACTCTTAACCCCAAACCCTAACCTTAAACTCGAACACTAACCCAAATTATAAACCCAAACCGTAAACCCTTACCCTAAACACAAACTCTTAACCCCAAACCCTAACCTTAAACTCGAAACCCCAATAAACCCAAACCGTAAAACCTTTGCCCTAAACCCAAACTCTTAACCCCAAACCCTAACTCTTAAACTCGAACACTAACCCAAATTATAAACCCAAACCGTAAACCCTTACCCTAAACCAAAACACTCTTAACCCCAAACCCTAAACTCGAACACTAACCCAAACCCTAAACCCAAACCCCTAAACCCGAGCCATAAACCCAAACCCTACGTCATACATACATATCTGATATAAAATCTTTATATTTTCTGTATATTTTGATTGCAGTCTTAATAACACTGAAATCAATCCCCCACCCCACCCACACACCCTTCCAGGGGTATTTATTTATTTAATTCAATGATAAGTAACATTCAGTGTGTGATAACCTTCTGAAAAATGAAACAAGTACCTGTGGAAGCATTAATAACCTGTTGAAATCTGCATAGTCGAGATTGTTTCACTGTGTAACAATATTTACAGTCATTTCAACACAGACTTTGCTTTTGCTAACGCTGTTTTTTCTACAGCTGTAGATCGACTCTCTACTCTGATGATGTCTTCTGGCACAGAGCAATCAACTAAAGTGGAGACGTCGAGAGCTCCATCAGAGGAGACAAAAAGCATTTACAAAACTGCTGTTGGAAATGAAGTAGCAAAATTTACAGAGACAGAAGCAATCCAGGCTGAAGAGTTGTCACTTGTCACTTATATCGACGGCGAGATAAACGAGCTAAACGTATTTAAAACCGACATAAAATCCAGGCCAACAACTGTTTCTGATGCTGCTGACACGCCTCCATGTGCAGAAACAAGCGACATTAACCAAGAGAATAAGGAGAGCGTGAATTCCTCATCATTACAGCCAAATCTTTTGGATTTTTCTGTTCTAGATTCAGGAAGCAAAGGTTGCCTTTCGCCAGTGGGGAAGACATTTCTACACAGTTACTCCAGAAATTACAGTCGGCTCTCGGATGAAAACACAGACCTTTCCATGAAAGGATGTGATGAGAAAGCAAGCATGTACAATATGTTAGATGAGACTGATTCTGAGAGTGACTCCGCTACAGATGGAGCTGTGACAAATGCAAAGCCTCAAAGTGACTGCAAAAACACTCAGGACACCGACTCTGATGAGGAGATTGAGCTGTGTTACAGCGTCGTCAGTCAGCCAAATCAAGAAAAGAAGGGGTCTCCTACTACAAAACAAGCCATCTCAGGGAACCAGGCAGATAAGGAACTGATTGCTGATGAAATGCCTCGAAAATCATCTTCGCATTTACAGGACCCAAAGAAAACAGACCTCTCCACTTCTGTCACAGCACAACAGAGTTCATTCATACCCCAGTCTCCAAATTCAGAGTCTGGTTTAAGTGGAGTTTCCAAGCACATTTCAGAGAAAAAGCAGGCAGTGAGTGTGACTGAGGGAGATTTGTCAAACCCAGAGCCATCAGACAGCAAAGCCGATGAGACAATCGAAAGGGCTTTGTTACCTGTCACAACCAGTGTGACACTTTCAAGTGTCAGTAATTCACCTGAAGCTCAGAATAACAGACATGTTACCTCACAGAGTCAGGAAATGACATCGAAAATACACTCATGTCCATCGTTTATCTCAGATGAACCCAAGACTGGGCAAGTTCCATCCATGTCAACTGTGTCAGGCCCAATGGCAACGCATTTTTCAAGTGCGAAAACATCCAGTACACAGACTACAAAGGACACAGAGAAGGAAACAAAGCATGACTTTATCAATCTTTTCACTGAAACTTTAAAGCCCAGCACTCATAGACATTTAGAGCAGTCTCTGAACAATAACCCTGTTTCACCCAACTTAAGTAGCAGGCTTAAACCGGAAGAAAAGTCAAGCTGTTCTACTAAATTGAAAGGTTTAAGTATTAAGAGTAAATGCAAAGGAATAGAACAAACAGGCAGCAGAACTGAAAGCCCTTTATTAAAAAAGACCCCCATGCAGTCCCCAAAATTACCAGCCAAAAGAATCACCCCTACAAATAGTCCAAAAATCAGTAGATCTATGGAAAAGAGTAGTTCTGAAAGAGTAGATCTGAAGGGAAGCCAGGACAGGAATTCTTCAGATCTAACCAGCACCAGCACCTCAAAAGCATATCATTCTGTCAAGTCGGACCAAAGGTCCAAAACAGAAAACAAAAGTTCAAAATGTGAAAATACAGCCACACAAAGGACTTTTATTGAAGTGCGACTGTCGTCGTCTTTATCGCCAACGTCTTCAACCTCACCAGTTCTTGCATGTAAACAAAATTTTACTAATACCAAAGTTCAAGGAAGCCATCAGATTCCTACAGAAAACTCGCTTGATAAAGAGTCACCGCTCAAACCCTCATCAGGAACTTGTATATCATTCGACCCCTCCGTGTCCAGACTAGATGCAAAATGAGTATACGAAAAGTCTACCCAAACCTAGTGACAATGTATGTAGCAACATGGCCACTACAGAGACTACAAGTCTTAAATCAGGCAAATCCAAACTTTACCTCAGAGCACTGGATCGAAAAATCTACTCCACAGATAGCGACGCTTTCAAACGGCACTCCTTTTCTGTTCAGCAGCGAATCAAATCCTTCGAGAATTTGGCCAGTTTCGAACGTCCAGCTGTAAAAGGGAATGACATCCAGTCCTATGCTGTTGGCTCCAAAGCTGCTATTAACAAAAGGTTGTATGCTTTAGCCCAGTCTAACGATAATCGCTGCCTGAAAAGGAGTCTTAGTTCTTGTGTAGAAATTTTAAACTTAGGTCACTCATCTTCACTGCAGTCACAAAACTCATCTTCTAATACGCTTATAAACAACTCTAAATCACCACCTTTAGCTGGAACTTCTGCGCCCGTTACAGAAGAAAGAGCAACACCAGAGGTCACTGTACCCCAGTCCTGTACAGTACCACATACTCCACCGGTGCTGCGCTCCCGTAACACTCGGGCTAATTGTGGGATATCGCGGTCCAAACTGAGGGAACTGAGGGCACTTAGCATGCCTGAGCTTGATAAGTTAAGCAGTCAAGACTTCTCAAAGGACCCTGCCAATGTTGTGTTTAAAACAGAGCTGGAAATTCAACCAACCAGAGCCACAAAACCTCCATCAGACAACCTCCAGTGTACCGTGGTGACCAGGATGAGCATGGTCGAACCTGGATCCATTGGCAATGGGGAACATGCTCAGGAGCTAACTGTAAAACAGTCGAGTTGGTCTGTTAGGTGAGGAACACATGTGCTAGTTTACTCTGATTATTAATCTGCTTTTCACAACAGATTTTTTACACTTGTGTTTCTGGCATTTGGAGGACGCCCTTTTCCAGAGCAACTGAAATTTATTTCATTTATGCAACTGAAAGGTTGAACAGTGGCGAAAAGGCCCAACAGTGGCAGCCTGGTGGTGCTGGAAATTGAACCCACAGTCCAGAACCTTAATTACTGACCTACGACTACCCCCACTGTTACAATCTTTATTGTGTCCTAGGATAGCTACGATTAATTTAAGTTTTTTTTAAACAGATGCAAAATGTTTACAGTAACCGGCTAAATAAGATTTTTTACTGAAAGTCAAACATAAACATTCCTAAATACAGATCCTTTTTAATGTTTTATCTGATTACATCTGTTTACCCCTTGTGTGATGTTTGGTCTAATTTCCAGGTTTGCTTAAGCCCCAGGGTTATTGCCCTTTGTCTATTTTTCAAGCAAAACATAAAATAGAGCATATATTTCATAACACTAGTAAATGTAAATGTGATAATGATGTCATAAATGATGTCTATAATGATGTCATGAATGCTTGTTTTTTAAGTGTTTTACGTTGTTTTGACTGTGTTGACTAAAAAGACCCATCAACATTGGCTAGCTAACATGATCATCATATCTCTTGGATCGTTAACGTAGAAACGATTATGACCTCCATTCTGTCTTTCTTCTCTAACAGTCTAAAAGATTTATCGTCTTCAAGAGTGGAGCAGAAAAAAGTGCAGAATGTCCTTAATTCCCTTCCTGGTGTTTTGGATGTCATGACTCTTATAAAGGAGGTTAACAATGTGTTAGAGGTAATGTAGCTTCATATGTTTTAAACAGGACTCGTACAGACAGACATTACATTCATTTACTGTCAGTATAATCCAAACTTTTTCTGGAGTGATGGGATCACCTACAACCTGATAATCACTCATTCCTTTGTCTATATTTGAGTCAAATGTGCTGTTTCTGCTCATGCTTAAGAAATCTAACTGGTGTTTTAATGTTTTGTAAAGGTTAAAGAAAATGTTCACTTTGTGATCCTGACTAAGAACATGGGTTCTGGACTGGGTTTCAGCATCGCTGGAGGAGTGGACCTGGAGCAGAAATCGATCACTGTAAACTTGCCTTTTTACCCTTCAACAGTAATACACCTACATTTCATTTACATTTCTGGCATTTGGCGGACGCCCTTATCCAGATCGACTTATATTCATTTTTACAACTGAGCAATTGGGGGTTAAGGGCCTTGCTCAGGGGCCCAGAAGTGATCACTTAGTGGTGCTGGGAATTAAACCCATAACCTTCTGGTTAGCAATCCAACACTTTAACCAATGTGCTACCACTTTATAACAAGTATTTTACAACGACAGATGTTTTTCATCTGTCATTAATAATCATTAATAAAAGTTATTAAAACATATTTCAGTAAAACTCATCTAATGTCTCTATCTTTTTCTTTGGACAGGTCCATCGGGTATTCACTCAAGGTGCCGCTGGCTTGGAAGGAACCATTCGCCGAGGGGACGTGGTGTTGTCTATAAACGGGATCAGTCTCAGTGGGAGAACCCATGGCGAGGCTCTGTCTTGTCTCCATCAGACTAAGCTAGCAAAACAGGCACTTGTGGTTATCCATAGAGGCAGTGACAGCGCACCCGTCACAGTTAGACAGGATCTTCTATTAAAATCCAGAACATATTCTTCCTCTGCCTTTCCAGACATCAGCAGAGAAAACGAAGCAGGTAAATAAAACCCCAAATACTGATAATTAACTCACTGTAGAAAACGATGCACATCGTTATGCAGCCCAGGAAATGATCAATTTAAGATCAATTTAAGAGTTTTTGACTTTGCCCCAAGTAGGCAGGAAGACAAGGGTGCAACAATTGTCTGTGGTTTTTTGGGGTAAAGCTGGAATCTCACCTGTTTATCACAGTGACCCTCTCAAGTTATCAATGCCTGTAAGCTTATGAATGGATCTATAAGAAGAGTACACGGCACTCGTCTTTCTGTGTAATGCTGCGTTCACACTGCACTGTTTTACTTTTACTCGCCGAGCTGTTTTGCGAAAAACGCAGGCAAATGCTCAAAATCGGAGGCTCGTTCATGCGAGTGTCCCATCTCGCAGTGTGAATGATCAAAGATGCGATTTGAGAGGAGTTTTTGGCAGTTCTTATTATAGTAAAGTCATGCAGTGTGAAAACAACGGTGATCAGATGACTTTCGGCGTTAGCGTGTTACCCAAACCTGTGCTAATAAGATGCTATCCGTTAGCTTTAAGGGAAAAGTGGTAGCTCCGTGATAAGGTGTTAAACCTCTAACTAGAAGATTGTGAGTTCAATTTCCAGTAACATTATCTTACCACTGTTCTGTTGGGCCCCTGAGCAAGGCCCTTTCCCCCCCCAATTGCTCCGATGTCTAAATAAAATAAATGTAAGTCTGTCTGGATAAAGGCGCCTGCTGAAATGCTAGGAATGTAAATGATTTAGAGGAATTAAATAGTAACCTTACAGTTTCATTCGATTCATTAACAAACGATTAAAACGAGATAATATTTAGATAAAGATTTAAAAGTTATACTGTTTCATAAATAGATGATTTTTTTTCTCCAAACAACTATGGATGGGGTGCAGGAATAGAGATGCACTAGTCCATAACTGAGTGACAGTAAACTCATATTCTGTGTATTTTCTAGTCTTATCCTGACGTTATGACCCAGAAGGCACTAGAATATTAAAGCATGCTATCATCACACTGGTTGTTTGTATTAGCTGCTAACAGAAGCTTAGTTATTCTGCCATTAACCAATCCGTAGTGAATGAATATCAGGCTCTGAGCCATGATAGAACTATTGTATGTATATAAAAGTGTGTTAAAGATGAGAAAAGCGTTATCAGGAAATACTTCGTGTTATTTTCCTCCAACGGTTGTGTTTTTGATCATTTGTAAAATGTGTTTTTTTTTTTGTTCCAGCCGTGGAGGTCGGGCCGGATGGAGCGTTAAAGGTGGACCTGTTGAAGACGTCAGCGGGTGTAGGGTTTAGCTTGGAAGGGGGAAAAGCTTCAGCCCATGGCGACCGTCCCCTCTACATAAAACGCATTTTTAAAGGTAAACATTTCCCTCCAGCTAAACTGCTCTCCTCCACTAGGGGGTGATGTTGTTGTTAATACATGTATAATATAGCACAGCATCATTTAATCCAAATGATGAGTTTGTATAATCCACAAACTTATACATTACATTATATACGCTAAGCATTCTTTCCAGCAAATATGACTTTACTTTGTGTAGGTTTAATTTTATTTATTATTGTTTTATCGGTACGGTGCAGCTGACTGTCTGTCCTGTGTCTTTATGAAGGAGGTGCCGCTGAACTCTCCCAGGTTATCGATGTTGGAGATGAGCTCCTAGCTGTCAATGGCAGGTCTTTACAGGGCCTGATGCACTATGACGCCTGGAATATTATAAAGACTGCGTCTGAGGGCACAATCCAGTTAGTGATTAGAAAACCACGCACTTCCGTATGACCTCTGAGAACTGACATGCTGGATGGACACACGGTGCCAACCTGATTCTTTCTATCTTTTATACTTGCTTTAATCTTCACCTCCGGACCGGACATTTTTAGTTCCTGGATTTTCCAGTCAGAACTTGGCTGTTTCAGGGGTATTTGGAAGGAGTAATTGTGCAATCAGTGATGCTAAGCAGGTACTTATTTGTACAGTGTAATTATACAAAACCTTAAAATGATCATTTTTGCTCTAAATGGATTTATTTTATAAAAAAGGATGCTAAAGTTCAGTTTGACTGACTCAAAGCTATTATTTTCCTTTTAAAGCCTCTTAAGAGATGAACTTTACACTTCCTGCTTGTTTCCTTCTATTTCCTGTATTATTATATTTAAAAAATAACACTTCTGATAAAACCGCTATGTTTTTTTCTCTCTTTTTTAACTGTAGATCTTTTTGCAGGACTCATTTTTTTTGTTGTTGATGTAAAACTTTTAGTGGCTAAACTTATCCCAGACCCGGAGCCGTAACTCCGATATGTTGAAATCACATTCTGCATGAATGACGTGTGTAAATATTGCAATCGGGAAAGAAATATTGCAGTCATGAAAAATGCCTTTTTTGTAAAGAGACAAATAATATTAGTAGTGCTGTTATTTATTTTATGTTTTTTTGTTATAATTTTAACATTCCTAACTTTAATATTCGATGTCTTTTATCTTTTTATGATTTTTCTTTTCTTGAATAAATGATCCACGATGGTACTGTCAGGACCCACATATGCTTTTGCTGCGTTTTTATTTAGCTCATCTAATATATATATTTATATATTTTAATTCTTCTATAATAAACGCAGTCCATTTCTCAGTTAAATTATTACTGCTACTTTATTTGTTGTATTTTATTTTAGAATATTTTATTGATAATGTGTTTGTAAGCATGTACATTTCCTAGCCCAATATTTACATTTCTGTATTTTTGGGGTGGATCCTAGAGTTTTTTTGCATAAAGGCTACGCTTAACACTTTATAGAGCTTCGCAGAAGTCACACTCATTTGTTTGCATTGATTTTTAATCTTTTTTTCAAATGGTGCTTAAAAACATCGGTTTTTGTGGAAGTAAATCTCATTATAGTGAGACAGATCAAGGAAGCATGTACAACGCTGTTGCTCTCTCCAAAGGTCCTAAGTTTGAACTCCTGGCTCATGAACTTTTCCCAAGTCCACCATTTTTTCCACTTGATTGGCTGATTTTATAATTATGGTTTGGTGGATTCTACCTTGGGGATTGAAATACTGTGTCTTTCCTCCAGGCAGGGGCGCCTTTAGCAATTTTGGGCTTTATAAAAGAATATAAGCTTGGGATCCCTACCAGACCCATTCCATTACTACCAAACCCATTGCTACCAATAAAACAGATCTCTGGGGGTCCCCCAAAGTGCGTGGGCCTTTAGAAATTTCCCAGCCCCAACACCCTAACCCATACTAGCAGGGCCCCTGCATGCAGGTACACATGCATTCAAAATTGTCTGCAGTGTGTGTGTGTGTGTGTGTGTGTGTGTGAATGATTGTATCTTACAGTTGACTGGCACCGTAAGATGTATGTTCCCTGCAGCTCCGAGTATGATAAGATGGGTATCTAGACCATGTGAATGGATGGATGACTGGATAGATAGATGGATGAACGGCTGAAGCAGTGGTAGAGTCTCTTCTCATTAAAGTGGCAGGTGAGTGTATTTATTTATGCAAGGACAATTTCTGAAATTACAATTTATTAATTAATTTGCTCCAAAGTTAGATAATTGGCATGCAAAAATCATTCGACCTTAACCCGTGCCATGACACGTGGTGAGTCTACAAACCCTACAACAGAGTTGTACCTGTGCAGATGGCAGCAGGAGACGCCGGAGATTTCCGCCAGCACTTTGCCAAAAGTTTATTAAAACCAGACACAAAATATTCACAAAGTGTGACTCGGTGCTGTAAAGTGAGAAAACTGCTGATGTTTCTCGGTGTCCTGAATTTGCTGATGTTTATATAAACAGTAATAAATGGATGTTTATTTTTTGCCCCCCCAAAAAATTCTAAAAATAGCTCGTAACTGTGTGCAGGACTGGGAGCAGCCGTGTTAATGTTGGAACACTATTTTTATAGCAAAGGAAGGTGTAAAGAGGCAGCGGTGTGTCAGTAACAGATCTAAACAAAACCAGGGAGAATTTTCCCAAATGGGATGAAATTAGACATTATTAATATTGATTCTATCTTAGCTGCTTTATTATTAGCTGATATACAGGGTGGGTGAACGCTAACGAGGCAATATTTAACGACTGGAGTCTTGATGAAAAGGCAGTTTTCTATATAGACGAGAGCAAATAGAATTTCAACCCCCACTGACTGGAGGACTTGAAGGATTCAGGAAGTTCTTAGCATCATTCCAAACGACTTCCTTCAAAAGACTGTGCATTCCATCTCCAGACTGCTGTATTTCTATTGTAATATATGACGCAAAAATTGTGTTCTTTTGGCAACTTGGATTCGTCTATTGTATTTATAGTGACATTTTGACCAGTGTGTCTGTAATTTACACATGCTTGACCTCTATCTCATACATAGCATCATCACTCACTCACTCACTCACTCACTCACCCCATACTGTCAGATTCTGATCCCGCAGCTAAGAAATGAAAAGTGTGTGGCTTTATCTGTTTCTCCCTTCTTCCAGTTCAGAGTGGTGACATCTAATTTCTCACTTTGCTGCTCTCCTTTGAAAAGCACAGCCTGACCAGAATGACTGAATGTTCTGCGAGAATGGAAGTAGGTTTGGAATTTTAAAGATTTCTGTTCCAATGAGAGATGTGTGTCCAGCTGTTTCCAATGGACATCCTGGTAACTTTAGTATTGAGGGAAGTGGTGGCTTAGTGGTTAAGGTGTTAGGCTGATACCAGAAAGACTCTGGTTCGATTTCCAGCACCACCAAGCCACCACTGTGGGCCCCTGAGCAAGGCTCCTAAACCAAAACTGCTCAGTTGTATAAAAGAGATCAAATGTAAGTCGCTCTGAATAAGGACGTCTGCCAAATGCTGTAAATTTACTGTAGAACAGGGGTAAAAATCCTGTGGTACATACTGTAGTGTTTTAGAACCCTACTATAGCAAATATATCAGAGTAAATTGCACTGATGTAGTCATTTGTTGTGTAATATATATATATACTATGTGGAGTAGAATTATAATATTAAAATAGGTATTATATACGCACATATATAAGTAACTCTACTATAGGAAAACAAACAATGACTACATTAATGCTATACTCATGTAGTATTATATGTACGAAGTCAACTATATTTTCTGTATTCTGAAACCTTCAAACCCAATCAGAGCAAAATTAACCCATCAGTGCAACACAAACACAAACCTGTTAACATTGCGTTTATTTTTTATTGCTTTTTGTTAAAACTGTATTGTTGAACTTGAGCTGAATTAATGATCTGACATTGGTGTTTATTAGAAAGGAATCTTTCTTCCCACTGCACACCCGACCACAATGGGGCCTCATGTGCTCTTTGGGGGGCAAAATTTTGGTTTGTGAGGATAAGGTAACCGATCATATTGCAGCAGCTATTTTATCCATGATCCCTGTTGACCAAAACTAGACAATTCGTTACCGTGTCTCACAGACCTTAGCGTCTGATAGTAATCACGCATACAGGATCCAGTATTCGGGTCACGTGCTAGCAATACAAAAAAACATACTGGAATACTACATAAAAACCAATATAATCATTAAATGCCCTAAAATAGTTTTTAAAAAAACCTGTACTCTTATACTATTTAATCACTACAGTTAATAATAGTACACTGCAGTAAGATGTAGTAAATACTGTAATAGACTACACTATACTACAATTTAAATTCCAAACTATATTTTATACGTTAGTAATGCCTTTAAAGGCCACTACTGTCCGAGTTAGGCTGTAGGCAGTTAGGTATTTCTCCTAAATTATAAAGCCGCGAATGTTTAATGAACGCATGTTTTATTCAGACTAGGACAAGCCGTTTTACCTATACACACTCCCCCAAAAAAGCAGCTCTTTTTTTTTGGATATCGACCCCCTCTGTAACTTGTTCATTATTACTCTGAGATTATAAAAGCGGCTGTTACTATTACGATGATCCGCTCTGTTGCTCTAATACAGATGCTTTATTTAATCTCAGAGTGATAAATAACAATTTACCAAGTGGTCAGTATCCAAAATCTGTACGCAGTAAAAGTACAAGTACTTTAGCAAAGTTTATTTTATTTATATATATTTGTCAATGTCCAGCAATCCCCGTGAACCCTAATAGGAATAATATGTATAGATGGATGAATGGATAAATGGGTGGTTGATGGAATGGATGGCTTCATTAATGATTTTAAGTGTTTTTAGCATAAATTTCCCAACAGCAATGTTTCTACACTCTCTTTATCCTTTGCAAAGATACAGGAGCATAATCCGAGTATAGCATGAATTTCACCGCATGATACTCAATGCACGATGTGCCTAATGTGCTTGGAACATTTTCCCTGAATATTTTCTTTCATACTTAAGCACTGAATTGTTAATGTAATCACCGACTACCTCCTGTTAAACCCTGCATTGTTCCTGCTTGGCTGAATGCTAATAAATGTGTGCTGAGCATTGACCCTTAAGAGTCAAGTGCAAATACACGTCCCTTCAGCATCCATTGGCCTTTTAAATCAACAGCCCTTACGCATTACTAAAGATTTATAGACGGTATGCATACACACGGACACCATATGCCTCCCATCCCCCACCACCACACATAACAAACTTTATTGTCTTAATGCACAAGTTCATTTCCTATCTAACAAAAAGGCAGCGTTAGATCTTTAATCGTTATATTGATGCCTCAATAAATACCCGCAAAAATGGCCATCTTCAGCATCCAGTGCAAGAGTGACTAAAATAGAGCAATTCACGTGTAAAGCTAATGAATCATAAAACAAAGATAAAAAAAACACAAGTACGCTAAGCTTACATTTTTACCCAACAATAACCATGCGAAATAAAAAAATCCCATATTTAGGCTGATTTTTAAAACTAATCAGGATACGACTGCGATCCTAAACTTTATATGCTGTACTGTGTCGACGGCACATCCTACACCAAACTGAGTTACCTTTCATAGCAAGAGTCGACGGATGAACCCAAAAAAAAAAAAAAAAAAAACCGTAAACCCTGAATAATCATCTCCAATTATGTCAAGTCTTAAAAACAAATCAATACAAATATTATCTGCCTGGAAGATTTTCTATCAGTAAAGGAAACGTATTCGACTCCACATTAAGTTTCCAAAGAACCCCTGAGAAATCATTCTCTTCTTAAAGTGTGTGGGTAATTACTCACATTTGCCACCTGACCTGATGGCCCTTGATAACATCAAAAATTCGAGAGAAAAAGAAAAGCAGACTAAAACCACATAAGCAACATAAAATCCCATTTCTCTGTTCTCGTTACACACTCGTTGCACACACACTTAAACATTTTTACTAAGCACAGTTACTTTAGAATACTATAGTCACTTACAATGCTATAGTCACTGTACTCACTTTACAATGCTATTTGCACAATACTGTTGCAATTTGCACATTCCATGTCTACCTCATCTTACAATATGGTTGGCGCTATTGTGTTATGTTCCATTCTTTATTGTCTTCTTTGCATGTCCTTTGTATTTTGTATTGTTTATGCCTGTCTGTTTCTGCACCAGTTGCACACAGCACTTTATGTCTAGCCTGTTTAGGCGCTTTGTGTTTTGTAAATTCTATGTTTTTGTCACCAGGGGTCCGGCGAAACTTTTTTCATCTCACTGTGTCCTGCATTCTGCTATAAATGGCTGAAATGACAATAAAGCTCCCTGAACTTGAACTTTAGGAAACTGCTGTAATGTTGCGTATGCTCTGAGGGAAAGAGACACTGCATCGGAACACTGTAAGATTGCTTCCTGCCTGTCTAAAGCATTTGTGAAATCAGAAATGTATATTTATTATGAGCATAGTGTGTCATGTGTAGGTGATGTATGCAACCAGAAAGTACAGAAAAGACCATTCAGCTTCAAAGTGCAGCGTCTTGTTTTTATGCAGAACCGAGGTTACACACATACCTTAGAGATGATCCCCTTCAGAAACTTGAGCTGCATCAGAACGCTATGGGAACATGATGCCCACGTCGCCATATAGCCAAATCACTGTCCTGTGTGTAGGACACAATCAGGACAAAAAGGGGGGTCCTAGTAATTACCAAGTCTAGGGAAGATGTGCTTAAGAGACCCAGTCCAGAGCTTCACTGAAGGTTAGGACTGAGTAGTCTCCAGGCCTTAAGAAGATGTGTGCTGAAAGAAATCAGTGGACAGTGGATAAATTGCCAAGCTTGATTGTAAGACCGGATGTCTACAGCTATGCCTCCTTGGAGGTCTTAGTAGTGGCATCATACATGAGTGGGTGTCGTCTTCGCTCGGTGCCTCTCGAGCAAGACTATGCTGTTGGGGTACCCAGTCCGAGCCTGGTCGACATGCCCTGACCGAACTGCCTTTGTTGAAAGCCTAAAGTCTGTGCGTTATATAAGATGATTGAGACTGTTAGGTTAGAAATGGATTTTCTTGACCCTGAGACAAGGCCCTGCTAGCAATTTTGGACCTATATAATGGTGGGCCTCCTACCACACACATTCCGCACTGTTACTACTAATGGAAACAGATCTCTGGGGGCGCCAAAATTGCATAGGCTCTTAGAATCGTCCTAACTGCCCCAACCCCAAACGGCAGCCCTGCCCTTAGAGGTTTTGGTTAAAATAAAATATATTTCACAGGTACAAAATATATTTAACTATATATTTTTATATTATTTATACCAAATGGGTCAAATGAAAAAAGATATATAATGTTAGTTACAAATTTATGCCACTTGCACTTCTTTTACTCCCACTTTTCCCTGGACTATAAATAAAACATTGGACACCTCCCAGGATCAGTTTATGTGTACTGTGTTGTAACTGCTTCACTCGGAGAGAAAACGGTTCATTAAGGGCTCTTTTAATGGTTAATAATTCAATCTTTCAAAAAAAAAAAAAAATCTTATACTGCTGGAAAACCCATCGTCAAAACCCAAAGAAACAGAAAGATTTTCAGGGTTTTTTTTTTTTCATTTCTGTAACATTTCATTTTTCTTAACCCTGTACAGTAACAGACGCTTTATTTAATAAATCTGTTCTGAAGTAAAAGTACAGGTTCTTTCGGCAAAGTTTATTTTATTTATTTATTATTATGTCAGAAAGGCTCCAGCAGATCCCTGTGAACCCGAATTACGGAATAAGCAGTTATAAAAAATGGACGGACGGATGTATGGATGATTTTATGTCAAATGCTTTATTTAATGATTTTTAAGTGTTTTTAGCATAAATTTCCCAAACAGCGAATGTTTCTACACTCGTCTTTATCGTCTTTGCCGAAGAGACAGGAGCATAAGCCGAGTATGAGCATGAATTTCACAGCATGATACTCGCATTGCACTGATGTGCCGAATGTGCTTGGAACATTATACCTTATACCGCTGGAAAACCCATCGTCTGTTGTAGCGATTCAAGAAACCCAAAAGTATCTAAAAGATTTGTATAGAAAAACAAACCTTTTTTTTTTTCAATGTTAATCTACTCGTGTACAATAATTATACCATAGCTATAAATCCGTGCCTATTGGAGTAAAAAAGGTTGCAGTAGTAAGTTTTCGAGTCGAATAGCATGATTATGATGATAAAACGATGTCAGGTCTCCAGACGGTTAAGCTGATTTTTTATGTAGCATGGGGAGCAGATGATAAAGTGTATCAGAATGCATGTGAGTTTCTCCATGGCACACTTACCAAACTATCTGCCTCTCTGTAAAATTGGAATTAATGAGGCGACTTCAGCAAGCAGTCAACTCAATCGTGCGGAAGTTTCTCTCTCTCTCTCTCTCTCTCTCTCTCTCAGTCAGCTACATTCACCGAGCCCCTCACTGCAGGCTCATACTTACCTCAGCATGTTTTTACAACCAGCGTTTCCTAGAGAACCGTACCGACAGATTTTACCCTGTGTGTGTTTTTTTTCAGAGCAGGGAACCGCCGGCTCCCCGAAAGTAAAAGAGCACCTTCATGTCATAACGCATTAAAATAACTGCCGAATGCTGAATGAAGTTTTAATAAAGATGATGAGAGGACTATTTGCTAAACAATTCATGTGGTTCATCATCAGCAATTCATGGAGAAAAAGAGGTTGAGATGAAAGCCAAAGAATATCGACGGGATTCTAATAAGGGTTTGCTTTCATTCAGGAAATGACTGTGGTTAGGATTACTCCTGCACTGCTTAGAAGGATGGGTCGGGTCCAACTGCTGACTGAAGCTGCATTGGAGCACAGCTGGTGTGCGGCTGTCTTTTTGGACAAACTCCAACACACACTCTGTTATTAAGCCAGGATTTAAAGCCTTTAACTTTGACTCATTGTTTTGGATTTTAAACTCGGGGTATTGAGATAATACACACCCTGTAGGAGACGCAGCCTTGCAACTGCTTTACCGTGCAGCAAATAAATAAGGAATATAACACCGAAATAAATGTGATTATTTTGAGGAATTGACTCGTCGAGGAATTGAATCAACAATTTAGTCATGTAGCCTGTTACCTCAGTATTGTATTTCCAGCTGTGTTTTTTTTTTCCAGCTGTGCTGTTCGATAAAAATGGTTAATATCTATTTTATTCTTTTAGGCAATATTGTTTACACTGGAATTTTTCAAGCTGCCAAAACACAAGCTGGTTAAAAGGAAACTTTTTCTAAATGACCACTAAATCACTGGAAATGTATATCATGTCTATGCTGGAATTCCCTTTTTATCCCTTTTTCTTTTATTATATCTTCCGGGTAAGTACAGTGCACTGTCCGCACTTACACATCAGCCATTTTGCAGGGAAAAAATGGGATCCTGTCCTTGATTCGGTCCTTTGCTGCTGATCCACTGAAACCATTTCCAGTCTGAGCACGGGGCAGCATGATTCTTACCCAAATAGGCCTCTGTAGCGCTCTGTTGCATTTTCTATGTGCAATATTTGTAACAACAGCACAACATCTGGACGGATGATCTTATTTGAATGTAGTATTGTGATGTAAAAGCTTTGTGATGTAATTATTACCTATACTAGCCTATAACATTTGCAGCATTTGGCAGACGTCCTTATCCAGAGTGACTTGTATTTATCTTATTTATACAGCTAAGCAATTAGGGGTTAAGGGCCTTTCTCAGGGACCCAACAGTGGTGGCGCTGGGAATTGAGCCTACAATCTTCAGGTTAGTAGTCCAACAACTTAACCATGAGCCACCACTTCCCCCTATAAACTGAGTTTATCATAAGAGTTTGACAATGATTTGTTGCAATCTGCTAATACTAGTAATAACCCTAGTAATAGTCATGGTGGGTTGTATGTGTTCTGTCTGCGTCTACATGTAAAGTTTTTGGACACAGTGTATATTTTTGACAGTATAATATTGACTATTTTCTATGTTATTTTGCTGATATTCTGTACCGATACTAACATTTTAACAATTTCATCTCCTTATTATGGGTTGTGTTTTTCTCTTAGGGTGACACTAAGACGCTGGTCAGAACCCACTTCTGGTTATCTGATAAAAATAAAATAATATTTTCAGTACCACGTGCCTATTTTTACGACACTCCAAATATTATTTTTTAGTAGTGTTTGATATCAACTCTTGTAGAATGTAGAAAAAAAGACATCATCATTATGACATCATCATCATCATCATCATCAGACTGGGTTTGATTCCTACTCGGGTGAATGCGTGACGTTGGAGATCTTCTCGCTTGTATCTCGCTTGTGTTAATTATTGTGTCGCGGTGCTTGTTTTTCTCCCCCCTCATTTTTTTATTTTATTTTTTGGGGTAGTTTCACTTTAAGAATCGCCATTGTTCGGGCTCGCGCAGTGATGAGCAGTGATGCTTCCGCCGTCCAACTGACATTTACACGTTATTAGTCGCGTGAAGGAGCCTCGAGCTTGACGTGGGGTGGTTTTTTTTTTGTTTTGTTTAGTTTTTTGTTATTATTTAAATTTTTGATTTAGTTATTTCGTTTGGATGTTTTTGCTAAGACGACATGAGAGCTAGTGAGTGTCGGGACTGAAAGCGGAGCGGGTCGAGTGACAGTCGGGTTTCAGCTCCGTCTACACGCCGTTAACGTGACCAAGAAGAGGAAGAAGAAGAGGAGGAGGAAGAAGAGGGGAAAAGAACACCGAGCGCTGCTGTTACCTGCGGAAAGAAGAGAAATCCCCCGAAAGGAAAGGCCATATCGCTGGAGGGTTTTGGAGTTTGAAGGGGATGTGTTCAAGGCAGGAGAGAATTCAAAAAGACGTCGACATCGTAATAAAGAGGTGCCAGGCGGAGAAAGACTGCCTTTTCTCGGGTGAGTGACCTTTTTTCCCTCTCATTTACTCCATAAGTATGTCCATTTACAGGTTCATTTTTGTCTCATCACATTTAAATCTATTTTACAGACGATAAAATCTATATATGTTGACATATTAATGCAGCCTGTTAGCCAATAACCATAACAACACCCGAGTGAGGAAACACCTCCGCCGTGTCTAGCATTAATTCCCATAAATGTTAGGAATAAAAATGAAATCTTTTTATTTTTCTTTCAAATTGGCTTTATTGTCCATGTAAACAGGCACAGGTACGGTATGTAAATCATCATTGTTCTGGCTCTCCGCTCGCTTCCGTATTATCCGATGACAGCGGAAACCCCTCTCCATGTTGCCATGGAGACGCTACACTTGTTGACAGGGACCTTCCCGGATAACCGGCAACGCTGCCACAACTTTCGCTAAAAGTTGTCTAAATGTTAATAGAAAACGTTCCTAAAATGATGTTTACGGAACCTTAAAAAAGAAATAGTTAAGTGGGGAAAGTCATGGTTAGAGTGTTGGACTACCAAATCCAAGGTTGTGATTTTGATTCCCAGCTCTTCCAAGCTCCACCGTTGGGCCCCTGAGCAAGGCCCTTAACCCCCAATTGCTCAGTTGTATAAAAGAGATAAATGTAAGTCGCTCTGAATAAGGACGTCTGCCAAATGCTGTAAATGTAAATAGTTAAATATACATTTAACCGTGGAGAGAAAACATTTATTAAACATTGTGATGCCGTTCGTATTTGTTGAACATTCTTAAAATGTTTAGAGCAAACGTTCATAAAACAACACAACAACACCATCAAATCATCAAATGCCAAAATTCTATCAAAGACGTGCATTAACACGTATCCGATTCATATTATATATTTTAAACGATAGGGCGTTATTATTTAAAATAATTTACAGACAAAACAGATAAGCGAATTTTAAGCAAAAAAAAAAATTTAAATATCTAAATCTATATCTATCTATCTGTCTGTCTGTCTGTCTGTCTTTCTGTCTATCTATCTATCTGTCTGTCTGTCTGTCTGTCTGTCTGTCTGTCTATCTATCTATCTATCTATCTATCTATCTATCTATCTATCTATCTATCTATCTATATCTATCTACATATAAAAACTTAGCGATCAATGCTATATTTGCCCAGGCTGCAACAGGGACCCTCCTCCTATAAAAAGCATTGTTTTGTTGCCCTTTAAGTATTTAGTCTTTGATTTTTCCATCCATTAATAATCACGCCGTGTTTCCTTCCGTTTCTGATCAGTATGTCTACCTTGGTCAGTTCTGCTGTGTATAGTGTAAATCCAGATATCAGATACGGGTCTGTTTTGAAAGATGATGTAAGCGGGTCATGAAAATAAATCGGATGTAGTCACAAAATCGTAACTGGGCATCAAGATCCGCAGTGTAAATGCAGCCATGTATTTCAGATTTTCTACATTTCTTGCTATGTTTTTCTTTCTGTTTCAGATTTTCGATTCACTGACGCCACCTTTACGTTCACCTACTCCAAAGGATCGAAAAGGTAAATGTAATCAGAGTAACAAATTATATGTTAACATCATTACCTTTAATTATTATACTGCATGTCGGGCTTCACCTCCTGCAGCTTTAACACACGGTGGCATTGAAAAAGAACATTCAGTTAGTACGTCTGAAACTTTTCTGAAGTCCCTCACCGATTAATCATCATGCAGGCTGGTTAAGCACATATATCAAAATATTTATAGTCCGGTGTAAAACTTTTTACCCCTATAGCTTTTGATGAAAAAGAGAGAAACACTTTATCTTTGGAACATTACAATTGGTTCAAAATTCCACTGAAAATGCTCCATGTAAACACCTCAATCCCAGTAAAAATGCCCGAAAAGGTTCTTTTAAGAACCTGATCGAAAAATATTTCACTTTTTCTTTGAGTTATTTTAAGAGTATGTCCTTCTATGCATGCCCGGTCTTTGAATAGTTCCTCAGGAAATAATGCCAGTATTTCTGGGAAACGAGCAGCATGTTACGCCAAAATGTTTGCTTACATTCCAGGTTGATAAATGTCACACATTCAGCACACACTCTCTCTCACCAGTCCGTACTGCGGAACAGCATTCACAGACCTTTGCGATTCGGAGAATGAATTGAAAACACTGGAAATGATGAAATTCACAGAGTGACAGAAAAGCTGTGTCACAAAGGTGTCACGTGTCATAAACGTGTTCTGTGCTGAAAGTGTCGCACGTGTAAACGCCGGATGAAATACTTTCCTATGTAAACACGCAACCGGAAAATTTTAATTTGAGTGATCTACGAACATGCAGCGTAGCCAATACACGTTCTAGCATATTTTTAAAAGCTAAAGAAAACCAGGGAAGACAGAGGAAACCCACATAGACATATGGAGTATAAACTTTCATACATACTGTACAGTAACTCTAACTAATGTTTTAACTGGGAAACCCTTCAGCTGTTGCACAAACACCAATACCGCGAATCAACCAATGGCCAATCACTAATCACCAGTGTTTGTCCAATGCAGTATTTCTTCTCATAATAAAAGTTTTTCATAAAGTACAAACGAGGCATCTTTTTAAGCATTTTGTAAAGATCTTATAAATAGCTTATTATTCGGGATAGCTAAAGATTTACAGCATTGTGAAATTACTGGGTAACACATACACTCTAGCTCTCAGGTAGAACCTGATCCGAAGTCTTTCTCTCTGTCGAATCACGTGTGTCACTTTGGAAAATACCCTGCAGTCCATCAGTTCAGTGCGTCTGTGTGGTTTCATAGCAATGGCTTTGTGTCAGGTTTTGGCAGCACATGTGGCTGCTCTTGTTTTAGATTGCGAAACAAACCAATAGTTTAGGTGTGAAAACATTCCCACAGACTAACCTTTACAAGTATTCTTGCTCGGGCACTGGCCATAGTTTGTACATGCATGTGTGAGCTTATTGACTGATTGATTGATTAATGAGATCCTAAAAAAAACATCTTGACCAATAAAATTCTTGTCTCTACATAGTTGGCCTTAAGCGATCATTAAATAATTCATTTCTTGGAAAAGCACCTTTTTACCTGCCATTGTGCCCTCATCTGCACTTGTCTGCAAAAGCCTGCAGTTTATAGTTTAATAATCTATAATCTAGAAAATCTATAGCGAACAGAAGTGTGTTTCCGAAAGTATTTTTGTTCATCATGCTCTTTAGATCACCCCATCCTGCCTAAAGTCATCTGTGGGTTTTAGACCACAACGTAACCATGCAGTTTGCACTTTAACTGTCCTCAGTTGCATTTCTGTCTTTTCATCTACCCAGTTAGTGTAACCCAAATTTTTATAGCCTGGGATTACTTTAACTGTGAAAAATATTCCACAGCCTCATAATTTTCAACATTTCCTACATCGATATTGTTTTTAACGCGTGCAATAACAGTCTTCCGATTACTGAACTCACCTTTGACATCATTTGTCGACCACATGTTCTTGAGTCGTTGAGATTTGGATTAAACCTGTTAATTTTCAGGAATGCTATAATATAAATCTGCTAATAATGGCTTGTTTTTACCTCCATAAATAAATTAAAAAGCCAAACAAACACCAAAACAGCATTCCTGACTATAGCTGTAAATTGCTGCTATAAACATCACCATAGTCATAGTGAAACACAGATGAGACATGACTCGAAAAGCTGAAGTAGCAGATATGACGAGTTCTCTCATATGTACGTACTGCTGAAAGTACCAATAGATTAAATAGAGACTCAGCAGAAGAAACAGTCCAGATGCATGGACATAAGCAACAAATAATCCCATTTTAATGTAACAACCAGTTTGAAAAAATGTTCTCCCTTTAGGGGCAGCATGGTGGCTTAGTGGTTAGCACTGTTGCCTCACAAGAGGGCAGCCTGGGTTTGATTCCCAGCCAGGGGGTCTTTCTGTGTGGAGTTTGCATGTCCTCCCCATGCTTGCGTGGATTTTCTCCAGTTTCCTCCCACAGTCCAAAAACATGTGTGTTAGGTTGATTGGTGATTCTAAATTGTGTGGCCCTGTGATGGACTGGTGACCTGTCCAGGGGCAAAGGCAGCTGTGATGGGCTCCAGCAGCATGACCCTGAATTAGGGAAATAATTTTACACTAATTGTGTTATCTATGACTAGTGCTTTTTTGAGCAAAGATGTTTATTTGCAGCTGTTTTTTTTTTTTTGCCTCTGGCTGCTCCACTCACCAAGATTAGTTTGAGTGGGGAATAGTTAACTCACCCTCTGCTGGAGAAGAACCACAGTGTTAGATTTGTTTGGGTTTTATAAGATTTAATACCGTCTGTCTGCAGAATATTGTGCCTGTTTGGATGCACATGATTTTTCATTACACAATATTACTTGTTACTGTCACTGAAAAAGTGGTCAAATTTCTAACTTATGAACTTCAAATAAAATTTTTCTGACATAATTTATAACAGCTTTTAAAAACCTGTTGAGAAAAAAATCCGGTTGGAATTATACTTTACGCTTCTGGCATTCGGCAGACGCCCCGAGCTGTTAGAAGCCTTGTTCAGGGGCCCAGCAATGGCAGATTAAGGATTTTGAAAATTTAACCCACAATCTTCCGATCAGCAATCCAACACCGTAACTACCGAGCCGCCACTTCTCCAGAGATTTAAAGTACCAGTCGTTGCTCATCATAAAAAACGCTCAGCTTTACTCGGCTACTGAAACCCAGGATCGAACCAGGAACCTTGAGACGATCTGCCAACTGAACTCTCTGGCCAAGGAAGACTATTTACAGCTACTTCCGTGCTAACGAGCCAGCTATCAATAACAGACGTGGTTACTTTTACCTCAGAGAGCTTACAAATATACTGTATACCTCCTCCTGGAATACTTAAATGGCCACTTTTTCATTAAAGTTTTTCTTCTCTTGCTCTTCTTTCTATATGATTGCTTTTCCTCCAATATTGTCTCCCAACAGAGTTTAGACTGATATTATAATCCTTTCAGTTTGAAACTAGTATTAATGTTGTACTAGAACATCGATTAGTAAATGTCTAGGGCAAGAAGGAAAGTATGGGCAAAGTGGTGTAGATTCTTATCTTTCGCTTTAATCTTAGTAGTCTAATAGAACCTTTTTTGGGACTAGACCACTTTAAAATGGTATTTTTGCCCACACCTATTACTACATAACACGGTCGTTGTACATACATGTGTAATAAGAAATAACGTGTTACATTAAAGTCTAAACAGATTGCATGCTTCTAAATGGGGGTGTGGGAACATGAGGATAGGAGTAGTGGGAATTGTGCATGTGCATGTGGGCGGATATGAAGGATTTTTCTAGATGCTTCATCCTCTCTTAAATCTGTTCATATCTTTCTATACTACAATGACTTTTCACTTAAACTTAAGAATGAAGAAAATTAATACAACCCTGTCATATTTAAAGGGTAAAATTGATGTCATCCATGCATCATGAGCCCAATAGCAGCTAGTAACTAGTAGTCCGTGCGAAACAAGGGGAAATAGCTACCGGGTTGATTATTTTATCAAAGATTTCTGCTTACTAGTCACTCTAATGGCTAGATCCAATTGACATCTAACCAGGCTTGATTAGCCCTGCTCTCTAATGGCAGAACAATGCCTGATAGCTAATTTATACAGAAAAGGGCAATTGGGGTTCTACTTCTGCTTTATAATAGTGCATGAACAGCAATCCAAAAGCATGTGCCAGCTGGCTTCTTCCTTTTCTGGAGAAGGCATGTGCTGGCTTTTACAGTCCGCAGCATATAGCTGGAAATCAGCCACTACTAAAGTGGTGAAAAATAATAAAATGGCTACAAATGAGTGTCTGAACAGAATTCCTGATATTTTTGGGGGGCTTCATATGTTCACAATTGTGAATCTTTTGTTAAGTTTTTGTTTGCACTTCTTAAGTTTGCCCGGTCGTTATGTAGCCGTTAGGTTTTTCCAGTGCATGGAATGCAATACTGTTGGGAAAAAATTGTCCAAAAGAGTGATATGCACCGTGAAATAATAGTTTGAAAGGGTGACCAGGTTTGAATGGGAAGTTGGATAATACATGAGATAACGATATTGATACATCATAATGTAATATTTTAGAGAACTGGTTTAGAGGGAAGTAAGGATTTCACAATAATAGCTAGAAAAAAGCGGTGCTGTGTGATGTATTAATGAAAACTATGAATGAAATAAAACCATAGCGACAAATCAACAAATAAAAAAGTAGTTCTAAGGGAAACTGGGGTGAGAGGCGGAGGTAGAATGGAGGTACGCTTAAATAAGCCAGCTTAGAACAGCACTTGGAAGTGTTACACCCTAAATTTCGAAGCAAACATATTGGCCGTATTTAGGTGCAGCGTCTAAGTTGAATCATTTAAGATACTTGGGTGTAAGGAGTGTTTAGCTCGGGGAGCTCAGCCTTCGCATGTTTGGTGGCCTTTTTTCATGAAAAGACGGCCTTCGGAAAGCTTGTAAATGTTGTGGACTGCAATAAACAGGGTTACTCGAACCCCAATTCGAGACTTTTTTTCCCACATTTCAGCATCGAGATCCCCACCAGGTTAAACATTAACACCCCAAGGGTAGACATCTCTGACAAATCTCTAACAATGTAATCTGTATAGTATTGAAATATTTTAGCACTTGGGAAAATCTCTTCCAGTTTCAGAACAAGGCAGGAAGACAAGGAAAAACCATAACACTGGAAATCTGCAAAAAACACATACTTTCATACTTTATCCTAAGTGAAACTGAGTATGCGAGGTGGGTAGTATGTCTGAATTGTTTGTATACAAAAAAACAGTACTCAAAAAACTTCCCAGGATGATCCTCTATTTCCGCCTGCCTTCTAAAGTAAGCATATGATGGACATTTTATTATATTATAAGCGCTTTAAATAGCTTTATGTTTTACAGGGAAAAAAACCCCAGAAAGATTTAAACATTATGTAAAAATTTCCATTGTTGTGACGATGTGTATGTCATGTAAAAACATCAAAATGGCTGATTGTAGTACATCCGGATTTCATTCATTCTGCGCATAACCATACATACAACATCCTTCTTTAATGATTGTGAAGGACGTACAAACTGTAAAAAAAATGTAGTACATACTAAATTAGTAGGCGATTATTATAGATAGGTAAGTAATATTTTAGCTATAAACCTTCACCTGCACCTTCATTTCATTCTTTACCAGTCCAGATTTGGTGATTCTGTGCCCACTGTAGCCTCCGCTTTATGTTTTTGGCCGATAAGAGTGGAAGATGATGCGCTTTTATAGTACTTTCTTACAGTTTGATGCTTTGTGTGTTCTGGACATGCTTTTCTGCTCAGTATGGTTTAAGAGCCTGGTCATCTGAGTTTTTGTAGACATCCCGTGAGCTTGAACATGTTAAGGTGTTCTTTTTCAAACTTTCCTTTACAATGTCTTTCCTAATACAATATTCGGTGTGTTATTTAAGGATCTTGGCTTCCAGATTTTTGGTGATCCGTTTGTTTTCCAACCTTTGTGCATTTGCAGTGAGATGTTAGTCATTACAGTTTATTATAAGCTGTTTAACAATGTGAATGTGTAACAGTATGTTATTTATGTTGCCTGGTCGCTGGTTATGTCCTGTATTCAATCGAAGTTATTAGTTGCCTTAAGGTCAGTCAGATGAAGTTGAAGGCCTCCCGAGCCATCAAATTAAATCACCTGTCTTATATTGCTCTATTTCCTGTGGCCATCCATTGATAACTGCTAATTAAAACAGAAAACCCAAGAATGCGCTGTATGCAGGCTCCAGCAGCACTAGTGCAGATAAGGCAGACTTGCGAGAAGATTTATGAATACAGAGTAGTGGCCTTTAATATTTTTAATTAACTCTGTTGTAATTAGGGCTGCCCCCGGACCTAGACTGCATCCTCCGCAGGTCTTCTGAAATATGGCCTTTTTCACAACTAACACTCCACACACACCGATAGTGAATGCGCTGGTGGAATAATTAACTGCAGGGTTCGACTGTAAATAAACCTCAGTAAATCTAGTTTCAGTAGTGCTTTACAGATCAAGTGCTGCAGCTCGTATGATGAAATGATTAGTTAGCCAGGTTTTCTTTCTGTTCTCGACATATTTTTTTTTTTGGGGGGGGAGCTAATAATTTAGGTTTGTTGCAAATTTATTTTAGCTCTTTTTTGCTTGTAGAAAAAATTCCTGGACATTTCCTAGTTAAAAAAAAAAGTCACGCATTGTCCTTCACTTAATAAAATATCAATTGTCAGCAATAGAAATTTGTCTAAGCAACACCAGCAGTGCCTTTTTTTTAACTTTAGTATTGCACCATGCTGCATTGTAGCACATTTAAGATAAATGCTGAATTTGGCTAATGCAGTGGGCCAAATCTCATATGAAAAATAAACACAGACAGCTACTGGACTGGGTTGTCATGGCTGCTTGACCAGAACGAGCCAAAAAAGCAACCAGCCAAAAACAAAACTGAAAAAAAAAAAACCCATGACAAGCTAAATGGAGACCGTATGTACCGTACAATGTTATTCAGCCGCATAAAAAAAAAAAGTAGCTGGGTTTAAAAGATGGAAAGTTTAACCCGAATTAGAGTCAGACCACTTGATTGACGTAGGAACTGATTATTGAGTGATCTCGGTCTTTAAATGTCACAGTTATACAGAGAGGTGATGCTAGGCGTTACAGTCAGAAGCTGATAGGGGACTTTCCGTAAAAAAAACACTGCAATGTGTGTAAGCGGAAGTGAATTCACTTCCTGCCTTTTTAAACTTCTGTCATCTTAGGTTTTTCATGGGTGGGGGGGTGGGGTTTCACTTGGCTCCTAATGATGTATAATGCATGATAAAATTATTCTGTGATTTTCTTCTCCAGATCTTTATTTCAAGCAGATATTGTAGATGTGGATGCACTGGTTGTTACATTTTTTTTTGTAGCTGCAGCAAAACATTGCCGTTCCTGCAAAATGAGTTTGTAAATACAGATGCACGATGATGAGATTTTCAAAAAATGGCTACCCAACCAAGTATTTTGTCAGTTTTTGTTCTATTAATTTTTAATTGAGTACTATAATGATTTAGGTCTGAGCCTTAGAGCAAAAAAAGGAGCAGCTGCTCCTTTTGCATGATGTTCGAACCCAATACCTGCTTCTGATTAAAATGCCAACATCTAATGGTTTCTTACATTTTCAACAGGAAGAGTGGAGACACTAAAAACGTAACTTTGGTCAGGAATAAATTGGTTTCTGGTGGTACTTTCACTGTGCACCGACTTGACGGAAATATCGGCGTTATAAATCAACAGTGTTATTAACGGCATCATTTTTATCAGTAATCGAACCGATCAAATCAATTTCTGTTTTTCCCACTACAATAAAATGCGGCGTTACTATAACTTAGCTCACTAAAGCGGTTCTAATTCAAGTGGACTCTCCCAGCCATCAGACCTGCGGTGTGTGTGTGTGTGTGTGTGTGTGTGTGTGTTGGAGTGGGACACATGACTAATGAATCATAACTGAAATGCACAACGATTCTGTAAGCACTCAGACTCCAAAAAGCTTCTTGTGATCAACTTTTTAAATGTTTACAGACAGGTCAGAAGTGCTTTCCAACATCAGTGCTTACTCGGATTACTCCAGGCAAACCTTAGAATTGGCTTTCAGTTAAAACAGAGATTGCTATTCTCCAACACTGCAATCAGCTTAGCCATTCGTGCTGAACTCCTAAACCTTTCATAGGTAATTGTTCCTCAGTGAATGTATAAGAATTAACAACAGACACACAACCCAGTGATAATTCTTGATCATTTCTGAGTCACTTGAAGGGCTTTGGAGAAGCGCCAATGTCTATGAGATATTTCAACACTTTTTATGTGTTATAACTGTGCGATAGTTTCATCATGGTCATGGTTATAAGCTATGGGTGCCAGAGGGCTGTGCTTTATGACTTTTAAGCTGAGAACATCTCGATAAACAGGCTCTAGGAATAGGATTTTAACACACCTCTAAATTAGGATGTGATGTACAGCACTTTCACAGCTCTCCAAACTCTCTAATGAAACACTATTGATAAAGCGCCGCATCTTTAGCATGAATCTTCCAGACCAAGCAGGTGAAAAGGCTTAATCGAGCTCCGGAGAGGTAAAGCTGCTGAGTCAGTCTATTGTAACCTTTTACAATATTCCATAGATGCTCATACCTACCCCAATTATAAAATTTGCCTTTATTGTTATTTTTTAAGCCCCAAAACATTGTCCTAGTTGTCCTAAATCTTTACATAATGAGCTGTAGGCATTGTATACTTATATAGTACTAAACCCTTCTCTCTTGCCTTTTCTCCAGTTTGTGGAGGAAGATGAAACAACAAAACATCTTAACGTGACTTCCGGTTGCAATCGCACATCAGACGTTCTCGATGGCCCGTGGTTTCTGGTGACACTGAAATGCGTAAACAACATGTATTTTAAATACAATAGATTTTTTTGGAGATGAAATATTTTAGAAAATTGGATTTAACTATGCCTGAATCTCATACAGAACCTACACCGTAAAATACCCTGAAACAGTGCTAAACCCTTGCTTTAGTTGTTCTTTTAGCTCCTGACAGGGACCAGATCTCGAGAGCCGATCACTGCAGTTCTGGATTCCTTTTGTTGGCTCCCTGTCAGGTTCCGTATCAATTTTAATATTCTTACGCGGACGTGTAAGGTCTTGCGTGGTTTGGCAACTAATTATTTAGCGGAACATTTTCCACATATGCTTTAAAACTCTGGAACTCTCTAACCTAAAAAAATCAGACATGCTGTTTCACTTGAAGTGTTTAAAGCATCTCCAAAAACTCAACTTTGTAAAACTTGCATTTGGACATGTCTTTTATACGGTTTTTATTTGTCTTGTTCTTTTAAACTCCGTATCCTTCATAATGTAAAGTGCTTTGAGAAGTCTTTTTTAAAGGCGCTATATAAAAATACATTTATTATTATTATTATTATTATTATTATTATGGGCTGCCACTAGCAATTTTGGGCCCTATAAAATGATTTCCATTACATTACTGCTAGTACAGTTACTGATAATAAACAGATCTCTTGGGGCCCTTAAAATCGTCCTAACTTTCCCCCCTTAGCGGCGCCCTCGCTAAGATTACGAATTCTCTAATCTGATTAGTCAGATGAAATGCGCTTTTTTAAGTTAGCACAGCTCAGACAGGTCTAGTTGTAACCTACTGATGATTGATGATGATTTTAGAACCTCCATAAAGAAATACCGGATTTCTTTAAACATTACAACAGTAATGAAAGTTAGCAATGTTGGAATGTGTAAAAGGAATTAACGGAATATGAATTGGTTATGCAAGAAAATAATACATTTACGTCTTCCGTGTCAGGTGATTATCAGTGGTGTGTTTAATACCATTCCCAAAGTTTCAGTTTTGTTCAAATCATTTCGTCACGCAAAACCGTCCTTCTCTAAGAATGTTTTTTCGTTTTGTTTTTGCTGGATGTAGTAGTAAAATGACAGCGTGTGTGTAGGTGTGTGTGTTCTCGTGTGTAAATAACTAGTAGCGTGTCAAGATGTGGACACTATTATTTTTTTTTTTACATTCGAGCACATGTGCTTCATATTTTATATTATCTGGGTTTAAAAATTTCCCTGTTTGCTGCTGTCAACCGCTTTAACGCTTAGCAAATCAGTCGACACTAACAGAAGGTGTTAGTTGGTGTTTGCTGGCAGTGTTTTGCGTAAGGAGATGTTGAATTTTGAAGCGTTTGAAAACTGTAGCACTGATTATTTAATTTAGTATAGTTCACATATCCAGAGCGACTTACATTTATTACAACTGAACAATTAGGGGCTAAGGGCCTTGCTCAGGGGCCCACAGTGGTGGCTTGCTGGAGCTGGGAATCGAACCCACAATCTTCAGGTTGGAAGTCCAACACCTTAACCATGAGCCACCACTTCCCTAGTGTAGTGTAGTGTAGTGTAGTGTAGTATAGTATAGTATAGTATAGGGCAGTTTCTGTAGAACACACATTTCTTTTACAGCTGCGGAAAAGAAAACTGTACAGCACACACAGCAGGTATCCTGTACTTTCACTATTAGTAGGTACAGAGAGATCTTAGGTACAATTTATGTTTTTTTCCTCCAAAAAGGATCGAAATTAAAAGAACTTCCAGACTTTTTAGTTATTTTTTCCCTTCCTCACTACAATTTGTGTAAAAATGTGCAGGTAAGACCAGCAGTGCCAGCAGATAGAATGCTCTCTTGTTGCTTTTTTTGCTGAGACTTTAGCAAGCAATTCTGATACTGAGATCAGTCACTTACACTGACGTCTGAGTGGGATTTTTCCACGCTGGAATTTTCACTGCTTTCTGACATATATTTGTTTATGATCAATTGCATCTTATGAATTTTACCACATGCTTTAGATCACAAAGATATCCATATCCATATTTTTGAGCATCCTATTTTCCAGATATAATCTCACTCTTACTCCTATAATAACATCCATACTTTCAGACAGGCTCTTCGCTAGCTGTTCCGCTAGCATGACGATGGGGTTTTCTTTTTTCATTCAGCCACAATAGTAGTAATAAGATCAGACACTAATGTTAGCGTTCTGGGATGCAGGTGTTGTTTCAGTTCAAGGTGTTCACTTTAAAAGGGCTGAGTCAGATTCAGAGGTTTGTTCAGAACACTTGAGTTCCACTCCAGCCAGAACACATCATGTTTTTTATGGAGATCAGGTGCTTTGTGCACAGGGGCATTGTCATGCTGGAACAGTGCAGGAAAGGTGTAATTAAATAGTGTACATGGTAATGCTTGGTAAGGTAATAATAACAGCCATTCTTTTTTTTAACTTTAAGCAGCAGTGTGTAAGGATGGGGGGTTAACGTGGCTAATAAACTATAGATCTTAAACAGTATCATATCAGTTCAATTAGCGCTGCACAATAGTAAGTATAAGTATAAGTATATTCAATTCATTGTGCAGGGTACATGTACAGAGCCAATGAAATGCATTTTTCGCATATCCCATCTTAGTAAGTTGGGGTCAGAGCGCAGGGTCAGCCAGCTATGATACAGCGCCCCTGGAGCAGGAGGGGTTAAGGGTCTTGCTCAAGGACCCAACAGTGGTTGACTTGCCGGAGGTGGGGCTTGAACCCAGGTGTTTCTGGTCTTCAGATTAACAACTCAGCACCTTAACCGTTTGAACCACCCCTGCCCTAAGCCACCCTAAGATAAATAAGATAAGATATGTGATAGCCTGCTAAATAATGCAATGTTTTCGCTATGCGATATGATATTTAAAAAAAATTATATAACCAACGTATGTTTCTTCATACACTTTTTTTAGCTGTGTACAAAGATTTTTCTGACTGTAAAGATTTGTCGTTCTTTCCCTTTTTACATTGTCACATAAGAACTTTAGTCTGCATGTGGTTCATCTCTTGTAAACCCCAAATACTGCCAAATCTCTGAGGTGCGGTTGCCTCGGGCTGTCTTATATTGATAAGGTCGCTATGAAAGCTTTGCGGCTTCTTGATAGTCTTGCACCAAAGCATGCACAAATCGGATATCCCAACCAACAACAACCCCAAAGTTTTCACTCACTTATTGCAAAACATTGCAACATGCATATCGCAACCTAGGCATCATTTTGATAAATTGTGCAGCTCTAATTTGAAATCTAAGGCTGATTTTTATACACGTTGAAGGATGCTAAGTCTCTTCTTCTCGTTTTGACGCCATCACGCCAGCAGACGAGATACAGCTTTAAAGCCGGCCATTTTTTTGCTAGTGTGGAACTTTGCAGTGTTACTTCTTTAACTGAAAATTAGAAGCATTGTGGGAAAAAAATATGGCTGTCAAAAAAAAAAAAAAAAAGGAATTTTTGTAGCTGCTTTTTTTTTTTTAAACCGTCCATTAATTTTATTCTGTAGAAATGTGAAAGAAATCACCGGAGTGCCGAGTTTAATCAACTTACTTTCTCATAATAATTCATTTCCCTTTTTTTAATACCTCAGCGGGTTTGTTTCGCTTCCCATTTCACAGAAAGGTATCTGTTACTTCGAGATATTGTGAGGTGTCTTCCAATATTTGCTAAGGCTATAAAATATTTTGGCCATGATGCTAAAAATTGCTTGGTTTTGACTTTTTACAGTAAAAACCTTGAAAGTTTGTACATCATAATTTGCTTTCTGGAAACTTTATTTTAAGGTTTATTACCATCTTATGCTATATTTTAAGGTTTATTACCATCTTATGCTATTATCAGTAGGCTCACGTCTTTGATATACAGCACAACAGAGATCAGGCTTTCTTAAGTTCATGTGACGATTTACTATTGCAGACATTCTAAATATTTTTCACTAACCAAAGGTAATAATGAGATTTTGTCGCAAGGTACGTTCGATTTAAGTTACTAGCAACATGACAAAGTAAAATTGTTGAATAAAACTGAAAGTCACAATTGTCTAATGACTTTGCATCTTATATAAGCCAGTCTTAAGGGAATTCTGCTCTCATGCTCTCAGGCATGCAGAACGTACTCAGGCGTGCGTTGTTATACGACCTGTGCACATCTCATATGTGGTGAAGAAAAAAGAAAAAAAGCTATTTTCGTACAATTTCCATGACAGCACATCAATCCGATAAAATACAGACTTTAAAATAAAAAACAAAAACATTTTTTATTTTAGTCGAACCTTTTATTTTTTCAAGGCAAGGTTGACATTGGCATGGAATTGCCCCGAAACGAAATTGAAATCTCTACTGACACTCTGTTTGATTGGACAGGGTGTAGATAAAGATGATTGCTGTCGTTGCTCTGTCATGCTTGGTTTGACATAATTCCGGAATAATCCAAAAACACGTGTTAATAGGAACTTATCTTATATAGCAAAAAAAAATATGTCTTGAATTGTTGAGTTAAGACTTTGCCCTGCTACCTCCAGGTCACCCCTGGATCCACCACACACATCTACAGTACTGCCCATTACTGTTACCAGAAATATGTAAAGCGTTGTTTCTAATTACGACAGAGTTGTTTGAGAAAGGATGTCTGTTGGTATGCCTGGTTGATTTTTACTGCTGATCCTTGAAGCCACAGGAGAAAATGAAATGTGCTGCGTAAAGCTGAGTATACATTTCATTACAGCAGAGACTTAAGTGAATCAGCTGTAAAAACAAATCATCCATCCTTTTCTATAATGATGTTTATGTTTTTAAATGTAAATGTCTTTATTTTGTCACATATAGTGGCACAGTGACATCCTTTTTTCACATATCCTATCTTAGTAAGTTGGGGTCAGAGTGCAGGGTCAGCTATAATACAGCGCCTCTGGAGTAGGAAGGGTTAAGGGTCTTGCTCAAGGACCCAACAGTGGTTGGCTGGTGGGGCTTGAACCTAAGTGTTCCTGGTCTTCAGTTCAACAGTTGGTGGTGGGTCTTGAACCCAAGTCTTCCTGGACTCCAGATCAGCAACTCAGCACTTTAACCATTGGAGCCACCACCGCCCCTTGATTCATTGATTGCACTGGGATAAATTATAAATAGTTTTGATATCTATTTAGCAGAAAGTAGAAAGCAGAAAGTAGCCTACAATTTGTAATTTATTTAAATAAATAATGGAAAATACACTGGGTCAAGGTTGTGTTTTAACTAAATCATTTGTTCATATGTTTGATATGTATTTTGTTATTATTTTCACAGTGTGTCCTACTCTGTTCATGTCTCCGATGATTATCCAGGTAAAGTATTTTATTTCTTTATTTTCTTACTTTTTTCAGATCACTGATTCTTAAATTGGGGTTTAAAGACTTCCTGATATTCAATGGAGCACCAACAGAAAGTTTGACTATTTGTACATCATTACAATGTACAAATTTGAATGATGTTCATGAAATGATTGCATAGTTTTAGTTGCAGTTTGTTGGATTTGTTTTGAAGTTAAGTTGAAGCTCAGGGCTCAATTTAGAGAACATATTACATACTGTAACCAGGAAAGTTAGACGATCAGTGGACAGTGTGTCTCTTCATGCGTTACACTACAAACATACAATATTTCTGTATCGAAGAAATATATAATGCATTTTTTTTATTTGCACATGAAATATTGAGTTAAAGTCTTGACTATAAAATTAAGTCAGTAAAATCTGTAGATGTTAAATATTTATTAACCTTAATGCCTGGTAGCTTTTTCCTCTTTCTGCCTGTCAGGGCTTGAATGAAAGCATATTTACAGATCATGTCAAGATTCGCTGCATCGCTATGACAAGCAGCAGAGAGTCAACAAACTGTAATTGGCCTGCAAGATGACATGTTATCTGAAAGCACAGTTTATGTAGCCGTTGCTGATTTTCACTTTGCTTCAGTTTAAAGGAATAATTAAGCATTTTTTCCACACCAAGGGGTCACCTTTTAAAACACCGTAACTTTAAAGTGCATTAAAAAGTATGTTCATTATTGCATTGCACTTTTCCTGCTGCCTGTAACTTAATGTTTGTTGGTATTATTGAACTTTTTATTACTGCAGAATGCTTTAGTGGAAACATCATTAAGCAAAGATTAAATGCTTTAAGAATCGCATTTTGGCTATACACACATTTGGAAACATTAAGGAAACAAGAAGTTAATTATATTCTTATAACAGCACATCCCAAAATGTTTTTTTTCAACTCTAAAAACACAACATTTTATACATTTATAGTTATGAATAGTTATTTGATTATGGAATACAAGTGAAATTCAATTGGACAATTATTTTATCTATTGAAATTTTCATTGAATGTATGCATTGAATGTGTATGGAATTTATTGGAGCCCTGGTTCGGTTAAATATTGTCTATGTTAAAATTTATATATGTGTTCTATTTCCCCTTTCAGACAACACATACGTCTCAAACTCCGAGAACAACGATGACGTATTAGTCACACGAGATCCTATACCAGTTATTTTTCATAGAATCGCCACAGGTAAAGCCTTTATATTTCGATTAATCAAATCTTATATTTCTTATATAAGGTATATATATATATATTGTTATATATCTTATGTTTCTCTGGTTATTTATGAAATTTTTTAAATAAAACAAATGCTTACAAGAATGAAGTAACAGAGATGTGAAGAGCACCTGTTTAAGAGTCAATAGTAACTGAAACCAAATGGGTGGCGCAATAAATTATTATTATTATTTTCTTTACATAAAAATCGCAATAAAAATGTTTACAAGAAATATACTAAAAATACCTTGCACTGCTCTGCACACTTTCTCTTTAGTTTTAAGGTTGCTAGTTACATTTTTCTCTGACTCATAGACACAAGCTTTGCACTATGACGCCAAGGTTGGTCGCATATGGGGATGTCACAAGCAGCACAATTGATTTCCATTTGCTGTACATGCATCTTCACTGTGGTGTCCTCGTTAAACAAGACTTTTTTTGTAAGGTTGCAGGAAAGGAGGGCTAATTTCAATTTTGTTATTAAAAATGTAGCATTTTATACATATACATATACATATACATTTTATGCATATACAGCTTCTACACGGTTACAGTCATTAGTGGTATAGCTTAGCATCTGTAGCACAGCAGATAACATCTCAGATTCAAGGTCTAAGTCCCAGTGATGACAACGAAGAAATGAAAGATACAGACCGCAAGGCATTTATCGATTTTTAGTAGTGTGTGCTTATTGGGTGTGTTATTTAAGGCCTACTTGTTTTAGATGCAGCACTGGAGAGTAAGTGACTGGGGATGTGTACACTGATTTAGCAGTGAAGTGTGTCTCCTTAATCAATATTAGTGTAAAGTCAATACAAAGGGAATTCATTAGAACTTTGCATTTGATTAATGTAATGATTTAATGACTAAATAGTACCAATGTTAAGACATGACAACCAGGGTTGCCGAATTCCAGGAAGAAATGCAGGTTAGCCTATAACAGAAAAAAAGTTGCAGCATAAAAAAAACTTTGGCTAAAGCTAACAAATTTTAATGCAGTTGTAGTTAAATTTCTACAATAAATATTCCTCAGTCACATGCACACTGCACTGCAGGGTTACTGAGGCCACACCTGCACGCACACTGCATTCTTCTACGAAATACACCTGTCATTACTTGACTCCTGCACACAAGTTTCCAACTTGGAATATTTTCCAGGATTTTTCAAAATTTCCCCGGTGGAAGTTTCCATAAAAAGTTTGTTGATATTTACTGGAAAATGTTCATCCTTTTGCAACCCTATTAGCGACACAATTCAGTCGTTTCCATGGGTTTAGATTATCATCAGTGATCTTTATGTTTTCTGCAGAAATAAAAACAGCTACTGATGACAGCTGTCTGTCCATCAAGTCGAAGCTTCAGATTGACAAAAACACGGTAAGAGGGAGATTCCCCAGCGATTTATTCATTAATATACACTCTTACGCAATGTAAGATGTAACTAATAAGGTGTTTCTATTTCACAGTGCCATTACACTGTAGATGAGGATTCAGAAGGGGATAATGACTCGGAAGAGTTCTACTATGGTGGACAGGCAAGCTTGTTTACATAGAATTAAAACTATATATTAGGCTTCTAAGTCTATTTTAAAAACTGGTCCACAAGGCACGTGCCAGTGTGATTTTAAGTCAAATTGGGGTTTTGGAAACCAACCTATATAGGTATGTGGCACATTATATTGTGCCCTCAGAAAAGGCGGCAAGTTGTTAGCCAATGCTTTAGCATTAAGATCATCAAAATACTTTATTATGTCAGTCTGGATAGAATTTTCTTTACCGTATAGGGAACGATAACTTATGGGGTTATCATGGTTTCTCCAGGTTGGGGTTTTGATTTCTGCCTCTGCCATGTCTGACAGTATTTGCATGTTCTTTCTGGGCTTCCTTTATATACACAGATTTCTTCCACATTAGTCCAGGGTGTCATCTTCTTAGTAAAAGTTACAGGAAACCCAGAACATAGTGTAAACCCATCACAAAACTTATGCAGTATTAATACCAGGAAGGCAAGACACTAAAAAGAATTCTATAACCATCCAAAGCCAAACCCTTATTCAGGTCTTTTTTATTCTATAAAGCTCTAAAGTACATTCATCAGGGAAGGTAAGAAAAAAATTTCAATCATTCTGATACGAGTGTCCGCGGGTTCTTCTTAAATAACTCACATACTGCTCACTAAAAAGAATCCATTATATCAAAGCCATGACATGTGACCTGGATTTACCCTCAGTGAACCAGACTCACGACAGACTTAGCCAACTGATTAGTGAGCCATCGTTTAGACAAATATGGATCCTCTAATGCCCTCGGTGGCTGTGAATGCACACTGTCACTCGCTCACAGTAATGTGGCCCCATTACAGCTCTGACATCTATTGTGGTCCTGAAAGCGATCAGTCACCGCAGGCCACATCATCATTGTCATCATCATCATCATCATCATCATCATCATAATCATCATCACCACATCAGACTCTCTGGGGAAGACTTATATTTTAGCATTTAGGTCTAAAAGAAGCTCAGCATGTTTGATATATTTTTATGCTGCTGCCTTAAAATAAAATAAGATAACTGTTTAGAAGGAAGCCGTTCAACAAAAGCATGAACATGAAAAAAAAAAAAGCAATTACTTAAGAAAAGCTACACTTTAAAATGAAGAAAATATATTTATGTTTAAATGTTTGTGATATCTGTAGTGGTTCCATTGCTGTGTTGTCGCTAAAGGCTTTTTAAATTTCTGTTAGCATGTCCATCCCATCCATTGTCTATAGCCGCTTATTCCTAATCAGGGTCATGGGGGTCTGCTGGAGTTTATCCCAGCTGTCATTGGGTAAAAGGCAGCTCTCACACCCCGGACAGGTCATCAGTCCATCACAGGGCCACTCACAAACTAACAACCCCACACACTCACACTCACTTCTATAAGCAATTAGGATTCACTAATCAACCTAACATACATGTTTTAGGAAACCAGAGTACTTGGAGTAAACCCATGCAAGCACGGGGAGAACATGCACGGAGTTATGTTATTTTACTCTAATATAATATATATAGCTTATTGTACAATGTGCTACAAATTTCATGTAACTTTGGTTCACAAGTCCTCTTTAACACTCCATAACTATTATAATGTTGTTAAATTTGTGTTTGGTCCAGTTTAAATTCCGGTGGGCCCCGTCACAAGCATTTCAATGCCCGGTTTCTCAGTGTTACATTTACATTCCCATTTACAGCATTTGGCAGACGCCCTTATCCAGAGTAAGCTTAGATTTAGCTTTTTTATACAACTGAGTAATTGGGGGTTAAGGGCCTTGCTCAGGGGCCCAGTGGTGGTAAATTGGCGATGCTGTGAATCGAATCCCGATCTCCTATTCAGCAATCCAACACCTTAAGCACTGTGCTGCCATTTCCCCCAGTGTTACTGTTCAACTGACAAATAAATGCCTCTTGACTAGAAGTTAAAGTTGTATTGATGCTACCCGGGCGAACTGAAATGAAGTGGGGGCCGGCAGGCAAAATTAATAGATGAGGCCCTTATAACAAAATATTATTTTGTTATTATAGCTTGGTTATCTCGATTTAAAAACAAAGTTTAGTCTTCATATTTACAGTATTAGATTTTTTCACCCTAAAAATGGTCCGTCTTCTTTTTAATTTTTTTTAGCTGTCAGATAAAATAATCTTCATGTTTAAATCAGCAATGCACGAATAAGCGCTGTGTCAGTTTAGAGAACCGTGGCCGACACATCACTAAAGGGGATGCAAATCTATTGCTCCATGTTATATTACCAATAACATTTCCAATTGTTCAAATACTCAGCTGTTAAATACCTCCTTAAAAATGTGGGGCCCCAGGCAACTGCCTAGCCTGTCCCATTGCTAGGTCTCTGGACGCCACAGGAGGATGTTATTAGATAAACAAATGTACAGAACCTTCAAAAAGTGATAAGGTCCCTTTGAATAAGATCACCTCACTTACTATTATCTTCAGTGTTGAATGTTTTATTGATTAGACATGCCGTGTTTTGAGTAGTGTAGGCGGAGAACACCAGACTCTGGACAGTTATGCAACTCTATGGTCTTGTGACAATGAATCTCCCTCCGGTTAGTCTGCAGTTCAGCTGATGACACATACAATCGTGTTAATGTTATTACTGTCATTAAATTTATGGTTAAGGAAGCTGATTTGTTTTAGCAAAATGTACAGACGGGGTGAGGAAGCAGGGACAAAATCTATCTTATTCTTCTACACTTCCACTAAAGATTTTTCATGGATCTCATGGGAGGTTTTCGACACCTCTGTTCCTGAAGTTCTGCTCTCCTTCATCATCATTTTGACGGATTAAATGAAAATATCCTCCAGATAGCTTATAAAATTGATTGTCTTTGGTGTTATTAAAGGACAGTTTAACTTTCTATTCAAAAGTGGAAAAACTTCAGAGGTTTTTAGCTAAAGTTAAGGAACTGCACTGCTGCTTTTATTGCCTACGGCATGTGCACCTGACCTGTGTGTGTGTGTGGTTTGCCCCTGGCAGGTGAATTATGATGGGGAACTTCACAAACACCCACAGTTGGAGGCTGACCTGGTAGCCGTGAGGGAGTTATATGGCCATCATGCAGTATCTCTCAGGTATCTGCAAAAAATTTTCCTTGTGTTTAAAGTATTGTATTTGTTCTTCAAAGCTTAAAGACACTTTTTTATGGGTGAATGTGAGAAAAAAAGAAAATGTTTTAATTAATTATAAAAACTCTTTTTATTGAGAAACCAGAGAGTGACAATAACGTTTAAATAAAAGAAAAAAGAGAGGGCGGTTTTTTCCATAGTAAAAAACATCAGACTTTGTTATCAAGCTTAAAATGTTTTGGTTGATGAAGTTTTGATGGTCATGTGTTCTTAAAGGGGTCATTAGATGCTTATTTTTCAACAAGTCGATGTGATTCTTTAAGGTCTTGAAAACAGAAATTCTCCCCAAAATATTTTGATTCGTATCAGTGCATGTTGCTTTAGAAACTGGCCGGAAAAACTTGAGGAATATATATTGACAAAATTTCTTAACTTGCGATTTAGCAACACGATTACTTTTTAGACACCTAAACTATGTCGGCATGCAGTCAAGCCGCAATTCTGAGGTCTTTCGGCCTCGCATTGGCAAACAACCTTCTAATCGCTTTACGAGTTAAACACGTATTTATACCAGTCCTTTATTGCTTATTATTAATGATTATTATATGTCTAAGCACTTGTGTGAAAGAAGGAATAATACAGTTTTCTTCTTACTTAGAAATCTGTGAGTAGAAAATAACCATTTAATGAAAAAGCTGCAGGGAGGTTATTACTTTACACACAATAATTAGACATTTTGTTTAGATTTGTGAAAAGAGTACAATTTTAAGCTGTTCATTTTTTTTAAGATCGTTTTAACCTTGTATTTGTGAGGAATTTCCAAGTAAACACTGATACGAAGCACATCACCTTCTGTTCTTTGTTCTCTAAGCATGACGACACAACAGCAGCATTTAATCCCATATCTGAAGCGTCTTTTGTAGCTGGGCTGTTTCTTCTGTTCAGCGTAGGTCTAAATAAGTATTTCCTGCCAAAGGAAAGCAATACATTTTTCTATTTACCTCCAGAACCCTGCTTTATTTACCCCTCTCAATAAATACGTCTTTATACCCATCCAGCATTTCATCATTGCCTTAGTCATGCAAGTGTGAAATGAGAAATCTGTAACCTCCTGTAAACAGCACTCAGTAGTTACCCTGCACCATCGCTATTTGCAGTGGATTGACATGGCGTCTGATTTCTGCACCCGTCTTCTAACAGGTTTAGCCTGCTTAAAGTCATGACAACAACGGCTTCCTTAATTCACCATCAGCACAGGGCAGTAAGAAAAATGTAAAATACCCAAATAAACAGAGAGTTGTTTTTAACGAGTGCAGGATTGCAGCTAGACTGATGATATGCACGTTTGGCTGATTTACTAAATTAGCTGAAATGGTTTCATTGTGAATTGCTTAACTGTAGTGCCTTCCAGTATTAATGACAACTGTAAAAACAGGAGGAAAAAAAGTACTGTATAAAATACACATTACAATAATAACCAGTAATTAAAATTTACAGGAAGGAAGAAACAAACATTATTCTGATTCAAATTGTTTTTGTTTCCCTAAAAAAGTGTGTGCCTCTTATGTTGACTTCTCATAGAAGTATTTTAAAAAATGCTAAATTTATTTTAGTAGATATTTACATGTTTGGCAGACGCCCGTACCCAGAGCGACTTACGTTTATCTCTTCTATACAACTGACCAATTGGGGGTTAAGGGCATTGCTTAAGGACTTGCGAACTGTGAGAACTTGGTGATGCTGGGAATCGAGCCCCAATCTTCTAATTAGCAGTCCAACACCTTAACCACTGTGAAAAAAAGTACATTTGAACGTTGGATGCCCTGAATTGCATATGCCAACCAACCAAAATGTCATTCTTGAAGTTTGCTGTTATTTGTCGTTTGTCCTCATATACCAAAAATTGTGATTTCTTATATTATCTCCTAAATATCCTGGTGTAAAATTGAATAGTTGTTTGCTTCCTGGTTGTAATAAAAATAAACTTTTTTCTCTGTATTTATATGGTAAAAGAACACAAAAAAAGTCAGACGGTTGTTGTTATCATGTAATGATATAAAGAAGCAATACAAAAACTTTGTAAACATTATTACCATAACAACCAATTTTACATGCCTGTAATTAAACCAGTTTTAGGTTTTGTGAGCCGTTTACAGGATAGACCTTGTTTGTGAGCACATTTTAGAAAATGTGGTAGTCCGATGAGGCCATAGACCTTTTTACTGGTCATACACACTATCATCCTAAGTAATCGCTGATACAAATGTAGTACTTGTTTATTTTTAATGCTTCATTAAATATAAAAGGCATTTATATATTCACATATTTATTGCCAATGTGGTAACTATTAATCAATTTCAAGCCTCAAGCCTTACCACAGCTTATTGTGACAGCATCTGTGTTCTCAACATCCTGAGAAAATGTGCACGTCTGACACATAGAGTAGGTGGGAATCATTACATGTCAAGCTGTTGCTGAACGAATGATTCATCTCTTAAATCTGCTAGTTGATGTTACACAGCTATTAAAAGCATATTTTATGAATTCAAGGCCATGCGTGTGTGATGTGAAGAAAGAGGACGTTTCCCAAGAAATACAGACTTATTCTTTGTAGTGAAAGAGACTGATTTGTGTTTTATGTGTAAAAATGTAAAAAGGACAACCCTGAAAATTTGGCCCAATTTTTCACATTTTGAAATTTAACCAGAAGCAGCAAGGTTAGCGATCATATATATATTAGTCAACACTCATATAAATACTACAATAATTTACATAAGAAAAATAAACTCGTACTGTACTGTACTGTACTGTATGTGCACTTACAATTTGTTAGATTACAGAGAGGTTAGATTTATAAGATCACTATAGTTAACAGAAGCACACAGTGCAAACACAGATAGTAAACTAGTTTGGCCTGATTTAGCTTGCTGACTAAAACAACTAGCTAACATTAGCTACAAATTCTACAAGTTGGTTTGTTGTGATTATGGTAACATTAAGCATGAGGGATTATGGCTGATAGTGAGGCTAGGATGTATAGCGTAATTTGAATTGTAGGTTATGTAGAGGGGGAAAAGGGGTTAAGGGGTGGATGTTTTCTATAAAAATGTTAGCCTTTTCCAGTTGTTTTGTTTTGCTTTTATTGCACGTACATCAATTCAATTTAAATTGCAAAAAAATTGCATCTGCTGCAACGTCTGCATAAATCCAACTAAAAATTGAAATTGGTTTCAGGCAAATCTAGATAATTAATTTTACTAGTATTATTGTACTAATGTTACTAGAAAAATGTTCCTTTAACCGTTGCCAGTTTAAGATGTTTTGTTTTGCATTTAACGTTTAGTTGAACAAAAAGGATGCTAAAATCGCTGTTGCTAATAATTTTATAAGAATCTTTTTATATTTTGCAATTTTCATTTCTATCTATTTGCGTTCTCTAATTCATGGAACTCTGGTGTTGATATCAGTGGTTTAGACAAGGTTAAGTTTTAGGAGGAATGAGCCAAAATACTTTGCCATTTGTTAAGTCTGTAATAAAGACACAGAAGCACCATTCCCTGTCATTTACAGTGGTCTGCTGCCAAAACTAAACAACCCGCGTCTCAAAATTGGTGAAATCTTCCTGCTGGTCCATCTGCAGCGAATGAAATGAGTGGCTAATAGCTCCTGTAATAGGACAGACGTTCAAGTAATTGTCTGGAGCTTTAGTTAATAGCGGAGGAAGGTTTGTCCCAAATGACTGCTCTGTTGGCCTTAAAATCAGAAAGTCAATTAAATCTTGCACAGCAGCTTAGCGCTGAAATTCATGGACATCTTCTTTTTTTATTATTTGTTAAAACATTTGGGTGAAATAGTTATTAACATGTTGCTTGTATGAAGCATTTGAACATAACATTACTAATCTCTGTTTAAGAGTCTGTTTGAGATACATTGGTCTTCCATTTCTCTGGATAGATGCTGACAAAAAGTTGCCATGGAATAAAGCTGATTTGCTTATTTCATGTGTTATTTTAGGATTTAGAATCCATAACAATGAGGAAAATGTAAAAGATAATCCTCTAATGTGATTCAGGCAGAAATTGTCAAACAGCATCTGCTGCATCTTCTGCATAAACTCAACAAAAATAGTGAATAAATTAAAACTCATGACATTTTGCATGGTTGTGTTTATGATGTTAGACAAATCTAGATTTTACACGAGCATGAAATAGAAGTATAATCGGAGGTTTAATAATGATTCTTTAATAAATGATAAAAAAGGAAATTTGTCATTTGTTCTTTTTAGGGAATATGGTGCAATTGATGATGTAGACATTGATCTACACATTGATGTCAGTTTCCTCGATGTGAGTATTAATTTTTTTACGCTGATATGGAACTTTTTGCTATCTGGACTTTACACAGGAGTTTAAGAGTCTGAAAGTGTTTGCAAAAGTGCAGCAAGTTTGGATTCTTTTCTAATTTAATACAACAGTTTTTTTTAAACAGTCTCTGTTTCAGAAACTTTAAAGTAAATTAGTTTTTTTGTGCTGCATAGACTTATAGAGCCAATCAATCAATGTCATCTAAACATGGTTTTTAAAGGACAGATTAGATTAGGACACAAACTTTCTATTTTGGAATGTTGAAATGTAAAAATTCCCAAATCTTTTGTTTATTTAGAATCTTAAATAACAAAACTAATATTGTTAACATAGTCTCAGACTTTTGGACTCCACTGTATATAAGAGTACGTACTACTAAATTGTTCCACAGGAGGAAATTGCCCTTGCCTGGGATGTGATCAGTACTGAACCTGTCATTGTACGTCTGCACTGCTCGCTTACACAGTATCTAAATGGACCAGGTCAGAACACACACGGTCGTTTCCTTAACATGTTTGTCTGCCATGAGGATATGAACTACTAAATATTTAATAAAACATCTGCTTACAGTTCCCACCGTTGATGTATTTCAAGCGTCCACAAAAGACAGATTTGGCCTGGGACATCAACTGAAGAAGTATGATTAAAAAAAAAAAAACCTACATTAAATCGTATTAAACCTTCAAACTGACTCATTCCTGTTTTATGCTATTGTTTGAATCTCTTATCAGGATAATGCAGACTTTTGTCACACAGCAGTGGAAGCATCATACTAAAGACAAGCTTAACTGCCCGCATAGCAAAAAGCAGACAGATAAGAAGGTGAAATCTCCCCTGCACATCTTCTCAACCCTTCGCAGGTAAAAAGCAGCATTAATGTACTATCTTTCATCTGCTTTTAACTTTCACAATATTTGTTAATAAAGAAATATAACTGAGTATCTGTAGTATATATATCAGCTAGAATTAAGAAGAAGGTGTACAAGACAGTGGTGAGACCAGCTATGATGTATGGTTTAGAGACAGTGGTGGAAGCAGCTATGATGTACGGTTTGGAGACAGTGGTTAGACAGCTATGATGTATGGTTTAGAGACAGTGGTGGGACCAGCTATGATGTACGGTTTGGAGACAGTGGTTAGACAGCTATGGTGTATGGTTTAGAGACAGTGGTGGGACAGCTATGATGTATGGTTTAGAGACAGTGGTGGGACCAGCTATGGTGTATGGTTTAGAGACAGTGGTGAGAGCAGCTATGATGTATGGTTTAGAGACAGTGGTGGGACCAGCTATGGTGTATGGTTTAGAGACAGTGGTGAGAGCAGCTATGATGTATGGTTTAGAGACAGTGGTGGGACCAGCTATGGTGTATGGTTTAGAGACAGTGGTGAGAGCAGCTATGATGTATGGTTTAGAGACAGTGGCGCTGAGAAAGAAACACGAGGCAGAGCTGAAGATGTTGAGTTTTCGTTGGGAGTGACGAGGTTGGGTTCATCAGGTGAACGGCTCATGTTAGATGTTTTGGGGAAAAAGTCAGGGAAGCCAGATTGAGGTGGTTTGGACATGTACAGAGGAGGGATAGTGAATATGTTCTTAGGACAATGTTAGAAATGAAGCTACCAGGCAGAAGGCATAGAGGAAGACCAAAGAAGAGGTATATATAAACGAGGACATAAATAAAGTAAGTGGGTGTGAGTGAAGAGGATGTAGAGAATAGCATTATGTGGAGACAGATGATTCGCTGTGGCGACCCCCTAAAAGGGAACAGCCAAAAGGATTTAAATTAGTATTTACATATGTCAGAAGTCTCATTCTCCCCTGTCTCAATTTGTATGAACACCCACTGTAGAAATATTGTTAAATAAGTCAAATAAGTGTCTCATTATCTCAAACTGTTAAAATCTGCCGTTATCTTCATTTTCCAGTGAGAATGGTTTAGATCTGATGTAAAAAAAAATCAGTACAGAAAGCAAATAACATTAGTAGAGACTGCACACACAGTAATGTTTGTTTCCTTGATTTCCTTCTTCTAATTATACCTTTGCTGTTCTGTGTTAATGGAGGTCCCCGAGCTATCCCCCACCCGGCTGCACAAAGAACAAAAAGAAACTAAAGCACGAGCAGGATTGTGTGTCGAAATCGCATCGCCTTTTACGCCGTACATGTTCGAGCGCAGTGAAGCCCGAGATAGACGGCTGTGCCGGAAAGCCGCGCAAACTCCTGGGCCCTTCTCTATCCGAGCAGACCCCCGGCCTTAAACCACCTCAACGGCTCCTGCCGAGGTCTGAAGACAGTTCGATCTCACGGCCTCACCGACTCCTGCCACGCTCTGGCTTAACTGAGGCTCGGGGGGAACGTAGCACAGGTGACAGTAGCAGTGTGCTGAAGCCTCATCGGCTCCTTCACCGGACCGATGAGATGGATGGTCTCAAGCACCACCAGCGGCTCCTCAGCAGGTCCTGCTCCAGTAGTGCCAAGATCACCAAGGGAGAATCGCTCAAGGAGCCGGCTGGAGAGAGCCGTCGCCTCTCGCTCACCTCAGGACTCATAGGCATCCTGGCCCCGGCACTGTCTTCTGCACCACCGGTAGGCTTATGCTTTATTTCTGGGGTTAATCAGTGCTGCATGCATGCATCATTAAGATTTCCAGCTCTAATGCTCATGATTTGACTTAACTGAGTTTCCAGCTCTTTATGAGCTAAATTATCCGTATTATAGCATGGAAATGATAATGCAGGGCTGTTACAGGGCTGAAATGTCCCAGGTTTAATCAAAGTAATGGGGATCATTTCAATGAATGCAGGGTTTTTTTGCTCTCTGCTTTGTGCACTAGATAATAATTTCTCTTTTCCCCTTTTAATGTAGATAAAATGGTTCTGAATCACAGTAGTTAATTGAATAGTAAATGTTTTGTCATTTTGTTGACTAGCCAAACAATGGAGCCAAATCTATACCAGTCAGAGAGCGTGGCTTTTTGGTCCAGGTAAATATGAACCCACCACACATCTTTTGGCATATTACAGGCCTATAGTAATAATAAATGATGTCCTAATCATGTATTTAAAATGTATTGCAGACGATGGAGTATGCAGAGCAAAGGATTCCTGTGCTGAATGAGTTCTGTGTGGTCTGTGATGAACCTCATGTGTTTCAAAATGGACCAATGCTCAGGGTGAGAGTTCAGAACATGTGGCTATGATAGAAACCAAGGAATGACCAGATAACATATTGATGTTGCCATTTGTTGAAAAAAACAAAAAATAATAATCCAGACAAAGGTGGAGCATAAGATCTGCACTACATTGTCAAAAAAAAATATATATATAGAGTCATCGAATTACAGTTATCAATTCAAATATTTGGTTTTAAGTAAACATTCTATTCCAGATGTCAGCGATTTTTGATATTCTCTCCATTGCACATGCGTGAATCTCCATCACATGTTTAAGACTGCCACAAAAGTTTTCATTTGTCGGTGATGATAGTAATGACTGACAAGACAATTTCAGAGGAAAAGGTGTGCAACAGTATCACAAAAGGTGCAAATCAGTAATATCAAAGTAGTTTATCCACAATCGGGGTTTGAAAGTGAACGGAAAATCAAGCGCACATTTAAACCCTACATATTAATAGTGGTTCCAGGGTGCTCGAAAATGACTATATATGCAAGGGAATGCAAAAGCATTGAAATATTTTTTCCTTCTATTAGAGCATTAAGGGATTGGCTGGAGATACATTTTGGTAGCCCAACCGGCCCAAGATGTCAGGATAGCGATTTTGCAAACCCTGACCTGACCATCACACTGTTTCCACAGTGTTGTCTGATGTAACATTAGAATTTTTCTTCAATAAAACTTAATACAACACAATAACACAATAAAGTGGCCCAAGCCCTGCACACCAGGCTACCTTACCTAATCTGAGTAATGCTTTTATGGCTGAATGCTCACAGACGCCTTAAACTACACTTCAAAATCGAGTGGAAAGCTTTCAGAGCGAATGATGCTATAAAGCAAAGAAAATGACCAGCAATCTGTTAATGTCTAAGAGTGTGGAATGGGCATATACCGTATAGGGTGTGATAGTCAGGCATCGAAATGCTTTTGAACATGTAGTATAGAACATGTACCATATAAAACTATTATGGTGCACACTAAAGTGTCCTTGAGATTGAGATTGCCTTCAGGGCGACTCTTTCATTCTTCTGTGTATAATGCAACAGCCGGAGGTGTAATACGAATGGAAAAGGCATTTCAAAGATATTCATATGTTTGAGATCACATTACTGCACGGAATAGCAGTTCATGTCCGATTTCTAATTCTCGAAATTTGACAGAAAATGACAAACGGCAATTCCTTTTTGTAAACTTGTAAAGAAATACAATTAAAAATTACATTTACAGTGTACGGTGTGGTTAAAGTGAATGTACACTATATATCTGATGTTTAAGACTTTAGTTTTGTGTAACCATCATTTTTATGTTTCTGCAGCCCACAGTGTGTGAGAGGGAGTTGTGTGTCTTTGCTTTCCAAACACTAGGAGTCATGAATGAGGCTGCTGATGAGATCGCCACAGGTGCCCAGGTACACATACACAGTTACTGTTTGTTTTCTCGTCTTTATATTTTATCTAGCTTCATTCTTTTGTCTAATTCTAATCCACTCATTGATGTAAAACTGCCCACAGGTTGTTGACTTGCTGGTCTCCATGTGTCGCTCTGCACTGGAATCACCAAGAAAAGTAGTCATTTTTGAGCCATATCCCTCTGTAGTCGACCCCAGTGACCCTCAGTCCTTGGCCTTTAACCCGAGGGTATGATAATCATCTCAATTTATTGGACATTATTGTGCTAATGTGCAAATTTTTATTTATTATTTTTTTTAAAATTTGCTTTGATTTCTTCAGAAAAAGGACTATGATCGAGTAATGAGAGCTCTCGATAGCCTCACGTCTATCAGAGAAATGACCCAGGTATTGATGATAATATGTATTAAATGCTGTATAAAATCCGTTATGCTTTATTTGTATATAATTAATAAAGTATATATTGAATATAAAGTATATATTGTGTTAAACAGGCACCATATTTGGAGATAAAAAAGCAGATGGACAGAATTGACCCATTGGCTCACCCGCTATTGCAATGGTAGGAAGCGTCTTTGCTTACGTTCCTTCATTGGTAAGCTTAGCATCAGTGTCTTGGGGGATTTTAGTCATCTGCAGTCACAATAGTTATTTTCAGTCCCTGATAGCAAAATAAGCGATGAATCATTGGCCTTCCTACAAATACCACCTTCACCTGGCTTACATATTGCTATGGAATTAAAAAACCAGACCAATCTGAAACTCAAAGCCAGACCACTGTCTTTAATATGCTGTTTGGTACAAGGGTTTTCGTTGATTCAGATTATATGCAATGGAATGTTTTAAAAAAACTTAAGCATAGTTTGCACATTTATGCTATCTGGGATACCATAAATGTATACATATTATATATACATTATATTATATATTATACTTGTATATAAGTTTGTATCAGATCATGTGAGTGAAGTGGAGCAGTCTTGACACTCAGCTCAGTATTTTGCTCTGCTGCACTGCGCTTTGCAAATGTTCCACTGTCACTCACCAGTAAATTACCGCTCCGACATAACATTTTCTGGTGGGCTTAATTTTTTTTTCTCTGTTTATAGTGAAATTTTTTAATAAATGCCTCAATTAAGCACTGGTGCGATAAGCAGTGTTGGGCAGTAGTGTCTTTACTAGCTTAGCTTTACTAGCTTAAGCAGAGCAGAGAATCTTTGAAAATCTTTGCCCATCGAAAATATTACCGCCACGCTCATCGCTCCGCTTACATACTCACATTTGGTTTGTTTGGTTAAAAAAAACCTAAACAATATTTTGTTCACAGGGTCATATCCAGTAACAGATCTCACATAGTGAAGCTACCAGTGACCAGAGTAAGTCATTTTCATTTCCCTACTGAATGAACATTTGAAACCTAAGCAGATTGTTTGATTTATGGCCCTGTAGGAGTCCCTGAGGCATCAATACTTTTCATTTCATTTAATTGATTGTGAATAATATTTTATTTTGCAACACCAGTGCTTTGCATTAGTTTTGGGAACTTAAAACAGTGTATAACTGGAAATTATACATACTGCTTGCATTGAAATGTACATTAGATATACAACGTCTACAAAGCATGTATAAACATGAAGTAAAAACACAGCATCTGACACCTTTTAGGCAAAAAGGACTTAAAATCTATTACATTATGTGTCATGTCCAGTGTTGCTATGTGGTGAAACTGAGTAATGCATAGTCTCTTGTGAATGCTGTTTTTCTCCTAACCAGCAACTCAAGTTTATGCACACTCCACACCAGTTCCTCTTACTCAGCAGCCCACCAGCCAAAGAATCCAACTTCAGAGCTGCCAAAGGCCACTTTGGGAGTACCTTCGCTTTCCAGTGAGTTTCAGCACAGCAATGGCTCTTTTGATTTATTATTACATATATTGTGCTCATTAATAAACATTTTATATGTAAAAGATAAAAGCGAGGTGCTGTAAATTAACTATTTTACATACATTTTAATAATTACATATAATACAGTGGTGAGATCAGGTGTAATGTATGATTTGGAGACAGTGGTGAGACCAGCTATGATGTATGGTTTAGAGACGGTGGTAAGACCAGCTATGATGTATGGTTTAGAGACAGTGGTGAGACCAGCTATGATGTATGGTTTAGAGACAGTGGTGAGACCAGCTATGATGTATGGTTTAGAGACGGTGGTGAGACCAGCTGTGATGTATGGTTTAAGAAAGTCAGGAAAGCCAGATTGAGGTGGTTTGGACATGTACAGCAGAGGAATAGTGAATATATTGGTAGGAGGATGTTAGAAATGAAGCTACCAGGCAGGAGGCTAAGAGGAAGAGCAAATAGGAGGTATATGGATGTGATAAACGAGGACATAAAGTTAGTGGGTGTGAGTGAAGAGGATGTAGAGAATCGGGTTAGGTGGAGACAGATGATTCGCCGTGGCGACCCCTAAAAGGGAACAGCCAAAAGAAGAAGAAAAAGACTGTATTACATATAAAATACACATACATATAAATAAACACCTAGTTAAAATAATCACTAAAAGTTATATACCCCACTTAACTTAAGTGTAGTTTTGGTAAATAGGAAAACATGAATTTTGCAACAACTTTAAACGTTTCTACTAAAAACAGCACACTATATGTAATCACTTTATAATTACATTTAATGTTGTGTAACATCTGAAATACCAGCTACTGTCTGTTCTTAATAATGTTAAGTCATTAAGTTGAAAGCATCAATTGTATTGATCTGTTCCAGTGGATCACACATCGAGAACTGGCACTCCATTTTGAGGAATGGTTTGGTTGTGGCCTCAAAGACGAAACTCCAGGTATACATTATCTATAGCTTAAGTGTAGGGATGCACGATATTTATTGGACAGATAAAATATTTGGCGATCTAGGTGGAAATGACACCATTGTTATTGCTTCGATAGATAAATAATAAATAATCGATAAATAAATACGATAAAGTGCGCTGGCTGGTGAATCAGATTTCCGCTTACTGAGTGCAATAAACCTGAGCAAGTGTTGCCAGATTGGGTAGGTTCCCACCCGAGAATGCCAGATTAGACAGGTTCCTGCTCAGTTAGGCTTCTTTTGATCAAATTTAGACCAGAAATAAATGCATTGGGCTGGTTGAAAAAAATGGGTCTGGTTTTTGATGTGTTTAGTTTTACAAAATTTACAATAAATAAGGCCAGAGCTATTAAAATATCAGTTCCATCAGTGTGTCTTGGAATTCTACTCTATTGGGTGCACAAACTGCAGATTATCTGAAAAGTGTTATATACAAATATGAGCTCCCTAATTTATTTCTCGGAATCTGTATCGGAATCAGCCAAGAAAAGGTCTTAATTATGGTTTATTGGTACGGGTTAAACAGTTATCATTTCGTGCATCCCTTCTCTATTGCATCTCACGCTCCACTGTATCTCTGTGTTCAATAGGCTATGTCTTTAAAGGCAGGCTGTGTAGATGCATACTGTACAAAATACTCATTTTGTTTCAACTGCAGCTCCATGGCGCCATCTATGGAAGTGGAATTTATCTCAGCCCACTGTCCAGCATATCCTTCGGTTACTCAGGTCTGACTGGGCTTAGAAACTTCTTCATGTTTTTTTTTTCTTAGCTTAAAGTGTTCTGTGTACTTTTATGGTTGGTGAGTGATGGTAACTTTGACATCAAACATCAAAATTTGCTTTTTTAAGGGATAAACAAAAAGCAGCAGAAAATTGCATCAAAAGACGACACTGCTACAAACAAGACCAACATTCATCTGCAGGTAAGAACTAATTCTGGGCTTTAACATGCTTCCACAGCTTTAACTGTAAACTCATGTGAACATGCAAAACACACTTATTCCTTACAGTCACAGAAAAAAGGTCAGCAGCCACAGTTTCTGCAGAGTCGCAATCTGAAATGCATAGCCTTATGTGAAGGTAAGCTAGCCAGCATGTGCACAACATTACAATAACCGTTCAGAATAATTGCCTCATTAAGCCTTTAAATATGTCCACATAAACACCTTTAACAGATTTCTTCTCATAATTGTTTTAACATTTACTGTTACAGTTATTACTTCGCCAGACCTTCACAAGCACGGTGATATTTGGGTAGTTCCAAACACAGATCATGTCTGCACACGATTTTTCTTTGTGTAAGTTTTTTTTTTTTTTTTTTTTTTTTTAAGGAATGCTTATAATTCACTGTATCCTGTGACCCATAGTTCATTAATCAAATTGTTGGTTGAAAAAATGGGTCTGGTTTTTGATACAACTGGTTATGTGTGTTTAGTTTTTAGAAAATTTACAATAAATTAGGCCAGAGCTTTTAAAATATCAGTTCCATCAGTGTGTCTTGGATTTTCTACTCTATTGGGTGCACAAACTGCAGATTATATGAAAAGTATTATATAAAAATATGAGCTCGCTGTTTCTCGGAATCTGTATCGGAATCAGCCAAGAAAAGGTCTTAATTATGGTTTATTGGTACGGGTTAAACAGTTATCATTTCGTGCATCCCTTCTCTATTGCATGTAAGTTTATTTTCTTTAAGGAATGCTTATAATTCACCCATATCCGTGACCCATAGTTCACTAATCAAATTAGCAGGTTTATAATAAATTCAGAGGACTGCATTGGAAACATTGACTTTGAGGAGAAACCTACAAAAGAGACTTCCAAAATAAATACCTAATCTGCAAACTATGTACCTAACAAAGATAAATCCAATTATTTTTACATTCTGTGGAATGTCCACCGTATATACTCTACTTCATAGTCTTATTGAATTGGGTGGATACTACAGACACAATAATATTTTAGAACATGCTCATTGGAGTTACATTTATATCAACATCTGACAAATAGTATGTGAAAATGTGAAAATGCTGTAGTACAGTAAAGTAAGGGACGAGTATGGAATCACTAGTGAATAAACTAAAGACTGATGAGTGGACATTTACATTTATGGTGTTTGGCAGACGTCTTTATCCAGAGACTTACAATTATCTATTTTATAAATACATTTTAACTGAGCAATTGGGCCCATCAATGGCAACTTGGTGGTGCTGAGAATCAAATCCAAATCTTCCAATTAGTAGTCCAACACCCTGACCACTGTGGAAAAATAAAGAATGTGGAATCGGGAAAGGTCAAAATGAAATTTGGACTTTGGATCCCCCGGAGTGCAAAAGCAACCCACAAAGCTGTCATTCTTGAACATTTGCTGTAATTTGTTGCATACCAGAAATTGCAGAATTGTAAAAACTGCTAAATATTATTTGAGACTGAGACACAATTAAAAATATCTAAACAATGAAAAGCCGAATTTATGTCAGGATATGCAATTTACCTTGTAATTCGTTTGTATATATTTTATAACCATATGCTGCATCAGACAAGCCTCAACTAAATGTCAAATATCTCATAAAATTTCTGCTCTGCTTGATGCAGCCGCTTGCTTATGACCATACATGATGTTTAGACGCTGATCTGAAGGTTATGAGTTCAGTTCCCTGGACCACCCAGCTGCCCCTTTGCTAAGCCCTTAAACCTTAACTGACTAATTGTATAAATTAGTAAATTAGATAAATCTAAGTTGTTCTGCATAAGGGTGTCTGCTAAATTAGATAACTCGTGACTGGACAACTTGGTCAAACTCCTCTGTCCTGACAATGTTTCCATAGCACGGAACTTACATATAAGTAGACTCCTTAATATGATCAATAGATGAATTCAGCTATATTTAATGTGTTTTTGTTGATTACAGGTGTTGTAATTACTAAAATCAGTTTTTTTAATGTATTTTCTTGTTCAATTAGCTACGAGGATGGACAGGTCGGGGACACGAGCATCAACACGCAGGAGCCCAGCATCAATCGAGAGATCTTACGAGTCATCGGTAACCAAACAGCCACAGGATGAAAGACTCCACGAGCAATAGTGCTGCCTAAACCTGCCCTCCTGCCTCAGAGCTGGATATTTGAGCACAGGAGGTTTTAGCATAGGTATTTTACTATACACAGAACACAAGATAGAGAGAATATATCTACAAAGACGCTTCCTCCTGCGTATTTACACTGGCTGATTACACACTGAACATTTTGCCAGGTTTATAAATACAGTATACATTTTTAAAAGTTGTGGCACGTCTCCCGGTTCAGCCGACAGACTGCCTTTTTTAAGTTACAAAAAAAAAAGCCCCCCCCAAAAAAAGCTGTTCTTTCTGTAAAATTTTAAGCCAGATGTTATTTGGCCTTTGTGGTTATACAACATTCTGCATTGTTTACTGAGAATTGGACTTTTAAAAGTACGACTTTGAGCTTACCGAGGATGTTGATATGCACTTTACTTTTTCTTATCGTAAGGTTTTAGTTTGAACTTTATTATATTAAAATGCCTTTAAAGACGTTGGATCGCATATTAACTTTGGTAAAAGCGAATAGAGCAGAAATGTTAAAAGCTGAAAGTTTGCTGTGTTTACAAACCCCGTATTCATGAGCCACATGAGTTATTACATGCTAACCGGCAGTAGCTGTTGGTTAACAGTTTCCGAATAAAGAAGTCACAGTTTATTCTCTTTGGTTCGACTGCAAATCTGTTTGCTGCCTTTTTTTTTTTTTACCTTGATGACTGTGACGTTAGGTTGCTGTTTTGGGCTGAATTATTGAACAGATATTTGGATGACACTGAAAATGTAAGGAAAGCCAGTTATGCATTTAGTTTTTTCCATCAGGTCGTGTTCTTATATATATTCCAAGCATTTTTGTATACAAAACAAACTGGCACCCAGATGCAAAACGTATTTCAATATTTCAGTATAAATGTTTTTTTTTTTTTTTGTAAAGGTGATTTAAAATGGTATAAAAGCTTGCAGCGTATTTATATTTTTGGTCGAATGCAAATGAGAGCGAGATCCACAAGCACTCTTTAATTTCTGTTTACAGCAACGAGTTCAAACGTTGCTAAATGATTCACTGATTCTTTCAATTTTGATTAAAATACAATCCCACGAATGCAATTATTTTATCTTTATACTGATGCAGTATATAAAATGATAGACTTTGTACGCTTCAAATCTGGACATACAATAAAACTCGTGGGATTTTACCTGTGGTAAGGGAATTCAGATGGATTTTCATTTACACCTTTTTTTTTATCATCAAAACTTCCATCAGTTTTACACCCGACTCGTACAGAACCCTGGTCTTAAAACAAAGTGTTGTTGCTCAGCCGTTGGACAGGACTGATTCTTACACAAGCTAAAGTCCACACGTAACTCGCATTAAACCTCGAACACTCAGTGTTTTGTCTGTATGGTTTTGTATATTTCACTCACCACTTAGCATTTGGTGCCTTACAGTGAAGGATTATTGGGAAATACAACAAAACTGTACATACTGTAAATACTGCCAGAACAACATGTAGTCCAACTATTTTCTGTATTCGGTTTTGATTTATTCTTTTTAATTTTGCAAACAGGTTGAGCTTTGGGCTTTTTACAGGTTCTGGAAACAGTAGCTTATGTACTTGTTTTTGTTCAATAAAGTTGAATTTACCTAAAAAACACTTTATGTTTGGTTACCCCCCCCCCCCATTTTATTTAAGCAAATAACACAGTTTGCCTAATACTTCAATAATAGTAGCGTTTTCAGTGACCATTTCTTAAACATCAAAATACAGAAATACATTAATATTGTTGTTTTCTCTATTATTCAGTCTGTGTTTAAACTCAGTCCTGAACTTCTTGTGGCTTAACATTTTAATTACAGCTTGCAATTAATGTTAAATTTAGTGAAATGACAAATAAGGTTTAAATAATAATCATTTTTACATCAATTTAATCCAGAACTCCAGTCAGTATAATTTGATTAGTCCAGTTTTATTTCTAGTCAGTTTTCATCCTACGAATTAATATTATTTTACCACTCACACCTTTATACTGGTAATTTTATAACACATAAACCTTTGACTATTTTAAAGAGTTGTTTTTTTGTAGGACGTAACATTAATTAAAAGCTTGTTCATTAGCTTTCTGTCATCAACTAAAACTACCAACATTACCAACAAATAAACATTAACAAAATTAACAATTACACTGCTAAACCCTCAGATATATACAGTACACACACACACACACACATACCGACATCACTTCCAGGTTAACCACCAGTACTCTATAATGAATATTCTCCGAAGGATAGAGTCTGACCCAGGTTCATTTATAAAAATACATTTTATTTCTTACATTTATAACCAAAGTGGTCCTTAAAAAAACTTAAAAAAATGAACAAATGTCAGTAAAAGCAAGGAAAAGGAAACATTATTCATCTCTAACATAAAGAACATCTCCAAGCTGTCCATATTTTACATGGAGTAATTACATGTAAATACATTAAGTAATTGTCCACATACACTACATGGACATCTGTGTTTAATTTTATTTTCCATTTTGTCCTGCATATAAAACAAAGATTCTTCAACAGCAACGATAAATTATTTAACCTGCATTATAAGAAACTTGGTACAACTTCAATAAATTTAAAACAACAAATATAATAATCTGCAGATATAAACTTGCAAATAAACCGTATTTAAATATTTACATGTATTGGACCACTACATTCAGTAGAAAAGTGTTTATATTACATATATTGGTATTCTTAGTTTAATAAATTCCTTTAACTTTCAGCTCCTCTTGGACCCGTTTCAGATAGTCAGGATCTGGGTATCCGTAACTAGACAAACACACACACACACACACAACATTAAAAGAAATACTAATGTGCATGTGCAGTTTCGCTTTTGTGATATATTTGATTCAATATCTAAGGTGCCGCTGTGTGAGCTTACGCAGTAGGTCCACCAGTGCGGGATGTCTTGTGATGAATGTCGTTCCAGGTGACAACGTTGCTTCTGCCGGTGGTTGAGGAGCGTCCAACCGTAAAGATTAACCTCTGCTTAAAAGCCTGTTGGAGAAGCTTAAGAACTTTCTTTCCCTCTGTACTATCTGGTAAGTAAGCAAGGCGTACAGCACCGTCATAGGGCTGCCCTGGATTTGGGTGTTCATCCTATATACATAAATGTAAAATGAATCATTAAACACTTTTGGTGTCCCTATTGAAGACATTTCAAAGGTGTGGAGGTTTTGTAGAATCCTAAAAAAGGTATACAAGCTTGCAGCGTATTTATATTTTAAATTTATATAGTTATATTTTGGTGACTTTTAGATATAATTATCCATATTGGTCTGTGTATAAATTAGGGTAAAATTCACTAAATTACAAAAATTATAATAGAATCAGAAAAATATCTGTTAGCATTTCTTCTTGCATTATTAAAACTCATAAATATAATAATTTTAATTAAACTTTCAGTTGTGATTTTTTAAACTAATACTACAGTGAGAAATACAACATATTAGGATCTGAACTTATACAAAATAGAAAAATCAACACTAAGGTGGTGTTACAATTTACCAACTCCATTACTGAAGAACCAAACGTTTAACTGTTAAAAAGGTTCATCTCAAATCAGAACATCCTATATTAACTCACCTCGTAGCAACCTATCCGTTAGAATCGATGACAAAAATGCAGTACTACACATTGAAAAGCAACAAGAGTCAAAGTACAATTTTTTCCAGAGACAGAAAATGTTTAGCTTTACTTCTTACTGTGACACTGGAGACTTCTTCCATAAATAGTAAATAAATGTTTTATCACAGAAAGCATCACCACATCAGTGGTTATTATTCATTTTGTTACTAGGGAACATTAAAAATCCTTGTAAATTAGTTGTTACTACAGAAACAACATTTAGGGCTGTGTAAAAACATCGATACAGATAACTATTGCAATTCTTTCACGATACTGTATCGAATGTCAAACCTCTAGTATCGATTCATATTTACATTGATGTTTAAACTGATTTACATTAACGATTTACGTTAATATTGAATTAAAACCCTCAGTATGCGCCAAATGTCTTCCTTCTCCGCTTCTGTAGTTGCCGCTGACACATACGGCCATTGACCCAGAACCAAACATGGCTGAAAAAATAAGGGCGCTTCCGGCTTTGTATTTGTTGTATTTGTATCAGTTAAACTGTTTAACATTTTTTTAATTTGAAGTATTGCAATATATTGTGAGGTTTTGTATCGTATCCTGATATCATCCATACACATCACATTTAGAGCTGCTGCCATTATACAAAAATAATAATAATTAATATTATAAAAAAATAATATAATAAAATTAACATAATAATAATAATAATAATTATAATAATAATAATGATAACCCGAACAATATGTATATATATATATATATATATATTATATATATATATATATATATATATATATATATATATATATATATATATATATATACACACACATAAAATGAACATTTGTATTACTCACCCCCTGTAACCCACTTGGAATATTGTAGTGAATGACGATTGTTCCGTACTTTTCATAACCAGGCAGGGGCACCTTTTCATAGCTGACTTTCATTTTTCCTTCTTCAGGTTGATCTCCTTTTAGGGCTCCGTATATAACCCCACACGTAGGACAGACAGGTTTCATTTTAAAAGCCCTCTTTAAACACTCCGAACAGAAAGAGTGCTTACATTTCTCCAGAGTCTTTTTTCGTGATTTCACCATTTGTTCCAGACAAATAGAACAGGTTTCCTCGTCGTCACTGATTTCGTCCTGGAACACCTGTCTGGAGGCTGCAGCACCCGTGTAGTCGGCGTAGCTGATTCTGTCCTGCAACATCTGGCTGGAGACTGCAGCACCCGTGTCCTCGGTGTAGCTGATTTTGTCCTGGAACAACTGTCTGGAGGCTGCAGCACCCGTGTCCTCGGTGTAGCGTTGTCTTGAAGACTGTTTAGTGTGACTTATAAAGAACTCTTCGAACTTTTCAAGACAAATAAATCTTCCAGTGAGGGTTATTTTATCTGTTTCTTCCTGTTCAGTACCAAGTAAAAGCTCTGGAAACTTTTTAAGCAATGGCTGAAGTTGGTTTGTGTTCAAACAATACGGTCTGGTCAGCAGTTCTGTAGCAATCTTCTGATAGAAAGTTATAAAGCGCTCTCTTGTCAAATGAGCGAGGACTGTTCCATGTCCTTCGTCCCGTGGGCGAAATGTCACTTGCTTTTTATTAACTTTCATGCTAATCTCAGGCCATATTAGTTTATGGAGTTCTGCAGAGAATTTTTCATAAATGTAATTCATAACAACACTCTCGACCTCGACTGGCTCAACCGGTACACAGGAAGCTGATCTGCTGTCTGAGACGTGCTCGTTCACACTGCTTCTCTCTGTTGGGCCTTTTTTTCTCTCCTTACATGTTCCATGCAATTCCAGAAATGTGGCTTCGATATCTTTAAAGGTTCCACTGATCTTAAAACAGGATTCTTTTTTGTCTATTTTTACAACATTTGTGTAAAGACCTGTGTTTGGCTCCACAAATCTTTCTGAATCAACGGAAAGCGTCACGTTTGAAAATATCTAAAAAAAAAAAAAGATATGCATTCGGGAAAAATGTTGGAATAACACAAAAAATACAATAGGGTTCTGCTCAAATCACATGCTTTGGTACAATGTAATGCATTCATTCATTTATTCATTCATCTTCTATACCCGTTTATTCCCTAATTCAGGGTCACAGGGATCTGCTGGAGTCTATCCCAGCCGTCTCTGAAAGGGCGAAAGGCAGGAGGGGGACACCCTGGACAGGTCGCCAGTCCATCACAGGGGCCACATACACAATCACTCCCTTCTATGGACAATTTAGGACAATTTAGAATCTCCACTTAATCTCACATGCATGTTTTTGGACTGTGGGAGAAAACCGGAGAACCCGGAGTAAACCCACACAAGCACTGGGAGAACATGCAAACTGCCTGGGAATCCAACCCGGGCCTTTTTGCTGTGAGGCAACAGTGCTAACCACTAAACCACTGTGCGTATTACAATGTAACACATTCTCCGAAAAAACTGGAAAAAACAGTTAAAGGTGCAGTAAAACCTCTTGGAAAATGCTAATTGTAGCCTGATAAAACTGAAAACGTACAGCCCAACCTCACCGTTCAAACCCACAGCTCCTGCATGCATAAACACACACAGATTAAACGACAAGAAACCACATTACTACAATACATCATGTGTCATTCAACAGTGAGAAAACTTTACAGTACAGTTAGTAACAGTACTAAACATACATATAATACCCGATTACACGCTGCTGCTGTAGTTGAACTAATCCGTAAAGATACACAAACTGTGTTACTATCAAAACACCAATCACACCATATTTCTACCTGTCCAAAAGAAATACTGTAACCATGACATCATCTTCCAGACCCTTCGACTCCTGTAGTCGACTCCAGTGTGGAAACGCAACATCGAAATTAATTCAGGTTTTTGCTCTGTTTTAAGCCAGACTTTTTTCCTGTCTGTGTGAGCAGGGTGTGCAGAGTTTTGCACATAAATATGTTGACAGGCAGGTAGGAAAGCCAATCATAATGTTTGGATGGAAGCTTTTGATTGGATGAACATTTCTTGGTCCTACTTCTTTTACAGAATATATAAATACATTTAGACCAATTAAAATGACTGTTAATCTGCTTATATGATTTTATAAAGCGTTCTAGATGCGCAAACTAGAGCTGATATTAATGAAGTGAGTGTATTAAAGCTGGAGAAAATGTTAAAAGACACGAATAGAGAGAGGGAGGGGGGAGAAAGACTGACAGAGACAGATAGAGAGAGAGAGACAGACAGACAGAGAGAGAGAGAGACAGATAGAGAGAGAGAGACACACAGAGAGAGAGACAGAGAGAGAGAGAGATTTAACCCTAGCTTTACTTTCTCACACTCCAGCAATGATGCTTCAATCTCGAGGTTTAGTGTGTGACTTTCTGCAACAATGGCCTTGCCTCAGCAACCAAGGTCACACACACACACCCATCCCACCCCCAACATGCAGCACAAACTCTGATTAAAATGAAATGCTTAATAAACATTAATAAAACAGTTCTTAGTCTATTAGTTATGGACACTTCTGTACAGTGATGTGTACAATTACAAGGCACATAACACAAGAATATAAACGCTATAAACACATACGGAAGTTCATTATAATTCGCAATAGAAGCTAAGTAAACAGAAATAAATAAGGACTTACTTCCGGTAAGGGGGAGACCGCCATCACGCAGGAAAATTCACACGCAGCTGTGTGAACACTTTATGCTCGAACAAACAATGGCATGCAGAACCTGATGGTGTGATTACAACCAGATAAACACTAACACGATAAAGCCATTTTAACAGCCCGCCAAACTTTCCGTACGTCTCTTTCACTTTCAGTACCAACAAAACGCTGGGATCCGTACCGTAACGTGGCTAATATTAGCACCTCTAAAAATGTAGGACGATTTTATCACTTTGTGTTTTGTTTTGTGGGGCGGTTAAAAAGCGGGTTTTGTATTGAAAATGCCGAAAAATGTAAAATAATAAAAATATTATTGGATACAGAGTTTTACACTGCATATATAAGACTATGTGGACTTCGCCCTTGTTGCCAAGCAACGGTAACGGTGTCGCCACAGTTACGGTACACATTAATCTACAAACTTGCTCTACTTTAATATAGCATTTTATTACAGTTTGTTGACTATTTCTATATTTTATACGCTGGTTATATAAAAAACATGCATCCAAATAATGTGTATTCTTCAAATAAATAATAAAAACAGAACGCAAAAAAGTCTTTTTGTAATTGTTGTTGTAAAGATGTTAAAGATTTAATTTAATCTAAAACCCTTACCTGTTTTTATCTGCATGTTCAAACACACATATACACAAAGTTTATGTGTAAAAAAACTCGCTCGCTGTGTAAAAAAAACGACCACGTTTCCATAGTGAATGAGGTTTAATACTTTTTTTACCCCACTAGAGGGCAGTATAGCTCCATAGCACTGCAGTCGCCACGCGGTCTCTTCTGCTTTATTATTTGTTCACGTTTGCCGCTTGATGGCAGAAGAATCCCAGGTATAATATGCGAATAAAACACGTGCATCACCCGCGCTGCACTAATAATTAGCTTATGTTAGCGCGAGACTTCCATTTTCGCAACACGCACATCAAGCAAATCCACTCTTAATCGATTTTTACAGCAGCTTTTACTCCACAATGTTTCAGTCGCGCGACTCAGGAAAAACCCAGCTCGTATATGAGTCCCTATAGACTATAAAAGCCGCTGCACTGAAACCTGCTCGCTTTACTGCAGCGGCAGACAAACCCGCGCGCTCTCTGGGTTCTTTTTTTTCTGCATTTGACTTCTCCTGCAGTGGAGATAATGTGAGGAGATCTGTGAGAACGCGTGCTACAGTGTTAGAACTGTCTGTGGATCGACTCTGTACAGGTGAATTGGCTTAACGGGACACCTGCGAGCTGCGCGCGCTCACTGACATCAATGAAGGAATGATGAGATCCGCGCGTGAGACTGAAGGGCTTCCGGCTCTGCGCTTTAACCCGCGCGACCACAGCGTCACGGGAACGCGCGCGGGCTTCGGCTTCTTATAACAGGTGTTTTCATTATTTTCACTTTTTATTTTTTTTAACCTTCAGTTTTTATACGAAATTTTAATTAATATCTATATTTATTTATTTACATTTTACTCGTTTTAAACTAACAATCCAATAGACAGTTACTTATTTAATTTACATATTTATAATTACATGTTAGTGTTTTAGTCTCGAATAAGAAACTATTATTATTATTATTATTGTTGTTATTATTATTATTATTATTATTATTATTATTATTTTATATTATTAGTTAAGACATTGAGATTATGTTCTTCTGTGTTTTTTTCGTGTCATACACCAATATGAGAATATTCTATTTAACAATAATTAACTAAAATAATCTTTATAAAAAGTCTTATTATAATAATAATTTTACGTAGATATATTTAGTTTCTAATTAAATACAGTAATTGGATACACATGTAACAATAACGATGTTTTTATAACAGCAACAACAGCAATAATAATAACAATAATATAATAATAATAAAATAGTTATAATAATAATAATAATAATAATAGTAGTTAGAATAATAATAATAAGAGGAACAAAAACAGTTATTGTTATTATTATTGTTATCCAGTATGTGTTGGCTTCTGTGTGTGTGTATGTGTGTGTGTTTTCCGTAAACACACCGCAGTGAAAGCGGCTTTGAGAGGCAGAGAAAGCTTCAGTCTCCTAGTTGAGATTTAACCATCTGTCAAATGCAGCAGATCTCCTGTAAATCAGTAATACTGAAGAGTGAACAAGCGGCGTGGGATTAAACCCAACAAACTCTTAATCTAATCCCCCAAAACCCGCATACAGTACAGCCTGCAGGAGAACTGAACTCAGAATCATCCTCCATCTCCTAAAAAACACTCAGATGCGGTTTATTACTTATCTAAAAAAGTTTTAGTTAATCGTACTGTACAGTTTTATCTTATTTTTTTTTTGTATTGGTTGATTTAGAATCACAAAACAGTGATTATAACAGTGATTATTTAGTGTTATATAGTGATTAATTGCAGAGTAAATTGTGCAGCATTTGGACTAGTGTAAATATCGCTTTATATAAAACAGACTAGAATCTATAATCAGCATTACATCTTTCCTAGAAAGCAGCAGAGTTTATCTGGTCTACATATGGATCATATATATATATATGTATATATGTGTATATATATATATATATATATATGCATGCATATATATGTGTGTGCGTGTGTGTGTGTGTGCGTGTATGTGTTGTACAGTATAAACTAAGGTTTTGCTGTGATTTGCCATTTTAGTCATTCTATATATATATGTAGTAATATTTCTGGGTTATATACTTAAAAATGTTGCAGATATATGATTTATTAAAGACTTATTTTTTCACCAAACTGGTCGTCATGAATTTTAATACACAGGCTTTTACTAAAACACTTTAATGTGGCTTATCAGTAGATCAGACTTAACGCAGACTGGTTCAACGGGAAACAGTGCAATTATATCACTGATCTACTCCTAGAAAAAAAAACGGTTCTGTATCATGTTTTGATATAGAAATAGGAATCTTGGTTTCCTAAAGGGCTGTGCTTGTAGTTCAACGCTGCTCTGGGGTTCGGCATAGAGCATGAGGAAAATCGGAAGAATTTAAGATTGCAGATAAAATCTTGATAATAAAACTTAATTTGGTCTCTTGATGTTAGTTTATTCATAAAGAAACGGTGCAAATTTGTGTTATATCTGATGTTTCTGCAGGTTTTTGGGTTTGAGTAATCAGATTATAACAATATCTGCTTCATCATCCAGCAGGACTTTGGTGTCTTTTCTACTACAGTTATCATGCAGCTTTCCTTTCGCTAAAATCTGGCAGGTTTCAGCGTGTATCAGTCTGTAGCCTAATAACCATTCTGAGGATTGACTAAGCTGCTTTATGTGATGTTACTGTATAGCTAAAACACCAGATAAATAACAATGTTGCCTGAGCAGATAAGCAATAACTAAAATGCTAGAAAGAGGATTTTTGTCTTCTTAGCTCACAAGAGGATTAGCGAGGCCCGATTTCTGCTAAACGTCGCTATATAAATGTTAACTCGAGCTTAAATCCTGATAAAGATTCCTCTTCTTTTTAACAGGAGTGAAAACGTACCATGAAGGAATCTCATCATTTTGCTTGTCAGGCTTTAACTTCTCCTGTTACGCTGTGCGTTGCCGGGTTGCTATTGAATAAATTCTGTATAATTTAGTTTTCAAATCCAAATGGTGAATTTCTCACTCATTTCTATAATTTCCACACATAGCATAGGCTTTTCGTCTTTTCAGACGCATGTTTAAATGCTGATTTAAGGCAGCCACCTTGACAGTCGCTCAGCTCTTCCATGTTAATGAACAAAAGATGCAGTGAGTGGCAGGACATTTAAATCTACTCAGAGGTGCACTGAAGAATGCAGAGCTGTCGAAAGACATTAGCACCAGTTTGGTAATGCTAGCAGAAAGCAAAGACAGTTCTTATAGATATATTTGAATTGAAACTTGATGAAAGTGGGAAATCTGTGAAAAAATGTTTCAGAAAGGTCGGCTAGAACTTCTTTTATGACTTGAAGCAATCCTTTTAATGAGCTGTCAGCAAAATTAGACTTCTAAAAAGCTTTTTTGGAACTGATTCTACAGGTTTAGCTTGGAGAACAATAATTCAGTTAACTTTGCAATTAAACCCGATCTCTCTGGTTAATTATATCCCCCAGTCAAAACGTAGAAAAAATGGTGTATGTGTATGTATAGGGGTAGGTATAGGAAAGTGGTGGCTCATGGTTAAGGTGTTAGACTACCAACCCGAAGATTGTGCGTTTGATTCCCAGCTCCACCAAGCCACCACTGCTGGGCCCCTAACTATATATATATATATATACATATTGGCAGACGCCCGTATCCAGAGTGACTTACATTTATTGTATATATACATACATACATACACAATATCATGATATGTGGGTCACAATACAGTAGATCAATACTTAAAACAATTAAAAATACATAACAAATCTAAAGCCTTTTTTTTTTACGCTATCTTTGCTTCTCAGTCAATGACCGTTTGAATCAGCAACAACTACAGGAACGGAGGAGGAAGTCATTTGACACATACTGAGGGTTTTATTTCAATATTATTTATTAATGTAAACGCCAAACAGTTTAAAATATCATTTTAATGTGTATCAATACCAGAAGTTAGAATATCAATACAAATTTATCATGGAAAAAAAAAAAAATATTGCAATAGTAACCTGTACCGATATTTTCACACAGCCCTAACACACACACATACACACACAGCGCCAAGTTTTGTCTAGGCTTCCAGAGCCACAAACTAAAGAAACCTAAAGAAAGATTGATGTCTGCCAGATATTTTCCAAACAGAAAAAGGATATTCGATGAAGACGAATAGTCACTTGGGCCACGCCGCCGTAAGTGGATACAGCATATTTATGAAGAGTGACACTGAAAGCCTGACGGCTGAATTTGTAAGGGTCAGAGAAGACTGAGCATAATTCTTAAGCTCCTGAGCTGACCCGATTGTTATTCATACATGCTAATTAATTGCTTTCGAGACTCATCTTAAACAAACAGCTCAGCTCTCATAACTTACTGTTTACTTGCCCCTGCGCTCGGGGGGCGCGTTGGTGAACTTCATGATGCTTCCGTGGATTAGTTGGATTGTAATTAGGTTCATTGTTACGAGGTTCTTAGATGATATAATAGAGCAGACAACATCACAGAGACAAACGATGGCCTGTAATTTGTCCTTTGTTACATTTACGATGAAAGAAGCTGATTTATTAAACAGGCCGACTCATGTTTATCTGGCAAAAATATTTTCCACTGGAATAAATAAAAAGTCTTCGGCAACCTCCAATTCAGTGTCAGAATAACTAACCATACAATCAGAATCAGGCAAAAAGTTACAGTATTTTACAGGGTTTATCAGTCTGTTATTATAACGTTTTGAATAGCAGCATTTGTGACTTAAAGTATGCTGTGTTACATACAATTATTTCACATCATATGCCATATTTAGTCTATGTTTTCGTGACTTCATTTTATTACCATCTAATGGTTGGATACATTTATACTTCTTTCATGACACTGAGTTCCTTAATAATTTTTTATATTTGGTAAAGATATGAGCCATAAAATCCTTTCCTGTTTGCTTTAAACTCATATATAAGAATTAAAAAAGTTTTTTTATTGTTATTCCAGCATTAATTTAGCATAAATAGGATGGATAAACATTATACTATGCACACATATGTCCGAACTCATGCTTTAATGCTATCATTTTTAAACCATATATAAAATATAAAATATTTATATAAATACTCCAAACTAAAAAAAAAACACATTTTGCTCTTTATTTACATTTTGCAGTATGATGCGTACTTGCTAAAGTTTTCCCACATGACCCAAACTTTACTACAATTTCCATAAAACTGAAATTCTTCATTAAAAGTGAAAAAATTGTCAAAGGGTTACTCAAATTAACTAAATTGTTTGTCGAATGTGTGTGTGTGTGTGTGTGTGTGAGAGTCACACAGTCATGCCATAAACCTGAAGACACCAAGAACAGCTGAAAGTGAGACATAACAACTGGACAGGATCGGGCCAATGACTAATGTCCTAAACCTTTTATCTGTAGCTTATCTGTGTAAGGCCTGGACGCTCATGTTAAACTAAACCCAACAAGAATTCCAGGAGGACTATTTGAACTGCTTAGATTTCATAAACAGTAGCACTATTCACTTCACACGGCTATTTTTAATCGTGATCTGTAAAGAAAAAAATCTGTCCCAAATCATTTATAAATAAACTAGGTTAGATTCCTCTCCCTTTTGTGCCAAAGACCACACCTGACACATGAATGAAGAATGACACGAAGAAACTGAAGATTCTTCCCAAGTGGGTTTTTTTTTTTTTGACTGGTCTAAAAGTAGATAAAGAACAGACATCCTCTTCTGCGGGATAGAAAAAGGGGCCATTCTTCACCCCCCGACACGTAGCTTCACGCTAGAAAAACTTGAGGAGATCACTTTAAGGTGCTGAAATGACACAATGACAAACGCTTTGTTTAGACTAATGGTTAAGACCGGGCATGTAAGAGGAGCCGAGAATGAAAATTGGAGCACATATAGGAGGTGAATTTACAAATGGACTTCTTACCCATGACAAGGTTTTAAGTTTAAAACTGATGTATACAAATGAGATCGTTTACATAGAGACACCCTTGAAAAGTGTGGAAAATGGACTACTTTCTTCCTTCAAAGATGTTCTAAAGAAATGTTTCATTTTTTTCCTTATTAATTATTTATTTTGAGATGGGAAAAAAAGCACCAATAGCGTTTATGGCAAAAGATGATTTGTCTTATTTTTTAAATATTTTGCTAAATAATTGTCTGTAATAAACTCCTAGCTGTCTTTTTTTTCAACCCTGAATCAAAGTGAACATCCTCCAGAGAATAATAATCCAAGGTTCAACAGCTTTCTCCATCTCTATTTTTATGATGAGGATCATCACTCCATGACCGGGAGGAGCTGAATTCTTGCCTCTTGACTCAGTAGCAGTGTCCTTGCCTTCGTTCTAATAAATCAGATGATATAAAAGACCTCCGTTGCTGCAGGCACTAATGAGAAGAGTAGAAGCAAGTATTTAGGGTGTACATTGCATTTTCTTACGTGTTCTTGAAATAGCAACACGCAGGTACGAGGGAAAGTGATATCACTGATAATACAGGATCAAGTCTGCATTAGAAGTGCTGCTTTTATCCCATTTGTGTGCAGTGTTGTATCTCTCGCTCTCTCTCCTCTTGGAGATTAATGCACTACTGTGTGTGTGTGTGTGTGTGTGTGGGTGTGTGCGGGTGTGTGGGCGCACATACTGTATGTGAATGTATGCTTGGAAATGTATGTATGTGTGTGTATATGGTTACGAGTGTGTATGTATGTACCTGTGTGTATGTGCTTGTGAATGTGAGTGCACACATGACTGTGAATGTGTGTGTGTGTGTGTGTGTGTGTGTGTGTGTGTTTGAAACTCTAAGTGCATGGTTGAGCACCTTAACATACTTGAAGAAGAAGGCTAAGTGCTCAAGTCTTCCACATGACCAAGCTGCCCCTCGATTGGCTGTTATATTGTCTGGTGGCAGGAGAGAAAGTGACTCGCTGTCCTTTTCTTCCATCAAGAACATGGCTGTGTTTGTTGCGCAGGACCTTTACTAACACCCTGAGACATGTGGAGCAGGGAACACTTTTTAGAGGACCCATTTATTGCTTTTAGAGATCACCGTTATTGCAGCCGTAGGAACACGCGAATGTCTGGAATAAAGAAAACTTTTCTCAGTGCAGATAGCAAACCACAAATTTATATGAAGAAAGTAACAAATAGTAAAGCTGAGCGTGACGGAGCCTTGTGTCCTCAGCAGTGGTGGGTAGAGAAGCCCAAAATTTTATTTGAGTACATGTAGGACTATTTATAAAAGAATTACTCGAGTATATAGTATACCAATGATCAACTACTTAACATGTACGTAAAAAAATCAGCGTGTGGTAACTTTCAGTAAGGTTAAAGTTCCTATAGTTACAGAATCTCCCTCAAATATCCGTTATAATAAAACTTACCGTAACATGTTTTCTCAGGTCGGAGCTGGAACTCCTGTACGCTGATATTTCAACTAGTTTTGGTCACATAGAAGACGACACTGTTTTGTTTCAGTCCTTGGAGTGTAAAAATGAATCGAATGAGAGTTCATGTGTTTTCTGTCCTTACTGATATACTCGTTTCTTCTCTGCTTCAGCCATTTTTTTTGTTAACTGAGTACGCTTTTAAAAAATAAACTGGTTTAACACACATACTTCAAACGTCTATCGCGAGAATATCTCATTAAACGGAACGTTCATAATTAACATTTAATAGTAACAAAGACAAGCCATCAAATTTATATATATATCCATCACTTATAACTGCATTTTCTGATGGTGGGTCACAAAAGATAACCTAAAAGGTAAAAAATTAATAAAAAGTGATGACGTTGTTCTTGGTTTTAAAATAAAGCAAAAACAGTCCAATTAAAATAACATAAACAAATACTTTTCTTTTAATTATAACTCATAAATTATAAATGGCTGATGGTTTGAGTTTCGGTGGATTTCCTAACTTTTTTTATCTGAACTTTTTCGATGAATGCTTTTTCGATGCTTTTAAAACGTTAAAATAAGCTGTGATAAACGTATATCACTGACGCTGTTATAAGACTGTTTGGTCATTACATTTGCGTTTGCTAAACAGACGTAAAAACGACCCGCTAAAAATGCTTGCAAATATTGTAAGTAACATACAAAAGGTGTACTGAGCTACTGATAAAGCGGTGTACAATGACCTCTGATCTCTTCACAGGTAATTTTTTTTAAATCTCTGACTGAAGGTAACACTTAACTGGTGTGAGGCAAATTAAATCATGCTGTAAAATGGTTCAGACAAAAAACAGGCATACCTCACTATTAGTGTGCAGGAAAAAATGTTTCCCTTAATTCAAAATCCATTAGCAACCCTGTGGCCCACTACATAATGAATCTGCACGTTCAGTTTTTTTTTTTTTTTTGGCCTGGATCGGATGAAAACACCACTTCAGTTCTCTCAGCACTGGAGTAGCCATTTCAAGCCTTGGTGAAAAGCAGAGCTCTGCGCATTTGAAATTATTCTTTAATTAAGAGATATTATATTCACCTCACATTCAGATATTTCCATGAGTGCCATTGTGGATGGGCTTTGGGCCACACACTATGAGATGGCTCCAATCTGATGAGTGCGCTGCAAACATGGATAATGGAGACGAGAAAGTAGGCAGGCTTTTTTTAGAGCCAGGAAGCTTTTTTGTTTGGAAAGAAAGTCAATGGATGCACCTGAGAGGAACATGTTTGCAAATCCAGGCTGTTTATCGCACTGTTCAAACTGATCACTGAGGAAAATAATCAAAGCAGTTTCAACAAAACCTAAAACAAATGATAGCCTTCCATAAGACGTGCGTATCGATTATTTATATATTTAAATTCGATAAGAGCTTCATTCTGGTCAGATTGGAGTGTGTTGCATCCAGAAAACCCTAAATGCATTTACATTTACTCCATTTTGGCAAACGCTTTTGTCCATTTATCTCTTTTATAAAACTGAGCAATTGGTGGTTAAGGCCCTTACCCAAGGGCCCAGCAGTGGTAACATGCTGGGAATCAAACCCTGTTCTTCCAATTAGCAGTCCAACACCTTAACCAATGCGCTACCACCTCCCCACTACCATATAATCACCAGGCACCACACCCACTTATTTCAATTTTTCTGCTGAGGCAACAATTCATCTACATTCTAAGATGGGGGAACCGAGACTAAGATGGGGGAACCGAGACTGCTTAAAAGGGATAACGGTATGTGTTTATACATACACACATACATATATACATATATACATACACACATACACACATAAATAAAGCTTTTATATTAAAATTAACAAATTGTGCAGGGAATATGTATGCTATAATTTCTATCTGAAACATTATGCATGGTTGGGTGGCCTAGTGCCGAATGGGTAGCATATTGAAATATGGGGTCACCCTGGGCGACCTGGATTTGATTCTGACTTCAGGATAACTTTTTAGATTTTTCAAAATGCCAAAAAATGTGTTTAAAAATGAGCATGCAAATATATTTTTTGGTCGTATTTTTGTATATTTTGAAATATTTTTTTTACCGTATGGAAAATATGGATTTTCATCCTGTTTGTTATTTACCCCAGATTAAAATGTAAAGAGCAGGAAGGGTTAAAAGGGTCTTGCTCCAGGACCCAACAGTGACTGGCAGTGGTGGGGCTTGAACCCAGGTCTTCTTGATCTTTAGATCAACAACTCAGGCTGGTGGTGGTGGGGCTTGAACACAGGTCTTCCTGGTCTTCAAATCAACAACTCTAGCGCCTTTAACCATTTAAGCCACCACTGCCCCTGATTATGTTGTTGTGTTCCTCCTGTGTTTAAAAATAACACTGTATTAGTTTCACGTTTTAGTCTGAACTGCTGTGTTGCTGTGACACTGAGCCGCACTGTGTTATTTTTAATACTAAAATAAACATCATATCCCTCAAATGCTCAAATACTACATGTAGCCATGTTAGACATGTGATGTCAGGAAACTACATTATCAGAGAATCAAATCTAATAAAATGTCTTTGGTTCATTCAGTGACTCCCCCATGACCCAAACAGAACAAGTGTCTCTTTACCACAGCAGCACCTGGAGACTCTGAGTCTGATGTTCGTGACATGCTCTTGCCCATGGCTGCCTTCCAGTCATGCTTCTTCAGGGATCTCTCAGATCTGCACAGTACAGAAACTGGAACAAACGCCTCCTTAGCTTTAACCTGCTCTGTTCTAAAACTTTAATAGTGGCACACCAGGCAAGATGTGAACAGGGAATACCTGCTCCATTAATTCGGGGTCCTGTGTGTGTTGTAAGGGACACAGAAAGAACATTAAAGCAGAATAAGTGTTTGCTTGAAGTCTCACGGTAGCTAATAAGCAGATGAGCACATTTTTTGATTGACACTTGACAAATTTGTTGCTCTTCTGCTTCCACGTCCCTTTTAATAACGGAGATGGACAGCAGAGTGCATGCTAAATTATTTAAGGCTTTGCTGTAAAAGACGACTAGAATATGTCTTTAGACTACGTCTTTGTCTCTGTAGCTCATATATAGAAACAGATTTGGTGTCCATAGTAACCGATATACAAATTCATTTTAATAAAATTATTTTTTATAAGCAAATTCAGCAGATTAGTATTTAGTAAGTTATTTGAACTAACACCTCTTCAAAGCTAATTTAGATTTAATGGATCAATTAATAAATAATTTACATTCTTAACTTACATATATTTGATTTTGAACATTATTTGTCCTATATATACAATTATACTCAGCATATGAAGTTAAAAGCTTTTGACTTTATTAGTATTAATAGTATTAAGTATATTAATTAAAATGATAATAGGCAAATAAAATGGAAAAAAAAGGAAATAATTGTCTGAAAAGATGTAAACGGTAAACGGTCAACATAATCTTATTCCCAACTAAACATTTAGATATCATCTTATCCTATTCATACCCTCAACAACAACAACAACAAGCAAATTAACCCTTTACTGAAACAATATCTGTATTTGCACTTGGAGAAAGTTTGACTGTAAATATTACATATTACAATATTTCAAGCAAAACTAAAGCAAATGTATATTAAACCATTTGAAACCTCTTTATCTGCAGTGAAAACCTAGTAATAACATAACCTTCGGTGTGTCCGGGTTGTATTAAAGAAATTCTTGTAGAAACAGATGAAATGGTTTACTTTGCAATATCCAAACATTTACTCTTCAAATTTTACTATATTTATCTGCAGTTTACTGTAGTATTCACTGTAGTGAATTCATAAACTGTAAGAAATACTGTAGTATAATGTACAGGTTACTAGAGTAAACTAGAAGTCTGTGGTAAACTGGATCATATTATAGGATGTACTGTTTTCACACGTACAGAATAATATAATTGTAGAAAATTAACTATAGTAGATACTATAGTAAAGTAATAAATACTACTGTACTATAGCAGACTTACTTCAACAAGTGTAGTAGATTTACCACAACAAGTTGGTGGCTTAGTGGTTAAGGTGTTAGACTGATACCAGAAAGGCCGGGGTTCTATTCCCAGCACCACCAAGACACCACTGTGGGCCCTTTAACCCCTAATTGCTTTTTTGTATGAAAGAGATAAATGTAAGTCACTCGGGATAAGGGTGTCTGCCAAATAATGTAAATGTACTAAGGTTCACAAACACTACAGTATTTACCACAGTGAATTGTACTACCTGTTCTATACTAAAGTTACTATAGTATTTTTCCATATGAGAACTTTTTAGCAAATAGCTCAGTGAATCAGGTGAATCGTTTTTAAATACTTTGAAATATTTTCCACCTCTTTAACTCAGAGACTTTAGCAGCCTTACACTGACACTGGGTTTCATACTTACTCTTAATCTTCCACATAAATATCATAACTCAAGAAAAACATTTCCAGTATTAATCCAGCCATTAAAAAAAATGCATATTTCTTCTTATCAGGATTTTAGAACCAGTGCTGCCTTATTTTACTGCCTTTGCATGCTGTCTCTCTTTCAGGTCCTCTGCCAAAAGAGTAAGCGCTTCTGCTGCCAAGTGCTTTATTGTATTGCCTCTTGCCATTGTGAATTGTGCTATGAAAATAGCCTAGTAAAAGCCAAGACCTTTGATGTGTTGTGCTAATTTGATTAACATATTGTGCTGTTCTGCTTGCATGCACTTTGCCATATCCATCTCATAAACGCAAACACAATACGTACCTTCACACAAGTGGGGGCAAAAAAACTCCATCTAGAAAGAGTACTAAAGTCGGCAGATAATGTAGCTGCTGTTTTTTGTTTTAATTTAGGTGTGTTATAGGCTGCAAACATATATTTATGTGTATAGTATAATTTTTTTAAATACTTTGTGCTAATGTGCTAAATGTGTTTAAACATGTTTCAGTCATGAGGTAAATTAAGCTACGAGGTAAAATTAAGCTAGCTATGTAACCTAACAAGGTTTTTTTTACTTTTGCTTTTGCTAAGTCTTATGATGAAATCTTAAAAAAACAATTTTTACTACACCGTTTAATCATCGAACATGATTCATATTTACATTTCTAATTATTACAACATTCGAACAAAATCTAATCAGCCAGAGACGCAATCGATTCAAAAATATTTAATAAAACATATAATGTTATGTGAAGGACATGTTTCAAAGAGCACAAATATTCTATTTATCTCTGAATAGAAATATCTACATACGACAGTCTTGTGCTCTTAGCTTGTTCTCCACTGAACCCTATTTACCAGGAAGATCACTAACACATACAGGTGATTTCTGAAAGTCAGAAAGGACGAGGTCAGGGTCAGGGCACAGCATAGATGTTACCCAATCAATTATTAAACACATCACTTCCACAGTTCTGTCAGAAACGATTTGATGCAAACCACAACAACTGTCACAATTTCTCCGCCAAACATCTTTGACCCTGAAAATTTATGACCTGCATCATAAAAGTAAAGAAATATTTCTTAACAAAGAGGTAGAATTTGAAAAAAAACCCCACTTAGAACATACAATTAACATAGGTTATCAGTTAAGTTATGACCTTGTTATTTGCTAAAAAAAAACAAACACATTAAATAACACCGTTGATCCCAATACACTAATAATAAATTATCATGAGTAAATCATGAGTATTATATTTCCTCCTGCATCTGAATAGACATTTTTTGAAATATTAAATGCATTGCTAATATTACTACTAATTAGACATTTTACATTAAAATAAAAACATACAGAAACAATAAAAAAACCCAGAAATTATGCTTTTATATGTCAGTAAACAGTAACTTTCTTTATGTTCTTCCTAATAAACAATTAAACTAAGTACAAACAAGCTATGATTTATGTCAAAGATGTGTGAAAAAAGTGCCCTATTAGGAAAAAAAAACTTACCAAACTATAAAAACTATTTTTAATGAAAAGTTACCCTAACCCTGGCCTTATTTTTCTTATTACTTATTTACTTCCCTCCGTTACTATTGAAAGTTAATTATAAAATTGTAGTTTTAATAGTTCATCATGTTCCGTATAATGTGATGTCTTCTATGTGACCAAAACAAGTTGAAATATTAGCATTTCCCTTTATTTAATCTGATCTGAGTAACTCAATACTTGAGTCATCTGATCATTCCATACTTTACTACTCTTAGTTAAGTAACTTCAAACGTTAATACTTTAACCTAAGTAATTATTTTCTACTTACATAAAATTTTGGGTTACTCTACCCACCTCTGATTATGAAACAGACAATTGTTAATTAATTATTCAAGTATTTTATGAAGTTATATCAGGCATTAGATATTTTCATGAAAGTGTTTCATGAAACGCTCAGCTTTTATTCAGTTATTCATCTGTGAGTAAATACAAAAACAATTGAAAAAGCTATAGAGTAACGAAAGTAAAGGGTTAATTCTTTGTCATGTTTCTGAAACCAAACCAATAACAGTGACTTTATTGAACAGCTCGTCACTAGTCCTAGATTTCTGAGAAATATCTAGAATATCTTAGACATTTCTTGCAAAAAATTAAAAGCTGTCACAGCGATCCAGCCTGGTTTGACAGCAAAAACCCATGTCCTCTTAGTAGAATTAGGGAGTACTCTGTCCCATAAGTAGTAGGATTTCCCATAATGCACTGGACCAGTTTTTTTAACAGGATGTGACATGCAGTCTGTTATAATCATGGGGAGATGGCGAGAGGACACACTGGCTGTCACTTACTCTCTGGCCATGACGGTTTGTAAATTCCCCCAGCACATCTCCTAGAAGAGAAAACAAACACACATACTTAATATTCAATATTGCAAGAGATGTAGAAAATGTAGGAAAGATGTAGAAAAGATGGAAGAAAGATTAAATGAGTGCCGAAACAATGGGAGGAAGAATAAAAAGAGCAAGACAGAGGAAGGTTGTGAAAAAGAAAGAGGAACCCAATAAATAAGAAGGCAGAAAGGAGAGAAGAAGAGAGAGAAAGAGAGAGAGTAAGAAAAGGAAGGTGAGAAAAGGAGGAAGGGAAGGTGTAAGGAAAAAACAGTGACCGGTGAGAAAGAGACTAAGAGAAAAAGAGTGAGAAACTAAGAGAAAGAGAGACAGAGAGAGAGAGAGAGAGAGAGAGAGAGAGAGAGAGAGAGAGAGAGAGAGAGAGAGAGAGAGAGAGAGAGAGAAAGGGGATAAACGATAAGAGTGAGAAACTAAGCGAGAATAAGGGAGAAAAAGAGAGAGAGATGAAGAAGAGAGAATGGTGAGATAAAGAAACAGGAGATGAAGGAGAGAGAAAGAGACAAGGAGGAGAGAGGGAGGGGGAAGGAGAAGAGGAGAGAAGAGGATGAGGGCGAGAGAGAGGAGAGAGAGGAGAGAGAGGGAGAGAGAGAGACGATAGAGAGAGGAAAGAGAGAGAGAGAGAGGAGAGATGAAGAAGAGAGAATGGTGAGATAAAGAAAGAGAGAGAGAGAGAGAGAAGAGAAAGAGCGAGAGAGAGAGAGAACAGTCGGTCTCTTGTGACCTAAATGAAAGTGGTGAGAGAACACCCAGCACAGCTACTCTGGGCTAAATGCACTCTTATATTAATATTTTAAAACGCCATAATGCAGCTGTAAACCCTCCGAGGAAACATACGTCAATTTGCGAGAGCTTCTGCATCAGGAAAACGAAACGGCAATAATTTCCCATTAGGAGGAATATTTTGTGGAGGGCTTCTCTGGAAGACATAAAGCAAGTCTCGCTTGCTCACTTGAGCTGCAAATCCACACTTTGGAGTGAATAGAAGCTTCGGCCGAGAGCTTTAATGTCCCCAGGTTATTAGTAGAAAGAGCTTTGTTGTGGTATTAAATCTGCAGTGTGTTGCCGTGATCAATCAACATGAAAGAGGCTTTCCACTTGGATAGAGTCATTGGAAATAAATCAATTAGACGGCAAGGGGTCGAGCTTTATATTTATTTATTTTTTTCATAAGAATTTTTATAGTTCTCACGCTGCTAACGGTTTCAGGCACCCAACCCTAAAATATCTTTGGTGTTAGAAGTAAAAAACTAATTTTAATTAATATTAAAGAAATTACTAACAGAAGCGCTGGAATGTATAATGTGATGATAAACACTAATAATCACTTATGGAAACAATGTACATACAGACCAGTAAGTAAACAATTGATTCAACAAAAACAAACAAACATGCAAATAACACAAAGAAACAAATAAATAAATAAAGAAGTACACACTTTTCAAAAGGTTTTTTGCTTTTATTTGACTTTTACATAATGAGGTAACAGAAATATGATGATAAAACAGAATGAAAATGAAAATTTTATTTCTATATTGCATAAAAATACAAAACTCGATCTTTTATTAATCCAAAAAAACCCCCAAAATGCCCTGCTGCAGTGCATCGTGTCTAGTCATAACTGAAGTTGTATATAAAAAAGCTCTCTACACTGTTAGAATAAATGTAACACATATTCAATGCTTTAACAATTCGGCATAATATTAACTGTAAGTACAAATCCTGCACGTTTATTAAATGCAGTTACAGTTGAGAGAAATCTAATAAATTATACATATTTAACTCATGCCATTCTTGTATTTTCTCTCTAAAGTCATGAAATATAACGATTGGCTGACCGTCAATAAAACCAGACGACGTCAGCTTCATGTTTCAATAAAACAACAAACGTCCTTATGATGTAAAAATAATACAGTGTTAGACATAAAGATTGTGAGGTTACATATGATTTTCAGCTCCTCGTACAATAATTGCTGTTTGTATTATAGCGTAGGAGCTCTCTAAGATTTAATTGCCATGACTCGATCCTAATTAATCTGTTGTCCTTTGGTGTTTGTTTTCTGTATTTATCTCCTTCTCTCATATTCATTCAACCTGATTTGCATGCTATTGCGTTTAAACATAATAGCCTAATGAGTCATTAATGAATCGCACAGTAATTATCATCCATTTTATAATTATATGTAGTGGCATATCATAACGCTTGGTTTAATAAGTGCTAGGATTAATGTCCGTTCAGTGACACCACTGAAAAAATCCTAAACAGTCTTACGAATGTCAAGGCTGCGAGCTTGATGCTGCTGTTGGTTTGTTGCCTCTGATATGAAAATGAGTTGAAGGACTCTGCTGGCTTTGTTGACAATTAATGCATTGTTACTACTAAAATTAAGAATGTAGTGACCGAAAAATTATTTTGTTATGTATATATAGATGTAATTATGATGTTATGATGGTGAGTATCTTGTTTTTTTCTTTCTCCCAGAAATACCACAGTAGGGTTCGGGATAGTTGTTTCCATAAAATATTTTTCTTATGTATATAGATGTTATAAAGGTTGTTACACAAAAAATCTTATAATAAAGTCACAGTTGTTATTTTGTTTTTCTATGTCATTTATAGAGCCAAAGAAAAATATGAGATGGTCCCAGTGCTGACCTGTAGGGTCATAGAAAAATGGGCTCATTAAAAAAAAAAGTAAGGAGAAAGCACAAAAAAGGTGATAGATGTTTATTAATTGTACAATTACACAATGTACTGTACATTAGTAGAGATTAGAATATTGCGTATTAATGTCTTATAAGCAATTAAACATTAATAAACTTTAAGGGCATCACTGAAATCGGGCATTTTGGATGTTTTTCTAGAACATGAGCAATTTGGAGAAAATCTGGGAATCTGTTTTTAACTACTATGATCATTACGGCACTCCAGTTCTCCCAGTATATTGTGGGAGGTGTTATATAAGTAATAGTGGGGTGCTGCTGTGTATGTTTCTAATCTTTATAAATTATACAGAGCGATATTTTCTAATGAAATATGGCGGGTAATTCTTTTCTCACTGTTGTGACTTGTGTTGTGTTTAATGGGGTCTGTGTGTTACGGATGCATAAACAACCTTACAGGTGTTGCCGTAGTTACTTACAGAGGCCTCCGTGGACCTCTTCATGGAGGGCAGGGCAACAGGCAATCGCTTGTATTGCCTGTTGGACGGGCTGGCACTGATGATCTGTTCCCTAATATATAAATAAATAAACAAACAAACAAATAAATAAAAATAAATAAATAAATAATATAATTTAAGAAAATAATTTAAGAAAATAAAAACATAAAATGTGGAAACAATTTACTTATGAAAACAGGAAAAACATTTACTGCTAAAAAAAATTTAAGACACATGTGCATTGCATAAAAATCACCCATAAATCATAGCATTATTTACTATTATGATGCTCTGTTTGCCTTTGCATTGCGAGGGGAAATAGTGACCCACTTTAAGTTGCCCTTTTTTTTCAACTGCTTATTTTAATGATTTCATAATCATTAGATTGCTTGTGTACTTCATTTGGAAAGGGCAGGTGTTTGCTAATAAATTTGTTCCTATAAACAGCATCATCGGTCTTTAGAGCATTAGAATAGACAGCAGCCTCTCTGGTGGCTCTCTGCTTTCCCAAAAACACAATAACACAGGCAAAGGTAAACAGCTAGATGTACTCTCTGTCCTCACCCCCGCTCTTTTTTCCCCTCTTATTCAGTCACCAGATGGTTCCATTGAGGGCAAAAAAAGAAAAAGAAAAAAAAAATCACTTGCATGACTCGACTGTCCGCTCGCACTATTTGCCCACTCCTCAGAGCTGGGGTCACACTGGAGGCTTTAATGGTTGTAAAACACCTGCTCGGCAAATCAAACAAACAAAACACAGAGGGCGAGCTGAAAGCGAAATACCTATGTGATCAGGTTGGCGGGGCGGCGAGCGACGAGTGCCTCTGATGAGCCAGGAAGCACCGGCAGATGTTTCACCTATAGAGGTAAGAGGATTTGACATGACCATAAAGAGGTACACAATCAGACCTGGATAATAGATAACTGAATATTTGTTTGAATTATAGAGATAATAATAAAAAATACGCTAAATAAAGAGACAGATGGAGTTACATGGCTTATTGATAGATAAAAAAATCCTGGAGATATATGAAAATGTGGAATGCATAATGTATATTGAGTAGATAAGGAAAAGCTTAGAAACCTAATGGATACTGTTAGAGCAATTTAGTTTTTTAATTTAGTAAAATAAAATGAACATATAGGCTTCAAATTCATAAACTTATTTTACAATCCAGGTAAAAGATTTTAGAAATTATTTAATCTACACAAACCTTTTATTTGTGTATCTTGGCAAGGTCTTCCACACTTCCATCATTTGTAGTGGATTTAAAATTTACAAGTAGTTACAAACACAAAGTGCCATCAAGAAATAGTTTTGACAGAATTTGTGGTGTTTATGGTCTAATTTTTATCAGTTATTTACTTCCCTTCCAGATAACAGGCCATTAGCATCATTACAAAAAAATAATTTTGAAAAAAATTGAACATTATATCCATACATTTCAAAGTGAGGTGTCTGAAGGACTGCCAAGTATGCATTGTGATTAAACCTCAGCAAGAAGGCCATGAATACATTAACAGGCCAATCATTTGCATGCAAGAAGTGTTTTCCTCCTTGCTCCCCCACCTCTTTTTCCCCATTCCTCTCGTCTTCTACATCTCAATCACGTCCCAGTTCCCACCCCTTTTGTGTTCTCAGACAGAAAGTGATGGACATCCTTTCAGTGCCTGTGTGACCTCTGGTAATCCTGTTTCACGGCATGACTCCCCCGCTGAAGGGAGCACAATGGTGCGAGCTTTACCTCCTCCCAGTCGATATTCTGACAGACTTGATCGAGCAAATTAGTATGCTTTGGTAAGGGCATGACCAAAGACCTTTTCAACACCCTGGAGAATCAATAAGAAGGCCAATGGATGGCATATGTAGTCCCTCTTTCATTCGGCCCAAACGAAATGGAAACTGTTGCTGGAAACCAGGAGTGAGTAATAAAAAGATGGTTTGACCATGACTTGTTACTGGAGGGTGAGTTTTTTTTTGTCAGACTGGAGATAAAGACAAGCTAAAGAGAAGTGTATGGTATGTGTAAAATCAGTGGTTAGGTAATAGCAGGTGGTTACTAGTCATCTTTTACAAATAAGATGGGTAAAATATTCACCACAAAAAGACATTCTTTATGCAGAGATGGGTTTGGAAGCTTATTGCATAACAGACTAGAGACATATTATTAGACATTTCTAATAGTAAAACAAAAAGGTATTTAAAATAAATGAGATGTGAATAATAATGATGCATATTCCCAAATACATTAGACAAGAAATTGCCTTAGGGATATATTAATAATATTATGTATGTATATATGTATGTATGTATGTTTGTATGTATGTATGTATGTATGTATTATGTATGTATGTTTGTATACATGCATGTTTTTGCATTTATTTATTGGATTCTCAAACCATCTGTGTAAATATAACAAACAATAATTAAATATATTTTTCCAAATATTATTATTTTGTTAGTTTGTTTGTTGTATACTATTATTTCATTAGCCTTTATGCAGCATTGCTTGGTATTTAACATCGAATGTATAATAACTACTAATATTTGCCAAATACACAACCCTTTCCATTTCCCAAACAAAATCATATTTTATTTCTATGGACAAAACATTTTTACAATATGTTTCCCCCGACATTAATTATACCCCCCTCCCCCGAATCCTAAGCCATTTGTGCCACGTTTTTGCCAACACGTTCCCCTCCTGCTTTTAAGTAACGTTAATTACATCAAGCAAATGTAACCAACACAACCTTTCTGAACATTACTACCCAGCTATAATTGTATATTTTTAAGTGTATTGCATGCATAATTTTACTTTGCACAGTAAATAGCACTCTATCAATTATGCCACAGCTGTGGTGGCAGGGAGAACATTTCAGCGTTAATTAACCCTCAGATGAAGCGCCGCCACCACAATAACTACAGCGAAGTTCCAACTAAAACAATCTCTCAGCATTTCACCTGCACCAAAAGCCAACACAGGTTAGCAGAACAACAAATCGGTGTCAGAGTCAGACTCATTATTTCTGCCTTATATTTTCTCTAAAATCTTATAATGTGGAATATAAACCAAACACAAAGCCGCATTTATCATATTAATTGCCAGAATTCATCTCTCTAATAGTTTCTGCATGATTACAGGAAATGACTTGTTGAATAATTAATTCTTATTGTGGCACACATGGAAATGAATTCATGTTGAAAAAGACCTGAAAATCCCAAAATAAAATAAAAAAAACATTTTTCACAGCATTACTAATCTTTATGTTAATGTTAAATTCATATCCAATAATCGGTACACCGTGGTTGACCTGATTGCTTCGGTGTTGGCATATGTTTTACATCACCTCTGCTGTATCTGCTGCTGCTGGAGGGACGATGAGGACACTGGGGCCTACAGTTGTCCAGCTGACACAATGCCACTGTGTCTAAGAGGATTAACGCATACATGTGCATCTAATACCATGCTGTGAATCTGAAGAAATCTATTCATGAAAAGGGCTTTATGAGAATGTAACTCTCAAACAGCAAATGTATATGTTTGTGGTTAGTATTGCTAAGGACCCGAGCCGGAAACGAACCCAGGTTGCTGGACCGCAACAGCACATGTGGGTGCCGGCGCCTTAAAACCCATTACACCCTGGCGCCGGACGGAATTTCTATCTCTAAGCTGAGCCTGTGAATCTATTGCTTAATGGATTTTTTTGATGGATCTTTTTTTTGTTCTCCACATTTGTTCAGGTTTCATCTTACAGGTGTGTATGCGTGTTTGTGTGTATGGGTGTGTGTTTCTCTAGATTAACTATGACTCCGATCAGGATATGCGCTTATTAAAGAGAAATGAATATATAATATTAACCTTAATATGTGCCATAATGTGTGATTCCACTGTCATGTAAAAGACTTATATGAAGATTTCTTAGAATCCTTACAAAATGGTGACTACTGGTGACTAGTTATTATTTATCTTTGTTACAGGTTATGATTTATTTATAAATCAACTTATTAGTCATGTGACCATTGGATATGACATTCCAGTTCAGGAATCAAGGCGGTGGCTCAACTATCTAGAAGAATGCTTTAAGGACGCCGATCTCGTTGCTTTGAATCCGAGTACCACTTTGTCACAACAAATAAATGTCACCTTTCTCTCAGGGATAACTGTGCAAGCTTCTCTCAGACCTATCCTATACACTCCTCACTGCCTTAATAAAGAATCAATAGCACTCCACAGCAGTGATGGAGGCTGGGAGTCTTGCTATGATATTTGTTAACCTGTTTCATGCTTGGGGACAAAATGGCTGGTGGAGATGGAGATAGAAATCCTGAATTTATCTCTGAAGATGATGATGGCTTTGTACAGGGGTGATTATGTACTTGATTTAAGTGTGTCTACTGTAGTGTTTGGATCTACAATACCTCCAAAAACACTTTGCATCTCTTATAAATAAAATGTGTTCTTTTAAAGGAAATTTGAAATTTTTACCTTAATAGGAAGCTCAGTATCCAGAGGCGACACCAGGCCATAACAAATAGGGGGGCACATTTCCAAAAACGAGGCACACATTTAGCAACGATAACTTTTATGCCTAAAAACAAGGCATAAAAACAACAAGCGCCACTGGTACAGACTGTCAGCTTATTTTTCTCAAAGTAAACAAGAAAATCACAAACTAATCAATGTTAGCATGGTCCAGTAGCAAGAAAGAACAAAACACATCGACAATAATATGCTTTAATAAAGTTCAAATAGTTAAGAGTCACTTTTGAGCTTACGGAAATTAATAAACGCATAACTTATTTTTTAAAACAGCTAAATGCTTTAGTCCACAATTACATCAATATGGTAAAGACTCAATGATGCATGAGATGCAACGCAACCAATCAGAGAAACAGGATTATTTTCATAGAACTTTAATTTTCTCTTTTTGTTACCGCCATTAAGAAACAGTCAATGTTTAATTTATTTCATTATTATTTATACATATCAAATTAATAGAAATCGTGGAGGCGGCACAACAAAGATTTTTGGAGGGCATGGTCTGCGAGTGCCCCTCTTGAGGCCTGCCCTGTTAGCAGCTCAAATAATATTTACATTCACATTTGTAGCATTTGTAACACAATATTTACCTTTACATTTAAAATTTAGCATTTGGCGGACACCCTTATTTAGAGTGCCATACATTTCTGGGAAATTATGGGTTAAGGTTCTCGCCCAGGGGGCCCAGCAGTGGCAACTTCCAATTAACAGTCCAACACCTTAACTTTATCTATTATATAATACTATAAAATATTCAAAATAGTATTCTACATGTTTAAATAATCTTATACCCAATTATGTCTAATATTTGGTAAGTTGAATAATAAAGATAAATTTAGGCTTGAGAACTTTATCATGCTCTTCATCATTCTAAAGATTTTACTAATGAATGTCCTGTAAAGCACCTTATGTGCCACATTTTACGTTACTTTTGTAATCAAATTAAATATTTTTACACTTTAGTTTTGAAGCACTTCTCAAATAAGCCCCTTCTTGTGCACTACATGCTGAATTTGTAATTTCCATCATCACGCAGTGTGAATGTCAAAGCTATTAGAGATACCCAGCCAATACCGGCTCAGCTCAACACCTTGACTATGCCATTGGTTGGCTCCTGAAATTGTGCCTTTCTTGCAAATTTAAGGTAAAAAAGGTCCACATCCTACCTTTGTCACATTTCTCTCCCTATGAATAATGTTAAAGGCAGTGTGCTACTGGTGAGAGGCGCTGGAGTTTTATGTGTGTATGTGCCAGGGGTCAAGCGTCTATTGTTTACTGAGAGAGCGACTGCATTCACCCTGTACCAGCAGTCTGAATAGCACTCGGTGTTAGAACAGAGAGCCTGCATAAAAAAAAAATCCTCCAGCTGACCGAAGACCTTATAATAAAGTCAGTTGGAATAATATTAATACACTATTCTCAGATAGCATGTTTCATTGAAAGTGCTGCGACTGTAATTCATGGTGATTATACTTCCTAAACAAGTGTATAATTGTGTTTAGACTCTCATTGATATAAAGCAGAAACATTTTCGGCTGAAATTTGTTATCTGGAAACTCATAATGCAAGCTATTGTGTGAGATCATCATCATAATTAGGAAGGGATCGATACTAATCGATAAGATGAGCTATTTAGGAAATTAGCCTCTATGTGACACAAATCTCCGTAAACTGCTGTGCTTCTGGGGGATTGTGGAGAAAGAAGGCAATTAGAGGGTTTGATTTTCTTTTCTGAAGTCAATGTTTATGATGCCGGTAATGGGAGAACCTTTTTGTTTAAATATGAGAGGAAAGTGGTCTGTAGGGTACAATGAGATACCTGAAATAACTGTGACATAATGCTTGTTACATTAAGCATTGTTTTTATTTTGCCCTAGCTGCTTAAACACAGGAGGGGAATTCATATTAGAATAACTGTAGATGCACCCGCAGTTCCTCCACTAACATGGCCTAAAAAACTAATAGTGGTTAAGGTGTTGGACTGCTAATTGGAGGATCGGGGGTGTGATTCCCAACACCACCAAGCCACCACTGCTGGGCCCCTGAGCCAGGCCCTAACCCCTAATTGCTTAGTTGTATAAAAGAGAAAAATGAAAGTTGCTCTGGATAAAGGTGTCTGATAAATGCTAGAAATAGTAATGTGAAAGTGGCTTTTAAAGAATTTTTTTTCTTAATTATAATCGAAAAATCTTTTATGGCCCCAAACACAAGAGACACAGACAAGAATACTCAGATGAGGCTTCATAGAAGGAATTCAACATTCCTGTTTTCTCTGTTTTCTTCTCCGGCCAGTCACAACAGATCAATACTATATGGCATCTCTTCATTATAAGAACACAGCTTGGCTTACAACCCGAGTATCACACAGACTGTCTGCTGACCTGAGAGGGATTAAACAGCAGATTACAGCCATTCTTCATCTTATATAGTAATAAAAAATTACAAAACATTTCACACTTTAATATAAAATGTGATATAAATTGATATATAAGAATTGTTCTTATTGTTATATTATGCATATTATACACTATTTTTTAGAAATAGTGAGTTCCCATCAGTCACTATATTTACTGTTAAAACGGTTAAAACCACAAGCATAAATAAAGTGGTGGGTCAGAGACCCCAGGTCCACTTCTCCATACTGCCTGGTGGTGAATACAGTGACCCAGCAGGATTCACAGGCACCTGGCTGGACGACCCGTGTTCAAGCTCCCTAAGCCATCTGGGGGTAATTACTACTAGGTATTTTTTTTTTAAAGGACCAGATGGGACTACGACACTGAGGGAGTGGGTGTGTATGGGGGGTGACTGGTGTGGCGGATGGAGGGATGGGGAAAACAGAAGAGAGAAGGGGGCCAAGAGCAGTCTGTACGCCACCCTGTCATTTACAACATAATTCCATTCAATGATACACTTAATCCTCCCACCAGTTAGAGGCCCTTTCAGAGTGCTATAGCTGCTGCTCCTTTTATGTAAATCTGGCCCCCTTTGGAAAAAAAAGAACAAGAAATGTCGAGACAAGAGGGTCCCTAAGAAGACCAGGAGGAGGAATTATTTTCTGCGAGTGCTGTAACATATTTACCTACTGGTGTCTTTCTCTTGCCCCCTCTTGAAAAAAGGAGAGCTATTTATTTAGTGGGAGGATAAAAAGCAAAAGAGATAGATGGAGAGGAAGGCAGGAAGCGACAGAAGAGCGAAACCTAAGTGGGCAAGGTCAGAGTCAGAGGGCGAAGCTACATCAGCTGAGGTTGCCTCAGCCACCTGTTAGAGACCTGTACTTGTCTTTCTTTTCTTCTTGTGCTGTGTGCTGCTCGGCCGTTCCCTCCCTTCAAATTAAATTAACTAGTAAAATGCTAATCTCAGGGGAATACACAATCAGATTCCCTCGATTCTAATAAGGTTATTTTGGTAACAGCGTTGGAGGATAGAGGGAGAAATATGCTCACGTGGTGGGCTATTTTATCCTGGTTTGCCTCCTGTTTATCAAGTTAAAGACATTTTACTAGCAAATCAGTTTAGATTCATATTTCTTAGTGTCAGATATTTATTTTGGGTCATGCAAAACGATGACATTTGATGGGAAAAAAATCTCATTTTTTTATTTGAATTAAACAATACTCTTGGAAAGCTTTTCTAATCATGCAAAAAATTGATGATTGGAACATACGAACAGTCATGTTTTTTTGTTTTTTGTTTTTTTTTTATAGTTCACATTCATTTTGTATGATGTCCGGAGAAATTTTTCTCTGTAGGTTATTCTGTCAATTACAGCCATTTTATAAGACAAATAAACACATGCACCACATGCCGGCTATTTAGGCCTTGTGATTTAAAAACCAAATGAATTATTTGTGTTGTGATTTATTGCTACATGGACATTTTGCGCTGGGAAATTGGTATTATTAAAAGGCAGAATGGTTTGGGTGAGGGGCTTGCGAGAAAGCAAGGAAATCAGAATGAAGAAGAATGAGAGAGAGAGAGAGAGAGCAAGAGAGAGAGCGAGAGAGAGAGAGTGAGAAAGGAAGAGATGTGAGAGAGAGAGAGAGAGAGAGAGAGAGAGAGAAAGAAAGACTTGTAGCAGGAACTGTGGACCCCCTGCGGTTGGCTAGCTTGTGCTCTCTATGGATCCTAATTCAATTAGATCCTAACCTTTCCTGTATAATTTAGCGCCCTCTCCCTGTCTGTGCCATTTGTCTTCCGATGATGAATATTTCATTGTTTTCCAGGCTTCCTTTAAAAAGCAGGCCATAAATGAATATCCACTAACAGCTCTTCTCCCCTCTTTCTCTCTGTCTCTCATGGGGACATAATGCCCCTGTGTAGTGCGGAGTGCCTTAAACAAGACTTTTATATGAAAATCAGGCGAGCATGATGAAAGGCCCAAAACGCAACATTGTGGCCCCCAAATTGTCCTTTGTCAACAGGAAATTGTTGCATTAAGCAAATTTATGGAAATGTCTCTGGTTTTGTTCTTCGGGGTGAACTTGTACAGGTATATGCAGAAATATTAGTCACACAAGAAATATCCTGTATAAAAGGCACAGAGGTATGTTCAAACACACACACACACACACACACAAACACATTAATAAGAGAGTTTTGGGCCTGTTATGTCTTAGTTTGCTTACTTCCAAAAGACTTAATAGTCATAGATTATTTTTTAAGTTATATATTAATACATTTATTTCACCCATTTAACATATGTAGCAGATTTATGCTTATAACTACTATTATTTACTGTATTGTTTAACATTATTTTTCACGAGTATGAATTAATAAAGCTTATCAAATTTACGGTTAATTAATAATTATTATTATCATCATTTCAGCAGTTAACATTTACATCCATGCTTATTAAGTTGTTGATGTTGATTAAATTAGGTTTTACCCATCAAAGGCTTATTTGGTTTATTCTGTATAAAATCACACATACATGACATTTCTATTGCCACTTTTGGTGTCTTATTGCTGGAGTATATCCTATTTTAGAATTCTGTCTCAGAACCATTTATTGCCTGATCATTTTCTAATAACTATCTTGAATTAACGATCAACTTTAAATCTATAAATAACCCCTTTTAGCCAGTATCTTTCCCTAGGCTGTGAGCTTAGTGGGGTTCTCTGTTCACAGTTACGGTGATAAATCAGCGCACCAGGAGTTAAATGTAAGACAAAACGCCCAAGGTTAAGAGCCACTGGGGCCAGATGGCAACAGTTTGAGCTTGGGGAATGCGCGAGCCACTAACAAGCTTGCTAGCATGTCAGAGTGCTGCTGGTGTACATGGGGAGGACGACTGATGAATGAAAAAAGGAAGGAGGGCCTCAGGCTTCAGAGGCTGTGGGATATTACGCAAATCATCACACAGCAGATTGAGGGGTGGGAAGAACATTACATGCTTTGTGGGGGTCATAAATGTGTGTACATACACGGAGCTTAATGGACACACACACACACACACACACACAAACACAAAGGCATGTTTTACATACATCTGTATTAAATATGTAGTATGTATGTAACTACATGTATATAATAACAACTAATCCATATATCTATTATAAAGCTTAAATAAACATGAAAAAGTATCAGCAACCCAGTGATTCCTGTCAGTATAGTGGAACCTGATGTGAACTTTGATGGTTGTATTCCATCCACCTCAATGATCAACATGCGGTAAATTCTGAGATGCTTTTCTTTCTACATTTGTTGTAAAGAGTGGTTATTTAGGTGACTGTAGCTTTCAGTTTGTCAACTTCTCTGACTATATTCCTCTTAGTTCTCTTATTGAAAGGGACATTTTCTCTGGTAAACCGACATCCACTGTCAACATATGTTTGTGAATACCTCTGTGCACCCTGTTTGCGCAGACAAGGAAACGTCATCAGCACGTTCACTCACTGCGAAAATAAGACTGGATCAAAAGTCAGAGCCAAAACTCAAATTAATATCTGTGTCGCGCTTCCACGCTGAAGTCGACTACAGGGGTCAAAGGGTCCGAAAGATGACACCATGGTTACAGCATTTCTTCTGCCAAGTAGGAATATTTAGGGACATAGTCAGCCACTTAATATTAACCCCCACCCCAGAGAAGAACCATACCATGTAAACATTAACTTAATTAAACATAGCTGAATTAAAAACAATATAAAACCATTTATTTGTACTAGTCCAGTGTTATCATTTGTTATCATTTATTGCAAATCAAAAAATTGTACTGTAATACTAAACTTTATTGTGTTTCTTTGCAAGGAGCGCCGGACAAACGAGTGTGAATGTAGGTCCGTAAACTTCTTGAAAGCTCTAATTAGCTTCTACTGCTCTAAACCTTCCCATTTTTGTTATTACTGAATCAATATCGTCACATGACTGGGACGTTACAGAGTAAGTCATGCTTTTTATTCTTCACCCTATGAAAAACGCCTCTAGTGGACAACATTAGTATTACGGCCCTTATCTCTGAATCTGATTGATATAAATGACTGTATTATTTGAATGATTATCTTAATTACTGCTTATTAACACACATTACACACAAATTCACTGATTCATAGCTCATTTATTGCATTTCTTTTGGCACCCAACCAAGATTTGTTTGCAGTCATCACTGCAAGAATTAAGAAAAAACAAGATTTTTAACATGCTTTTATACTGTGTCGGGGGTGAGGCGGGATGTTTCCTATCTAATTACCAGCCCTCAGCTCTGAAGCCCTAATACACACAGACACACAACCACACACACACACACAGCACACTAAGGACTGGTCCCTAGCTCTGACTCCCTTAACACACGTATACGCACACATACATATAGTATCAGGTCTTTATGATGACAGTACTGACTTTCCGAACTTTACAGAATTATTAGTGCTTTTAGAAACACACCCTGATGTAAATAAAAGATGAACAACAGCATGCTCATGATGGGGTCGCAGACAGCAAAGCGCAGTCTGTAAAATATTTATAAGGTTGATTATTTCCTGCCAATACGACACTATAGCTTTTGTGAATATTTCACCTTTAAGCAATGATGATTATATTAGCACCTGCATGTATATAAACATGAATTCTTATCGACATGTGGTATAGAAAAACCTTATTTCTAACATGCAGTAGAGACTGGGCTTTATTTTAGTAACTGAATTTGTGGCATGTGGCTTTTATCATGCCTTTTTTTCAGTTGTGGATGGTGTGCTACAGTCTGCTTCAAGATGGACTGCCGTTAAGAAAAAATTTAATTTGCACACAGATTTCTGTCAATTTCTGTCAAGTTAGAAGGTCTGGACAGGAAGTCCAGAGGATGACCATGGAGTAGATCTGAGCCGATAACATAAAAAGCCCCCAAACATGAAATAATCTTTACGTTACATTTATTTAATATATAGCCTAACAATAAAGAAGTTTTATGAGAAATAAAATAAACTCGAACCACAAAGCTTTGGAATGAAAGCACACAGAAACCGGTCATGTAATCACGCTTTCAAAGATTTATGGATAAAGAACACTTGAGTACAATTGATGTTACAACAACCGCTAATCAGTCTGGGTCTCTAAATACCACCGTGAGGAGAGTATGGCTAAATTTCTCTATTCCCCTGAGTATAAATGCTGCCTATGTTGCCACTTCTCTCTCCTCCCAGGGCATGCAGATGCCGAAAGCAATGAATAGACCCACACAATGACAAACAAGCAGACAGACAAAAGAGGCAGTGAATTATCGCCGTGTGCCGCCCTGCTAATTAAAATTTTTGCTTGTAACTTATGTCAGCTTTGTAAGAGCCCTCCCCATATACACACACACACACACACAGACATACACACACAGACACACACCCCTAGCTTTTCATTTTAGACGCGTGTGCATGGCGGGCAAATTGCAGGGATGGACCAAGGGGCAGCGCTTACGAGGCCAAATTGAATGGTGCTCACATACACACACACACACACACACACACACACACACACAATGCTCACCAACCTGACAAATACACATACAAATGCATAACTGGCCCCCTCTGCTATAGCTCCTCACATATACTGGTTTCGTTCCACTCTCTATTGAGGAGTTCTGTTGACCAAATACAGCACTACCCGCACACAGCGGGACGTCAATATGTTCTATTTATTCATCCACTAATGCAGCTATAAAAAGGACGCTGCTTTAGTAAGTTCCGCAAACGACGCTCTCATTTTTAAATGCTTAAAGGCTGGGAAGCACATCTAGTAAATAAACATTATTATTAGAGTTTGAATAAATAAACAATATAATAAGCTCTGGTGGTCAGAAGGTGCTGATTATTTTTTTTAACAGCATCACTGAAAGTAATTCCACTTAGTTTATATCAATGTACTAGTTTCTATAGTCTTATATGGCAAATTTTCCACCTAAACATTAAAATCTTTTGAAGGTACAATTGGTGATTGTCTTCTATTTTTTATTGGTTGAAAGTCTCATCACATCCTGATAGCAATCATTAATTTAATTAAACTCAATGTATTTATAGACAAAGAAATGTTCATCCAATCAAAAGGTCCTATTTGAACATTATGATAGGCTTTCCTACCTGCCTGTCATCACCATATGTACATTGTTCATGTACTGCAGAAAAAAACATCTGGATCAAAACAGAGCAAAAACATGAATTAATACCGATGTTGCGTTTCCAAACCGAGGTCAAAGGGTCTGAAAGATGATGTCATGGTTACAGTATTTCTTTTGGACAGGTGGGAATATGGTGTGATTGGATTTTGGTGTTTTTTGATAGTAACACATAGTTTATAAATTAGCTCAACTACTGCAGCGGCGTGTAATCAGGTATTATTTTTATATTTGGTATTTTAATACTGTTACTACTTATATTATAATGTTTCTTTAGCGTTGAATTACACAATGTGTACTTCCTAGCCTATGCATGGTTATGCGTTCAGGATGCATGGATTTTGATGGTGAGGGTTGGACGTACGCTTTCAGTGCTATCAGGCTACAGGTTAGCATTTTCAAAAATGTCCTATTGTACCGTTAATACAGTGACATTTTAGCGTCCTTTGAAAACATTTATATTGTCAGAATTAAATCTCTGATTAAGGTTTTTTGGGACAAAAGATATGACAATATTTTAGGGAACATGACAAGCAATGTTTTTTTTCCAGTAGAAAGAAAAATGAAAGAGGCTGACAAGAAAACAACTGTCTATAGCGGTTCTACTTATGTAACATCACGGACAAAACCACTTTTTAAATCTGTTATCTCAGTTTTCGTTGAATAAAGTCGGCCTTGAGATTAATTGAATGTTCGGGACTATTTTTATTAATTTATTCAAAGAATATTCGAGTGTTTGGCTCATTATTTACCATAATGTCTCAAAAATTTCCTAGAAACATTTTTAGAATGTTGCAGAAACCTGTTAAATTCCTGATAGAATATTTTAAATATGTTGATAATTTTTTTCCCCATTGTTAGATTATACAAATATTTGGACAGTTTCTCATCCGGTACGTTTTATTAATAAGTATCAACAATTTCTAACTATTAAACTCTCAAACACCCAATGTGTTGTGCTGTTGAGTTGCAAAAAGAGCAAGAGAGAGATAGAGAGAGAGAGAGAGAGAGAGAGAAAGACAGATAAAGGGAAGAGAGGCACAGACTGACCTCTGAATCAGCATGCTCAGCTGGGGAAGCTTTTAGCCACTTACTGGACAGATGCACTGCCCTGAGCCATAATCTGGATCTCACTTCAAATGACAAATTGCAGGCAGCAGTGTGGGTATATTGCATTATATATTAAGTCCCGCCCAGTCAGTAAGTTATACGGATGCACCCTTGCTATACACCGCTCTCCGAAAGGCCGTCAGCTGCCTCTTATAATCTGGGGATCTGCCGAGCCAGGATTTGTTTTACAACGTTCAATTAGAAAAAGGCCACAACCTGTGACTAGATTTAAGACACTTGAATGTATTGTGACTCTCTCTCTCTTTCTCTGTCTCTCTCTCTGTCTTTCTCTCCGCATCTCTTCTTCAGCACTGTATTTTATGACATGGATTTGGCTTCAGCAGTTAAACCACAATAACAAGTATCGAACGAGTGTGTGTGTGTGTGTGTGTGAATATAACTACTTCAAAAAGATAGTCTGACAAATGACCTGATTTGAATGCAATTTGACCTGGTTCTCTCTGCCTGCCTCTTTCACACACAGATAAAGACACACACATACACACACTTCACCAGCAGTCTAATGGCAGTAAATAAGAAGGATCATGCAACGCCTGCAGTCATCTGCTTAGAGCCGGCTGGACGGGGAGGGATGGATGGATGAGGGTTAGGAAGGGTAAAACACTGAAAACTACGGCTGTCTCTCCAGCTGGGATGAGGAGGGGAAAAAACCCTTTTGACAGACAGACATATGGGCAAAAAAGAGGACATTCTGATTAGCTGATTTTATATTGACAAAAAGATGCAATGTTTAAATGATACATAAAGAATAAATGACAGAATGCAGAGAACTACAGTTTAACTTTCAGTTCCTTTATTCACGTTCAGTGCAATTTTTACGTTTGCATGAATGAATTCTAATAAAATTTTCTGCCTGTAGATTTATTCCATAATTCACATTTCCCTTTAGTAACAGTTTAATGTAATACAGTTTAATACATGTCATTTTATAACTGATAAAGTGTAAGAAAAAGAACCTTTCTTTCTCTCCCTTCCTATTTCTTTCTTTCTCTCTCTCTCTCTCTCTCTCTCTCTCTCTCTCTCTCTCTCTCTCTTCTCTTTTTTTTTTTCTCTTGCCTTCTCTTGCTCTTCTTTCTTGCTCTTTCTTTCTCTTTCTTTCTCTTTCTTTCTTTCTTTCTTTCCTTTTTTTTTAACCTTTAAATTATCGGTGAACCTGGCAGTCCCCGTCCAGATTTATTCTCACTCTTGTGCCTGTAAATACCTCCACATTTCTAGAAAGATTTCTGAATCATTGGTGGCATTATTGCACTCAGCATTTTTGGTATTAATACTAAAATTCTAAAAATCGTCTGTAATTTTTTCTGTTTTTTATAAACGACTCGTCAAAATTGTCAATAAATATAAACACTTTTTAATAACATATTTGATTTTGCATATTTTATCAATAATTAAAAATAGCATGTTCTTATCAACAGAAGACTTCTCTGTTCTCTTAGTGTCCCCCCCCCTTATGTATTACAGTATTGTAATACCATTTCCACAACAGTAAAAATCAAACTTCCTTCTTATAATCCGTTGGTCAATCTTCTTTTTCAAAACCACAGGAAAATATTTACCCACCCTGCACAAGTGCAATGGCTTTAGTTGTGTTACATTCATTTCCCTCGGGCAGGTTGTTAGCCGAATGCACATAAGGCTAATATTTGCTTAGCTTAAAAGGGAATCCCTCGGCCTGTGCACACTGGGCCTCACAGCTTGACAGACGAACCTAATGACTGCCATGATTAATTGGAGCCCTAAGGATAGTTTTTTTGAAAGGGGGGGTGGGAGCGGTCTGAGGCTGCCGTAACCTGCTGATTCTCTCGTGTCAGACTTAAAGCTGAGCGCTAGTTAGGGCTGGGGGGCTGTAATTTTTATTGTAAAGACCAGGCTTGTGCCTGAAATAATTAGATCTGCTCATGCCAATTGAATCCTGCAGTAATTCCTATGAGGCAGTCTATAAAGGTGATGTAATAAAAAATAGAAAAATACAAAAACAATGAATTCAACCTAACAAAAATGCTATGAAAAATATAAAAACTATATGTGCAATAATAAAGGTGCATGGGGCATACAAAGAAGTGCTAAAAAAACACAAAATGGAATTATGGAAAATGGAACTATTTTCTTTACATGACTATACGAGCAAGAGATCATTTATATTACCTTAGACAGTTCAAAAACCAGAACGTAATACAAAAGACAAATGATACCTATCCTCCCAAAATGACTTCTTATAAACACTGTTATATAAATCAAACAGAAGACAATGGGGTGAACATGTTTACATACTTGAATACTTGTAAGTGTAAGCCCTGAAGTCAAATGGACGCTACTTAAGTCCTAGTCTGCTTTTCCCACTTTGGGTGCTGGAGCTAGGATTCGCAAGCGGCAGACTAAAAAGGTTCCCAAAGCCGGCTGCATTTATTTAACCCATCACCAGAGATTACCCAAATGTTTATATGTTCATTAATCCTGAGTTTCCGCTAATGTATCACTGACAATGAAGTAACATCCCAACATTGGTGAACTCACACACACAAACGAGGAAGAAAGAGAGAGAGAGAGAGAGAGAGAAAGAGAGAAAGAAATGCGTAGATGGCTGGCCACTGATAAATGGAGACCATCTGATGCTTGAGAGAAATAAAAGAACCCAGTGAAGTACCCGCACCTGTCAAGCCTTATTGAGTGAGCGTAATTTAGTGCAAAGCTACATTGTGGGATGACTTTATATATGACTGAGAGGCAGCGATTGGAATCATTCATCAGCCCCATGTTACAGTAGGTATAGACAAAAGGATCTGACTCTCCACAAGATGCTCTCTGATGACCTTGCTGGCTGGCAGAGATGGCCAACTTCAAGACAGATGTCTGTATTTTAGATGCCTAAGTGCTTGCAAACAGAAAAGCAAAAATAGAGTCCAACTGTTTGGTTGGAGAAAACAAAATCTTATCCTTAGAAATAAAATCGAATTGGGCCACTTGAGAGCAAGTATGGAAATGAGAAGAATTTTGGGGGCAGTTCTTTTGGAATGGCGCCGAAATTGAAGGACTCGCTGCAGCCTCTTTGACACGCTCCCCTTTAACCCTCCTTTATTACTCTTATTTTCACAAAAACCCACAGCCAAAAAAAAAAGAAACGTGAACCATACACAAAGAAAGGTCTGATAAAGAGCACCCAATAAAAACTAGACCACCTGTGTCTGAAACAAATGCGCAGCATTCGGTGCACAATGCCTTATTGTGTGCATAAAAATGTTCAAACAAATGAATGCGTCGTGTGTTAACATTATTTTCTGCACTACCATTAGGCTTGTTAATGCATCCAGAAATACTGTTTGGCCTCTTCTACTATTGCAGATGGAGTACAAACAGAATTCATTTTGCCGTTAATAGCCAGTCGGGCTTTAAGTGTGGAGTGTGCAACAGAACGCCAGTCTCACCAATCTGAACCTGCTAGAGAAATGAGAGCCTTTTTTTTCAAGCTTTGCATCTAGCTAATAGCAGTATTACCGTCTTTCAGAGACGGGGAGAAGTGATACAGTGAAAACTGTAATTAAAATGTCTAATTGGCATATTTCATAGAATGAAGTAAATTACTAGAGCCTCACCAAATAATTGAAAAACAAAGCAATTACCTTCCATGAGCCCTATTCACTATGATAATTACTAGAGGAGATGATTCTGGCATATGAAAAAATGATCACTCTTTCCGCCTCCCTACGGAGTGCTGAGCTTCACCTATCCACCTCTGGATGCACAAGAGCAATTTTAACTGACTGTTCATCATATTTGATAGTATTTCATATATATATATATATATATATATATATATATACACTGTGTTTCAAAATTCTGTATACCAAGGTAATTGTGTACATCATCACTATATCAGTTATCGGTGGATTTTTGTCTACTCCTCTGCAATAGGCTTTTGGAATTTCTCAGTAAGTTTGACAGCAGTGCCATGTGAAAGGTGGGCCATGTTTCTTGCATCAGTTGTCTAATCCAGCTGTTGTATGCATCAAAACATGACCAACAGTGGGTTTTTTAAGGTTATAAGATTTTGGGCTGCTGATTGGAATGCCATAGGTTTAAAAGCCAATGCCACCAAAATGGCAATGCTGGCAACCCAAATTGCTCAGTCGGATTTACAAAAAAAAGGTTAATTAATTAAAAAAATAGGTAAATGTTATTCGCGCTGGATAAGAGTGTCTGCCATATGGCAGGAATAATAGAAGCATAAATGATGTTTATGGTTCATATGCTGTCAGTTGCAGGATTTCATTTAAAAAATCAAGTTAGTGATGGAGTTTATGGAAATAAGATGGAAACGTAATGAAAATGAAGGTAATTGGGCATTGCAATGCTGACTTCACCCATAATCTGTCTCATGAAGGTCGCTGTCTTTGCGTATGAGCAAATGTTGTGTTACTCTTGTCTCCAATCCATTTAGTAAGTGTAAAGACAAAGATGGAATGCCAGTTATGCCTTTTTTCTAGCAGGCTGCGGGCTTGCTGACGCCAATGAGAGAGACTAAGTGTGACTATTGGGTTACAGAGTTGTTCCATGTGTATTTAGTGTGAAACGTGAGAATAGCTTTTGGTGAACAATTTAATGTCAATGTGACGGTTAAAATAGGTACAATGTATAAAAAAAATACTTCAACTATTTTTAATAATCACTAAAATCCGTCAATTACCAAAATATGTCCTCGCTGGCTCCTGTTAGTGATACTTCCAAAGATGTCTTTGCACACTGAAATTTTGCATGTTAAAAAATAAATACTTCTTGTTGTGTCAATCAGGTCATAAAATGTTTTAGAACAGGTTCAATTTTTTGAACCTAGAAATAATTTTAAGAGGTTTTGATCATTCAGAGCCACCGTAAAAGCCAAAATCCAGAATGGCGAACAACTGCTGTAGCCTATTGTATAATGGATTCAATGCCCACCTTTACAAAGCTGCTGTTTGGTGTGTGTGTGTGTGTGTGTGCCTGTCTATACCTTGCACATACTGCCAGTCTGTGTTCAGGTACATTTAGTTTACAGAAATTGGTGGCCTTCTGTTTTAATATGTGACACCAGTATCGATATCAAAGTATCAAACTGAGCCACTGTCATCCATAAAATATATTAGAAATTCTTATTTTTTTAAATTAAATTCTTATTTTTAAGTTTTGCGATAAATTGTCATAGACATTGAAACCAAATATTAGATTCTTTATCTTAAAGCTAATCTTTAGAGTAAACAGGTCACTTCCTGTTTGGCCCTATAAAATAATACAGACGACAAGATAGCTGCTCCCCCATGCAGGCGGTTGACTAAAAAAGGTGTCAGTTTCCTCAGGGTTACATGAAGCATGAAAGCAGCTTGTTGTTCATGGCAAGAAAAAGCTGGGGGGGATTTGCCCTTTAACCATTTTCCCACTCTTTCACTTCCCTCTGTAGAAGGCCTGGGTTTGTGAGTGGCTTTCGTGTGACACTTGACATGAGATGACTTGTCGTGTCAGCGTACCGCTCCAGGCTTTTGGAAAGCTAAATCTCTCCATTTCTTTGCCTTGCCACTGTTCTACCATGTCCTTCCACCTCCGGTTGCTTTAGTTTACCTGTGGCTACAGGCTCTGTGGTTGGTACAGAAATAAATGAAAAAATAGCCCTCCAAAACATCTCCTCAGTTCTCCAGCAGCCTCTCAACTTATTTTTTTAGACCTTTGCTGACTAATAGTATTAATAGTATTTAATTATATCAAGTGTTAAATGTTAAAATAAGTTAAATACTGAACCTTTCATGAATTGAACATGATTACAATTACTGTATAACTGCTAAAAACATAATAAATTAAAATGTCTGTGTAAAGTTAGCCAATAGGGGCATCACCTTGGCTTAGTGGTTAGCACTGTTGCCTCACATCAAAAAGGTCCCAGGTTCATATCACCGGCGGGTTCTTCCTGTGTTTGTGTGGTTTACTCCGGGTACTTCGGTTTCCTCCCACAGTCTAAAAACATGTATATTAGATTGATAAGTCTAACTTGCCCATAGGAGTGAGTGTTTGTGTGTAGCTGTTTGTGTGTATGTGGCCCTGCGATAGACTGGTGACCTTTCGCCCAGTGACAGCTGGGATAAACTCCAGCAGATCCCTGTGACCCTGATTAGGCTTAAGCAGCTATAGACAATGGATGGTTAGATGGATGGATGGATGAATGGATGGATGGATGTTATTCAATAAGATATATATATATAATCATAAACAAATAAGAATAAATAGAAAGTGAATTATTTTTTTATTTTATTTAATAAACTTTAAGAATGTTTTGTAATTTCCACTCTTTGAAAGACATGAACGCACATTTGTCAGGTTTCAGCAAATTTCTTACCCCAGCTACAACTCGGAAACCTTACCTTTAAAAACTTAATATTTATTAAAACTTTTGTATGATAGCTTAATGTAATTGATTCTGACGAACAATAGCACTTTGTCTAAGTTTTATCGTCGCTGCTAACATGAATTCATTGAGCTTTTCATTAGCATGTGTTATTTAAGGTCATGTTTGGTACAGACTAACACAGTTGTGTAGAAAGTTAATACAGATATGTTGCATCCGTCTATCTCAGCCAAGTTGTCTTAAGAATAACAAAAGTAATGGAGTAATAAAAAAATAGGACAACAGCGGAATTACCATTGGATTGGTGTCTAATAGGTATTTAAAAAAAACAGCCTGGGAGTAATGATCTATGAGCACGAATACTGTCCTTGAAACTGTGAGTGTTATTTATACTGTTATTGAATCCTACAGCAGCGCTCATAGCTACTCGATGCGTAAATGTGTAAGGAACTGTGAAAAGATGTTAACCTTAAGATTATAATTTGAATATTTTCACGTAAATGATGCATAAATTATAAAACCTATAAAAAACAAAGTCATTATACACTGTCAGATATTTTATTCTTTTTCATTCTATAAACATAAATAATGAAATGTTATCAAATCTCTGCTTAGAAAGCTTTCCTTACTGTCTTACAGATAAGACAGAGTGGTCACCTTGCTGGAGGAATTAGCACAAGTTACCCTACGCAACCCCCTCTCTCCTCTTTTTTTTTTTTTTTTTTTTGCCTAGACAGACATTCAAACCCAGAAAGCCTTTGGCGCCAGAAGACAAACATAGCAGTCCCTCAGCTTGATACATCAGCCGGCTGAGCTTTCAGCGCTTCTCCTTGTCTGTCAGGGGACAGCAAACCCCACATTTACTGTCCCGGCAAATCCCTGCTAATCTGATGAAGAGGGCAGATTTACTTTCCATTTGATGCAGCATATCGGTTTGTTCCACTATCACATACATCATTTCCAACAGTTTAAAAAAAAACATCATGTCACAAATGTGATGTGTCATATTTATTTAAATGCAAACATGAATATCAAATGCTGATTGACAAGCCAATGGTCAGGATGATTGCTGAATATTCTGAGGTGATTAAACATCAGCATGCATTTGAATCGTGCATGGTTTGGAGTCAGAGAATATCTGCTCAGGCATTGGTTGGATTTTATGTTTGCTTTCATTATTATTTAATAACATACCAGCGTTCTATATTATTTCTGTAATTAACATTACAATACGTTAATTTACTTGCAGTGAAAGCTGGTTGTGATATCAGGTTGCTTAACAATGATAATGTTTTACGTGTTCAATGCATCGAATCACTGGGTCTCATTAGGGAGATAAAACGAATAAATACATACACACCTGAGGGCAGATAGACAGCGAAGTTCATAATTTAATTAAAAAAACTACAACAACTGAACACTAAAACGACATAACTGTCTTATTCTGAGCAAACAAACAAAAGAAATACAATTTATTAGGCTGTGTGTTCTCAGTCTTAAAATCTACATTGGTTAGGGCTAATTGGACGATCAGGGTTTAATTCCCAGCACCACCAACTTACCACCATTGGGCCCCTGAGCAAGGCCCTTAACCCCCAATTGCTCAGTTGTGTAAATGAGATAAATGTAAGTCGCTCTGTATAAAAACGTCTGCTAAAATGCTGTAAATGTAAATGTAAAAATCCAGTTTGAATGGTTTCTGAAAACCGGAAACTGAACACACTGCTAATAAAGTGTTACACCTGTCATCAAGTCAGGGATAAAACTATTAGCCAAAGTAAAGATCATTTTTGGGGGACATGACATGACCGTCACTGATAGGCTGCATGAATCTACAGTTACTGCTAGAAAATAATCAGTCCCAGTCTTTATATTTTTTTCCACTTGCTTCCACTAGTTCAAAATACAGGGTTTGTAATCATTTTTACCACTAGAATTTTAGAATGAGATGTCAATATATACATGCTAAATAAGAAGAAAAATCCATGTTTAAATTTATAACAGCATATTCTCACTACAAAAGTGCAAGCTTTGTGGTTCATGATACAAAATAAGCAATTGTCATGTGACGAATTGTTCAAAACGTTAACTATTGTGATTTAACCAATATTAATAATTAAAACATATTTTAATATAAAGGGATAAAACAGAGTTCTTTACCTCTACAAACTTTTCCAGGTCTGTTTTAAAATTCTATGGCTTTTCCAGGTTTTTCATGACTATACAAACCCTGAAAATAATCAAGTTTAGAAGTTAACATTAAGTAACATCTAATCACACATGGATGGCTTTAATAATAACTTGCATTTCTTAATTTTTTAGATTTGGATAATAGGGGGCATGACTGTAAAAGCCCAGCAACCCCCTGTTTGTATTCAACAAGTTCTATGTTGTCTACTATTAGAGGACATAACTTTACTTCACGTTCACTCAATCAGTACTAAAACTAGTCTGCATGTCTAAATCTTAAATTTGTACTTTTATTTCCTTTTCGAAAATTACAATTTCCAGCAGGCAGCAAGCAAATCTCAGGATCTCATCTCCTCTTTTAATTCATCCTGCGACCTGTTTTTCTCTTTCAGAGAGGATTGCAACTCCCTGATTGTGTATTGTTTTATAGTCACACACTTGAGTTTAGAGGATACCTCCAGTATTAGTTTTTTGTTTTTTTTATGAGATGGACTGAAATATTTAATGAATGTTGAATAAAATACTATAAATGTAATGATAGTCATTTACTTTTATGTTAAATGTCATGTTGTGGTTCCTTGTGCCACATTCATAAACACTCCATTGATGCCGTCTGGGCAGTTTTGCCTTCATATGTGATAAAATCTTCCTTTGGTGCAGGGGAATATTGAATTTTGCATGATATATGATTTAAACATAAGCAAGCTTCCCAAGTGCAGTCTACCAATCTGTTTTCAGGTTGCTCATGACATGCTTTTAATTAATTCAATTAAAAAGTTAGAGCAGGTTGACCTCCAAAAACTTCTAACTATTTGCACCTAACAGAATGTTAGTGTTTATACTTTAAAAGTGTTTAAATCTGCACTTGATGTAGCTAAAGGCAAGAAGGTACCTGAGAGACAAAACAAGGGAAAGGAGGTAAGCATCACATTTAATCATCTCTGACACATCATCACTCTCATTGTGCGTCTCAATCTGAGCGAAGGGTCCGGGCACCAGCACTGAGCCCAGGCACGCTGGCCTAGGAACGCCATCTGTCACACTGGTGTCGAGTAGCATTTTTTTCCCAGTGATTAGCAAGGCTGCCTCAGGTGGGCCTGAACCAAGGAGCCATATGGTGTGTAGCATGCTGACGTTGCTACATTGACCTAAATGAGATGACCATACAGCCATTTAACCTGGATGAGTGCATTACTGTATGCTGTAATTCTACAGTATATATTATCATTAAAGACGTCAAAGTATCTTTTTTCATTCACAGTGTAGAGTATTGTCAAAATCTTCAAAAGTAGGAGATGGATGGTTGATTGATTATCACTGCTTATCAATTAATAGAAAAATATATTACAGATTGCTGTTGTGCAGCCTAAAAGAAAAAATGTGATATGGGCCACTGAGCTTTAGTAAAACATGATATGTTATGGTTGGAGTGAAAAAACTAGAATTCTTGGAAAAATTAAGCTAAAGCTAGAAATAAGAAATTTCGAATTCATTTCTAAATTCATATTCTTCTGAATCGTTCATTGAATAGATCTGAGTCTTACGAGATACGAGTCCTTTGAGTCATTTGAGTCAGTAGGGATTCTGGAGTCTAACAGATCGGCTGAATTCCACAGTTTATATGAATCAGATGCATGATTTCTGCGATTTTGAGCATCCTTTTTTTCTGACCATACAGGAAGTTTGTAAAACAACTCAGCTAGCTATTTTTTTCCCTACAGTTACTAGCTAGCAATTACTTAGAACAACAGAATAGTGTAACTGCCAGTCTGTATTTCCTTATGATGTTGTTCGGAACAAGATAACTTACAACTCAACTGATCCAAATAAACGAGGAGGAAAATGTATCATATAAAGGATCGAGTTAGGATAAATCTGGATTTACTTATCTCTAGCTACAACTAAACATTGCCGCTAAAGTTGATTGAGGGCAGGAAGATATACAATATAGACAAACATATGGGGACAGCTGAGAAATACAACTATATGTGTCTTTTAAACATCCTACTTCAGATTTATTATCACATTTACTCAGTGGTGGGCAGTCAGGGCCAGCAAGTCCTTTTCTGCTGGGCTAAACACTATCAGCTATAAGCTAACCTACCTGAAATTGTATTAATTTTATTCCAACAGTTTATTCTCTTCATTTCATAGCGTTTCTCGGCTGCACTGCTTCCAGTACGTGTATATGAATGTTAGATTTTTAGTCCAATCATATTTCAGTTTCTATGTGCTGTCATGTTAATCTAATTTGCCAAGGCCTTTAGAATCAATAGTGCTGCCCATGTAACTTATTTTAGTAGTGGCAGATTGCTAATTGGTTAATATTATTAAAGACTGTTTCTTTAACCAATTAGATTTTAAGTCCGCCTCCTGAGGCCCGCTCTGTAATGCCGCGCCATGTTATATTGCTTATAATCGCGACATGATAGTGGTGGTATTAAGTGGTGTAGCAGTTGGATAAGTCCCCACTAAAGGCCCAGGTACCAAATGCGTCGCCCGCCACTGCTTTTACTACTAAAATATCCTCCAAACTTCTGGAAATTCATGTCTTCCTAGAGCTTAGGAGCTTTATGCACAGCGGCATTGTCAGCAGTGTCAAATCTAAGCATATAGTGACATTCAAGACAACCATCGGCTTCAAAATTTATGGTAATAGGTCGGTATTTTTGCCATATAGTATACTTTTAAATCTAAAATAAAATACTACTATTATACACTTTGTAACAAACAAACAAAAAGGCTCAGAATAAATAATGCATCATTAACGATGATCAAATTAAATTCTAGTGTTTGGTGCGAGACTGTGAGACTGCATAAATAATCATCACAGCATAAGTGCGCAATTTTCACACGTTTTAAAAGTGTGTGCACAATATTCTGGTGGGAAAAGTTCAGAAAGGTGGCCTTTTGCTTGAGTGCACAATCCAACGCTTTTTATTCTGTTCTGATGAAGGACGTGATAAATAGAGATAGACAGCAGATACACTACAAAGCAACGAGTCACCAAAAGCCCTGTCACTGTAACGCTGAAAGCCCTCTATTTGATTTTTTTCTTTTCTTTTCTTTTTTTCTTTTTTTTTTTGATATGTGAAGTGTGTGTTTTTTTGAGTTGTTTCTTAGTCTGTGCCAAGCTGTAATCATAACGAGGTATTGTTATAAAAAGAGCACATCTGGCAGGACAACACACACACACGCAGACACACACACACACGTACTGGTATTACTATCTTCGCAGCATATTTTCATTGGTGATTTTTTATAGTACCACGAGTAAAACTAAAAAAAAGATCAAAACCTGTTATAATGTGAAATGATTTAATATTTATTATTGATATTACAGTTTGTAGCAGTGTTTATAATGCGTTAGTAACATTTCTTTTAGAAGTGCAAAAGTTATGCGCTACAACATGTGCTTTTCTATATAAAGGTGTTTTTAAGTTTTGGTTTTAGGAACAATAATTCATATTTGCAATAAATAATGCAAATTAAATATGACTGTAATGCGTAATGATATTATAACCAATTAATGTATTACATGACATGAATTTGTTCATTGCTACTTCACATCATGTTAATGCAATATTAAAACTGCTACCAATTTTAATCATCAAAAAATTTGGTTTCCTTAAAGAGCTGAATAAGACATTATTTAGATATTGACTAAATAAGACATTATTTTTGAATATTAAACAAATAAGACATCATTTAGATATTAAATAAATAAGACATTATTTAGATATTAGATATACAGACACGGCAGACTACACACACAGGCTTGTCTTAGTATTCTTTGGTTTATGTCATTATTGATGTTATATTACGGTATTATGTGAAATCCACATTTACAAATTTATGCTCAGTGAACAGAAGATATTTTCTTTTCTTTTTCTTGTTTTTTTTTTTTAATAATTAATTATTAGTAAAAATTATAGTTGTCATGGATAACCTCAAACACATTGTTAATAAAATCTGATAGGTCTATATTTTTGCCATATGTGGTTCCCAAAACTACATAAAAACACACCCACACACATACACACACCACACATGAAAAAAGTCTCAAACACTGCTTGTGCCACTCAACTAAGAGGAACTCCTGCTGAGCTATAAAAACTGGCTACTGCAGCTGATGGTGGCTTGTGCTTGAAATCCAATGGCCTGGATTCACAAGCACATTGAAATTTCAATCTGTCTAAAATTGGCTGAGAAAGCGCACTGCATGAGCCGGGTTAGTAACAGCTTATGCTGCGTTTACACAACTAGCACATAAAAAAATAGCAGGGCGAGCAAAAAAATATATATATCACCTTATTTTTTCATTTTTAAGCGTTAAAATGTTGCGCAATAATGGCAAAGTTTATTTAAATATATTTATGTGCTGTAAACAAAAAGAAAATTGATTTTTAGTTTACCAAAACCTGCATTCAAGGACTTACATTCTCAACGCTGAGATATATTTCAACCCGGTACACCCTGTTTATTTCAAGACTTTTCAAGTTATTCCTGGTGTGTGAATAGCATTACAAAAGCTCTGTGTGTCGATAGTGAGTCGTCTCTATGTTGAGCCTCTGTTCCATCTCATGAACAAAGCCAAGCGTCACCATGTGGGAGGTGATGAGTGCAAATGACAGAATTAATGAGAGGTTTTGCTACAGGTAATAGTAAAGGCTGTCCCATGTTATACTTAGTCATGGTTAGAAAAAACAACAACATTTAGTTTGTTTTTTGGACGAAAGGAGTTTCTCAGTCTGCCTCTATAAGAACAGGAAGCAGAGTAGTACTTATCTTGCAGGTTTTGTGCAGGACTCCTCCTTTAGATTGTTTCCCACTGATTATCATACAATAGAAGCTGTTGGTAACACTGAAGAAAAGCTAAGCACACATTTTAAACCCTAAAAACAAACAAGGATTGTTTTGGTTTGTACTTTACTAAGTCTGCACTAGATCGGTGTATGAGAATAGCAATTGGGGTTTTTTTTCCATTCATTAAATATTCAGACAAACCTTTAGAGTATGAGGAAATAATTGCGGTACACTGATTTGAATATCTTTAATATGTCAAAATAAGTACATGATGTGGACGCCATTTATTTATCCTAGAACTAAATTAAGGAGTAAAGCAACAAAACCTGCTTTTGTGGCAAAATAATCAGTGTCAGAGTGATAAAAAGTTATGTTTCATAGCGTGGAAGATTCATGAGGCAAATTATTTCCTGGTTCATTTGCATAACAGCGTCTATACACAGCCATTGATGGGGGAAAAAACACTTCTCTGTTTGGTGGAATTTCTTTCTTTAAGGAATCTTAATGTCAATTTATATGAATCAAAAATGGTCTGTGGAAAGAATTCTTATTAGGAATATGAGCATATGATTATAAAGCTATGAATTGCTGTGGTATAAACATGATCTACTGTGTGGTAAATAAACACATACAGCATCATGACAGATAATGTCTGCTTTGGTTAGTGATTATAGCTAGTTAGTCATTTTATTATACAAATTTCTTATCATTGCTTGTGCCAGAATAAAATTTTGACCACCGAGATAAATATTTCTACTAAACACTGATATTTTCCTTTTGTTTTTTTCCTTTTGTTTTTTAAGTCATTCTTATTTGAGGACATTTCTGTAAATCATGACAGTTTAAGTTATTAAAATCTAGGACACGTGAAAAGCATAAAGTCAAAAGTACACATGATTTTTCATGTACAGTTGGATAAATATCTCTCTTGGCTATATAGGTAATATTTAATGGCTATAGAACTTGATGAAAACAATGTCTGAAAAGATGATAGTCAATAGGATTTCACTGGAGGACTTGGAGGCATGGATTTCGGGGGTTCTTAGCAATTTGTCAAATGACTTCCTTCGGAAAGACTTCAGAAAATGTAAAGATTCGCTTTCATTTTCCTATGTCATAAAGTACCTAGGAATTGTTTCCTACTTTTATTAATAAGACATATTACCAGTTTTTAATTCTTAGTTACCTTTTGCATACCCAATATATCCCTTTGCACAACTTGGCTTAATATATATGTTCTGCAATATTTCAAGTACAGTCGAATAAATACGTTCTTCGCAGTAAATATTTTTGCACAATTCTATGTACAATTGGCTATATATCTTTTTTTGCCTAATATTACAGTGTGTATCGTTGGCTAATTTTATATAAGTTCATGATTGCTTCTCGTAAACTTCTATTTTCGTATGATGTATTAATGTTTAATTTTAATATTTACTGTATATTATTATGTCCACACATGTAGCAGTATGACAATAAAGCTTAATTTTATTTTCATAATCAGCTCATCTGATGTATTTCACTGGTAGGAAATCTGATATTTGTATAAAAGAGGTTAGATTGATAAATAGACGGAAGACTCATTCTCAGTTTGGGATGGTTAAGCTCAAGTTCAAAGAGCTTTATTGTCATTTCAACCTAAGCTAGCAGATGCAGTACACAGTGAAATAAAACAACAAGTTTTTTTCCGGATCATGGTGCTACACAAAACAACACAGAATTACCAAAAAGAGACACATGACAAAAGGACAACACAGAGCTAAAGACTAAAGAATAAATTAAGTCATAGCAACATAAAGTGCATGTGTGCAACCTGGTGCAAACAGTGCAAAACCAACAGTGCAAATAACAATACAAACATTACTCAACACAGTGCAAAAACAGACAATACAGAACAAAACACAACACTATACGGTACAGTAAATTAAATAGCGCCAACCAAATTATTACAAAATGTGCAGCTAGACAAAGAGATGTCCAAGTAAGCAGCTAGATTATTGTGCAAACAGCATTTAAAGTGTCTGTGCTTAGTAGATGTATTTTTGTGTTTACGCGCTGCTGTAAACATTGATTTGTGTGTGTCTGTGTGTCAGTTGAGGTACTTTAGTTTAGTTCAGTGTGTTGAGAAGCCTGATGGCTTGAGGGAAGAAACTGTTACACATTCGGGTTGTGAGGGCCTGAGTGCTACAGTACCTTTTTCCAGATGGCAGGAGTGTGAAAGGGGGTGTGTTTATTTGGAATAAAAATAAAATAAAATATTATTAAGGTGTTTTAATAAAATACCATCAGTCGATCCTAGACTGCAATAGCAACATAAGTCTATAGCTGCAACACCATATTTCCGTGTTGGGTTTTGGTCAAAGATCATCTGATCTAATGTCTGATAACTATGAGTAAATTTTTTATACTTTTGCATGGTAGTTTAAAATTAGTATACAGTATTAAAAACTAACTAAATCTATATGTCTATATTAAAGACTACTTCTATTATTTTAAAAGGTAAATAAATGAATGAATTACCTAAAATAAAACTATACATCTCTGGATTACGGTCATTTTGTCCTCATGTGTATGTGTACTATATCTGATATTTAGTACAGAATTATGATCCCGGTTCTGCATTTGCGTTCTAAACTCTTAGGAATTGTCAAACATCACTGTAACAAGAGAGTCAGTCAGTGCTGTGTGTCGTCAAGATAATCCGAGAGTTGATATGATGGGTCTAATAATAAAACTAGAGATCAGACTACAAAATGCTGAAATAATCAAATAGAGACAAGGGAAGAATGTAACTATGTGTATTTAGGATGTGATGAGATACAGTTGTTTAATCACCTCAGCTTGCCTTTGTTTGGTGGTCGGTTGTGTAGCCAACACAAGAGGGCGTGTGTGTCTCTGGGATTTTCTGATGAACCTCTCAGCTTGTGCAGCTCTGCAGCCTCCTGCATCACTCGGTCCAGCCTGCTGTGGATTATTTTAATAGAGCTATGAGGAAAACCTGTAGGGTGCAACTCATGGACAGGTGTTAAAACTCACAAAATACAGCATAATATCTTGATTTTCAAAAAAAGCGACTTTTGAAGACCGATTTTTTTTGTTGGTGTTTAAAATTAGTGCACAAAGCACGAGCCAAAGAGAAACTATTTATTAGAGAAATGAAAGTGCTAAATGTAATGAATTTTCTGCATATTATATTTGTCCTTTTTAAAGGTTTAGAGACTTTATTGCTAACAGGCTGATTTAAGTCTCTATGAAAATGTAAGTTTACATGTTGTACATGAGTTTATTTATATAGATTTTTTTAATGTTTATTATTTTGCATTTTTTTTATTAATTATAAAAATATTTAAATATAAAAAAAGTTTTTTTTTCTTTAGTTATATTCAATTCGTCCACAACTATTTCTACAATTTAAAGCTTCTGCTTTGAAATTGCTTCATACTTTTATTGTATTTTTTTGTTGCTTGTTAGTCTAAAGACTGAGCTCAACAGTGTCGCTCGCTCTTATTTCTTTCTCTCCACATAAACCAATCATCTTCTTCCGCTTTGATTCGGTTACCACGTGCCCGCGCCTTTGCAAACAACGCTCATTATGCGTGGCAATTATGTGGCCGTAATTGCGTTTAGGTTAAAAATAGCTACAACCCATAAGCGTGCCGTGGATTTCAGCCATTAGGCGGTGTCTGTGCCTAATACAGACCTGCAGTGCTGTAAATCTGAAAAAATAAAAATCAACTCAAAATCGGTGAAAAATAAGCTATATGTAATAAAATAATATTGTTTATGAAGAAATGGCGCTTGCATTAGGTGCTTGATTTTTATATTTATTTTGATAATAATAAATTAATAATAATAACATTAATAGTATTAAAAATAATATAATATCATAGATCACTAATAATAACATAATGATCATGGTTAATATAATAATAATAATAATAATAATAATAATGATTATGATAATAATAATAATGATTATGATGACCATCTTTATCGTTTGCATGATTTGCAAAATATTATTATTATTATTATATTATTATTATTATTATTATTATTATTACACTCAGCTAACAGCAAAGCCCACAAATAGCTACTGAGACGCCGATTTTTGGCTATGTTAACATCTCTGATGATTATTAAACATCTTTCTTATTTAGAGAAAATATGAAACTCGGTACACACCATTTTTCAAATCGGACAAATTAAAGCTTAAAATATAGACAGTAACAGGGAGTGCGCGGCTCGCGTAAAAGCTCGTGCTGCGCTAACGGGACATGCTGCTTGTTCCTTTTAACAACCAATCAGCAGCGCGTGAGCGTGACGTGTGGCTGTCCTACGTCAGTCCAATGGCGAGAGAGTGAGAGAGAGAGGAGTCGGAGCCCACGGAGTTTTGAGAGAGCAAGACAAGAGATACAGACAGGAGCGGCCCTTCCATGCGCTGGACCTCAGACACACACTCACATGTACACACACACACACACACACACTGCTCGAACTCTAATCTCGATTTCGGGAAGTTTTACACCTCCAAGTTGCAGTCTTATTTTTTTCCTCTGAAACAACGGGCACTACGGGCCTGCGCTCCGGTTTGAAAGTGGACCTAACACCGCCTTACTTTCTGGACATGGGAGACATGGGGGACCCACCAAAAAGTGAGTTCTTTAACTCTTGCTGAGGCTTATAGAAAGATGGTGCATGTATTGGGAAATTATGTGTTAATTGGTGGTCATTAAAAAGGAAAAGCTTCACTGTTTATGACACCAAGTTTGTTTGGTATTGATTTTATTTTTACGCATTGTTAAAATAAAAAGTCTATTATTTTTTTTAATCTTGGTAAGTGACAATGACATAAACAAACTATTGTTATTATTATTATTATTATTATTATTATTATTATTATATTAATAATATTAGTATAATAATAATAATATTTTTTCTATTTATTAGTAGTAGTTTTATCAATGATAAACTAATGGATATTTCGAACACACTCCTTACATATTTTTGTTGCTGTTTGGTTTACAGAAAAACGCCTGGTCTCTTTGTGCGTGGGCTGCGGGAATCAGATCCACGACCAGTACATCCTGCGCGTGGCGCCCGACCTCGAGTGGCACGCGGCGTGTCTCAAATGTGCGGAGTGTAACCAGTATCTGGACGAGTCATGCACTTGTTTTGTCCGGGACGGCAAGACGTACTGCAAACGTGACTACATCAGGTAAGACAGACGTGTTTAGCCACATCCCGTTTAAAGAAAGGAAAATAAGAGCTCTCATGATTTAGTGTGAAGATTGCTGCGGCTCTACTCTCTCTCTCTCTCTCTCTCTCTCTCTCTCTCTCTCTCTTTGGTCACTCTCGTGCCCTCTTTCTCGTCTTTACACCAATGCACCTATATGCTAATGCAGTGAAGCTTCAGTGTAATTATGCAGTGTAGCGTTCACGCGCAGGGCAAAACAACAAAATATACAAACTATTAAAAAATGATATTTTACTGAAGAGGCTCAAATTAAATAAACTGAAATTTATTCCTGGGAAAATTTGAATGAAATCAATCCACTAATTGTGCCAGATGATATAGTGTCGTAGCGTGTTTAACAAACAAATTATTTACTATATTTACAAGTATGTTTAATACTAATTTATTTATTTACAAATAATCAATTATATTTATAATAATATTAATAAGTATTATTATTATCAAGTGTTGCTTTTTTTCGTCTTCTTCCACGCATATACTTTATACATTTATTTATGTATAATTATTTATGGACACTCAGGAATGTCCAGCTTATTTTCCCTCCCTCAGTTTTCTGCTTCCTGTCCGCTGAACTTTGGGCCTTATTTTTTGCAGACTTTACGGGATCAAATGCGCAAAGTGCAACATCGGTTTCAGCAAGAACGACTTTGTAATGCGCGCTCGCGCTAAAGTGTATCACGTGGAGTGTTTCCGGTTGCGTAGCGTGCAGCAGGCAGTTGATACCGGGGCGATGAGTTCGCGCTACGGGAGGATGGCCTTTTTCTGTTTCTGCCGAGCCGATCATGATGTGGTGGAGAGAGCGAGCATGGTGCCCGGGGAGCCGCTCAGCCCCCTGCACCCGGCCCGACCCTTACAGATGGCAGGTAAACTTTCATATATTTTAGCATTAAGACATCAAGTTTATTATGACCTTCGGTGGCTTACGTTTCGTACCTGATTTATTTCTCACTGCATCCTGCACCTGTACGGTGAACATTTTAATTATAAATAATTTTTTTTAACTGTTTTAGACTTTTGTCTTTAGACTGTGTCGTTAGTTGTGGTAAAAGGTAAACTGGGAAAACTCTATTGTTGCATTTAATCTTAGTTTAGTTGCTTAATCGAAGACTGACTGCTTATAATGACAGGCTTTAATTGTGTAAAATTTTGGATAGAACGCGCTGAAATTATACCTCAAGGAATTATCTATATATATATATATATATATTATTACTATATATATATATATATATATATATATATATATATATATATATATATATAATTCCTATAAAAAAGTATCAAGCTTATATATATTTTGACGAAATTATTGATAAATCAAAAAGCCTGTTATTGAGATGAATATAAACAGTTAGTGTAAAATAAAAAAAAAATTATTGGACACTAATGAAGCTTTTGTCATGGAGGAATGAATTGATGATTATCCTATCAGTCCACAAATGAAAAGCTTTCCTAACAGGCTGTTGTCAGTGGTTTGTCAACAATGCACGTTTCATTTTTCCTACAGTTTGAGTGCTATTGAATTCGGCTATTCAAGCATGAAAGTGATATTCTTCCACTGGTTCATAGCCAACCGTGCGATTAAAAAACTATGCAGGCTTGTGTATAGATTATTGTTAAAAAAAAACAAAAAACATATGCACGATTTAAAATGTGTAAAATTTCTAAATATTATTTTTTTTATAGTAAATAAAAAGCTTAGGTGCATTAATTCCTTTTTGTTCTTATTTAGTAAAAACTATTTTTCTTATGATGAATTTATTTGGATATAAAATTATAGTAATTCTCCCAGATCACGTTTCATCCCGGTTTATGCCACGTCTGTAAATACAGTCAGCTGTTTATATAGTCATTCTGGGTTTTTAGAGTTTTGCCAAACGCATTAAATACAAACATATTTGCCAGCCAGGTTATTTTCTAGATATGATTCCGGAAACCATATATTTGATTGACATGTGAGATTTGGCGACATGTTGCTTTGGATTTATTATTGTTTGAACCTCTAAGTAGTTTATATAGTGATTCTAAAAGCTTAATATGAACGTTTAGACGTTTGTATATGTTGGTTTAATCTTGACGCATAGATTTCGTCCACGGAAACGCTAAAAATACACTACATCCAAAGCCTACACATAAATCAGTCAATTGGGAAAATATTTGAACAACAAAATTTGCAACAGAAAAAAAAACCCAAAACAGAACGTTTCGTTTACGGATCCGTTTTGGAAAAAAACCTTCAGCAAACTAATTTTTGCTTTAAGTGACACGAGGGTGCAGAACACTTTCCTAATGGCCTTTATATGATCATTTAAACACGTGTTATATCCTTTGTCATACTATGTAGTACGCAGAAATATATGTCGCACTCAAATTAATTAGCTCCATTAATCCAATTCCCAGTCCTGCGGTCCTATACGGTGAGACTGCTCACATGTGTCATATTTAAAGAAATGAAATGTACCTGTCATATTTATTGAACTAATTGCATTTTGGCGTGTTTTTTATTTGTAGCAGAGCCAATCTCGGCGCGGCAGCCTGCGTTGCGCCCGCACGTGCACAAGCAGCCTGAGAAGACGACACGCGTGCGCACGGTGCTTAACGAGAAGCAGCTGCACACTTTGCGCACGTGCTACAACGCGAACCCGCGGCCTGACGCGCTCATGAAAGAGCAGCTTGTGGAGATGACGGGCTTGAGCCCGCGAGTCATCCGTGTCTGGTTTCAGAACAAGCGCTGCAAAGATAAAAAGCGCAGCCTGCTGATGAAGCAGCTCCAGCATCAACAGACCAACGACAAGACGGTGAGAACGAGGGCTGAAAAGATTTGAATCTGGACATTGTAAATGGTAAATAACACGCACACCTTCTTTTCTAAAAGTGAGGGTTATTTTTTGTGCTTTCTGTAGAACATCCAAGGAATGACGGGAACTCCAATGGTGGCTACCAGTCCAGAAAGACACGACGGGGGATTACAGGCAAATCCTGTGGAAGTGCAGACTTACCAGCCACCCTGGAAGGTTCTGAGCGACTTTGCACTCCAGAGCGACATCGACCAACCGGCTTTCCAGCAACTGGTGAGTGCGCGTAATATCCGTGCGTAAAAGCGCAGTCTTAAAAACTAGACATAGGATACAGCTTAATAATAACATTATTATTATTATTATTATTATTATTATTATTGTTATTATTATTATTATGAGTTGCTTTATCATAAATACATTTCTTTGCATATATTAGGTGAATTTTTCTGAAGGAGGACCAGGCTCAAATTCAACAGGGAGTGAAGTGGCGTCCATGTCCTCGCAACTGCCAGATACACCAAACAGCATGGTGGCCAGTCCCATCGAGGCCTAGATGATTTGGATTAATCTTCCTATCCATAATCGGAGGAAAAAGATGGTCGCCAATGTCGAGGTGTCCCTGTTTCACCGAGGCTACATCCCCCGAATAACACCGACAGACCTTCGATTCCGCGGGGCTTCTCTATCCAAAAACAAGTCCTCGGTCGCGTTTATACACTGTGATGACAATCGTGGGAACTAAAGGCGCTTCTAAAGAAAAGACACTTCTGGAGAAGACGAACGTTACCGGAAGTCGCTAACATCCGGCGGAAGTTGAACTACACCGGGTGTAAAATTTCTAATTGTCCTTTCCTTCGACATTTAGGCTTACATTACACAGGAACTTGTGGAACTGGACGGCTATTTTTTTGCCAAACAACCCAAGAAGTTTTTTCTCATTGTCTTTCTTTTTTTTGACAAATCTGCAAACATCACCGGAAAATAAACTCGTACAGCGCAGCATGAGCGGCCCAAATAAACTGCTGACTCGTCATTCGGTTTCTCTAAATCAGCTCGAACTGAGATTTATTTACTGAGTATTGAAAGTGTGAAGGCGGCCTGGCAGCCGAGTCCAACCGCTTTTATCTGATCCACGGGCTTTCCCCCCCCATTTTTTGTTGTTATATGGTATCTTTTTAAGTCTGAGTAGACTATTAAAGCATTGCAACATGGTATACCTCTATTCGACCACAAGCTGCGTGGGAAATTTACGTGTATATGTCCGTCCGAGATTATTATTATTTATTATTATTATTATTATTATTATTTATTATTATTTATTATTATTTCCCAAAGATGTGTATAGTTTTAAGTTAATATGTCGGGTCATACGGCGGAGATCTTTTTGTTTGTTCTTATATTACAAAATAATTTATTATTTATTGTCCAACGACCTGCCACTTTTGTGTACTACCTTTAATTGCTGAAGTAAAAAAGAGGAAAAAATGACACTGTTGACTCCGAATGCTCTATATATCAGACTTTGTGTCCTGTCATTTTGACTGAAAAATAAATGATGTATCGAGCAACGCTATATGTAGACTTTCAGGAATATTTGAATAATAAAAGTGTGACGTAACGGTGTAAATTAAACGCCTCGGGTACATTTTGGAAACATCTATAAATGTCGAATTTCCTTTTATGCATTTTAAAGCTTCTTGATTCAATTTATACAATACAAAATTAAGTAAAGAAAGTTTTTAAAGCAGCTAAATCCCAAGCAAAAGCATAAGAAATTAGATCAACTGCATTTTATTTAATTATTTTTTGCCTGATCAAAAGATTAGTATAAGCTACCGTATAAATGCAAAATACAACTATACTACTAAAATACTTTTTTTTCAATAATTATTTACAGATAAATAGCAAGGTCATCATCATCTTGGAAACACTTTATTCCTGCTAAGCTTTGGATCAGTTTGCCAAAACAAGACTTTGCTTTACCAAATAAACAGAGTTTTAATGTGTGGATTTGGATAGCAATGCCTACTCATTTTTAGTATCATTGGGGAGAACAATTATTATAGAACATTCTTAATAAACCAAATTTTCCAAGTTTACAAGTAATAAGGCCGTTACTTCAGTCCCAGGGTAAGGGATAATTTGGTTCTTACTGAAAGTGTGAAACTGTAGGTGATGTTTTGATTCAGAACTGCTTCAGAATTAAGTATTTATTGTGTATTTCAGGTAAAAACCAGCTCTGACAGTTTATTTTTAAAAGTAAGGCAGTTTTTTGAGATCTGAGTGAGTACACTTTTATAGTAAGGTATAGATGTGTAGTAGTACAGTGGGGTAACTTTTCTAATTGCTGAGATCAACATGGGTGAAAGCTGGTCCTGCATTTGCAGACGGTCTCAGGTCAATGTTTAATGCCTGAAAGATATGGAACAATTTAAAAAGAGTATAAAAATGTAGAAAGTGGTGATTTTGGATTTTACTGGACTTTGACGATTTTCTTAAGGTCAAGCTTGCAAGGATGTTGGTTATTTGTGGTGTATGCAGAGAATTTAATGGAATCACCCAAATTTGGGTTTCCTGTACCAGCACTAAAGACACCATGGTTGAAAGATCAGACGTACTTTATAATGTGTGTTATTATTCAGTTAAAAAATCATTAAAAATAAGTGAGGAGAAAGCATAATGTGTCCATAAGCTTTAGAGGACAAGGTGACATACCTAATAAGACTGTTTTTAAACTTGTTTTCTATTTTTAATGATTAATTTTAGTGCAATAAGAACTTCTTGTGAATGAAAGGGACTTGTTTTGTATGAGCAAATAATAAAATTCATGTAACATGTTTATCAAGATTGACCTTATGAACTACAATGTAAAATGCGTTAACATTTTCAAAAGATCATTTAACACAGAATTAAATGATCACATTTGCAAATAATTTTAAAAGCAAGTTTATTAGTCTGTTATACTGTAATTACTCATATACTCCTCATTGAAAATCTAGCTATACTTGACAAAGATGCCAAACAAATGCCAAACACTCAACAAACCAAGTTACACTGTTTTAACATTTGTCATTGGAAATGTTTGTTTATTTAATGTTTGTTTAAGCCGCAAATCAAGTGGTGCAAAACTCTCATGGAGCAGCATGCTCCTATTTAAATTGCCAGCTCTGTCCTCTGGTGTTTAGTAGAGGCAGAAGAGCCACTGGAGAGCACAAAGCCTCCTGATAGAATGGCTCCTGGGTTCTGTCGAGGCTCCCGGACCGCATTCAGTGTGTCGACTGGCCGGAACAAAAGGGCCACTGTACCTGGAGGAGGCTCTGCACAACAATCACACTCTCCTGGATGAGACCCGATTACATTATGAGCAAGGCAAGCAATCCGTCCCCAAGGTCCAACGCCTGACCACAGAGTCACAACACGAGCTCAGCCCACAACTGTTAAACAGCCCATGCTAATAGCAGATGGTTTACAGGGAATTATGGTATATTTGAGATCATTTACACAATAATGGGAGGTTTTGTTAGTGGCATTTTAATGGCATTACGTTTGGAGGCATCATGAGGACATACATCGTTCCTTGTGTTCTGACTGTAGCTAGAAATGTCAAATATTCATGTGTCTCATATTATTTTAAACTAAATATAAAACAATTTGGATATGTATTTTATAGCTTTTGGATTATATTATCAAAATACAATGACTGGAATGATGAAGTCATGTTGAACATATACTAAATTAATAAATTCTAGTAAATATTTTACCTTCTAACACATAGTGAAGGGAAAATAAATGTAAATTTATTTACATTTGTTCTCACTAGAGTAAAAAAAAAAAAATTATAGGAAACTTTGTTATATTTAATTGTTATACTATACATACATTAGTATTAAAAATAACATGATCATGCTAATAATTACAGCTTTAACAGGTGCTTTACACGCTGCAGTTGGAATAATATATCAATCAGCCACTTTATTTTGTAACCTAATCCGTTAGCATGTTATTACTTGTTTTCCTTTTCAGGCATTTGCAAACTTTTCCGAACTAGATCAGGTGTGTGAGAAATCCAACCTTTCTTCTCGGAAAGTGGGCCCTTCTGTTGTCTGTCATCAGACATGGAGAAGAAGGTGGTGGTTAAGCATCTCAGCCTCTTCGGAATGTGTCAATGAAGAGGACGCTCCAAGTGTTACTTGTCAGCGCGTTTGAGAGAAAAAAAGAGAGAATGCTAAGAGCTGTGCTGGACTATAAGCCATTGCACACTGATCTAGTGGGAACTGAGCTTTGGTGCTGAAAAGCACACAATCCAACATTTCATTGCGTTTACAAGGCCGCAAAAGAACCTGGGGTCTCTTTATTATATAAGCTTCCCATAACAGCTTTCCCTTGATGGTTGAACCCGTCAAAACACCCTCATTGAAGGAACACAGGCAAAAATAAAGCTGGTGCATGGCGCCAGGAATCGGGCTGACTAGTAACTTAATATTTAAGTTCTTAAATGTTAGGAAACAAACTGTAATGTATGTAAAATGTGACTTTGTGTTGTTGGCATAAAAATTTATTGCCAACATTTTTGGTTCAATTGTATATCTTTTAAAAATTTTGTAATTCTCTACATTCTTGTTTCTATTCTGATTAGCATTTAGGTTGAAATGAGTATTCTAGTGACGTCCCTGATGGTCAAGATCCTGTTTCTGGAATCAGTGGTGTGAGATGGTAATACACCCTGAATGAAAAGGAGAGTCAGAGAGAAAGATCTGTGACTAGGCATCTACTCGAAGTGCTGACTGAAAATGAGTGGATGAACAAATTGCATTTTTTGTTCCCTTTTCCCAATTACAAACAATTTTCTGTATCGTCTGAAACTTCAACATTTACTTGTAAGATGTCAGGTTTTGCACAGTCGGAGAGATTCCAGCTGTTCCCAAAGGTTGAGTCATTGTCATAGTAAAGTCAGATAAACAGGAACTGAGTCATACTTTGGTTCTCAGCCCGAATATTTGCTGAAATGTTGGATTACTTTTGAAGCTGAACTTTAGTTTAGTCATTTGGAAACAATAAATGATATTTAGAGATATATAAAAATTCGAACTTTTTTGATCATACTGTGCTGTAAATTGTGCTCCATCTATTTTTAAAAGGAGGATCCGCTATTTTTAAAAAACTATATATTAGCTTTACTTACGCTGTTGATTAGCTAATGCTAAACAACAGGATTTACATCGCATTTACGGCATTTGGCAGACGCCCTTATCGAGAGCGACTTACGTTTATATCTTTTATAGAACTGAGCAATTTGGGTTAAGGGGCCTGCTCAGGGGTCCAACGGTGGCAACTTGGTGGTGCTCAGAATTAAACCCCATTTTCCAATTAGCAGTCCAACACCTTAACCACTGCACTACCACAGTAGTAGCACAAAAATCTTCACTAATATTATGTAATGACAGCAATAGAAAGCATCATTTTAGTCTTCGAGTTTTTATCATTCAAGAGGTTTTATAATCTTATCAGGTTTGTATCGTCTCAGCATGTTTTCCCTTGCATCCGTTACCTCAGGCTTGCTCATTGGGGATGAATAGCAATATAATTTTACAGTTTTTAATTTAAAATCAGTTTTATGTAAAGCTGCTTAAAGACAATGTAAAAAGTGCTTTACAAATAAATTGAATTAATAAGGATGATAATAATACAGACCACACCAAGGATCTATTTGGAGCAACATGTAAAAGGTGTGAGGGAACACTCTTAACTCCCAAATCTACAGAATAACTCTATTAAACTGGAATATCTAAAACCCTCAATGATTTCAACATAAAACTTCTCTTTTTTTCAAACTAGGGCACAATTTACATTCAGATTACACAATCCAAACATCTCCTGGGCTGTAAACAATACACAATGTTCCATCTTCTTGTCTTATTTCCCCCCCAAGCACCTCCAAAGTATTTAACATGTAAGTAAAGATTTGTACTTTTCTGGTAAAAAACTTCTGCAGCGTGTAGTACTTACGGAACTGGTGTGTATGATCAATCATGGAGTGTGTCAGGACTGTGTGGGTTCTTGGTGTGCACTTAGAGGGCAACTGCAACATGACATAGGCTGTGATAAGCACAATGTGTGGGTAGATTTGTGTGCGTGTGTGCGTGTGTGTGACATGTTGATAGTTTAACACCAAGTGCTCTTTTAGGAACTTTGGATTTGACTTCTTCAGCCACTCACTGCAATCACTGGAGAGAGATTACACCGGACTGGCTGTAGCTGATATTCTTTTTGGATCGACTATAAATAAGAATATATCATTAACTGGAATATTAAGACGACAATACGATTTTAAATTGGTCACATATACAACATAATGCAATAGGACATGCAGTTGATATTGTTTTTTTGCAGACACTCTGTGCCATAAGAATAGAAGATACCATAACAGCTGGAAAAATAAATATATATTTAATTAGTTATATTAGTTTAGTTTATATATTTTTCCAGACAAATTTGCAAAAAATGTAGAATAAGAATCATAAAATGTATGTGCAATTGTATGGGTTTTTTTTGTCGGTCCAAAACTAGTCCAAGGTGTCCAGCGTGTGTGTTGTCGAGGTTCAGCGGCTAAAAGGACTTTAAAAAAAACGATATCCAGCTTAGTAAAATTGTACTTATTTATCAAGGTGAGGGTTATTTACTGCTTAACTGCTGTTCCATAATATCAACATTTAAACCCTGTTACCTTGCCGCAAATTAAATATATAGACAAAAAAAAATTTTTTTCCTTCCTACACATAATAGTAATAGTGACCAGACCCGTGGACCAGGGTGTATTTGGTAATAGTTGTAAGTGATGTAACACATTTCACCTCATCTTGCAGTCAGTTTAATGACACGCATATGTCCTTGCTCAACATCTTGATATAAAAAAGGTGTTTCTACTGTATGTGCAGTAAGGCTACGGCTACTAATCTTGTGTGTTATAGAACCTGCAGACTTTATATGATAACATCTCTGAAACCAAGGTAACACAAATCCTGTGCATTAACTAAATTTGGAAAAACACACAACGATAGCTGACATATAGTTCAGTGTGTTACATACGCAACAAAAAAACAATCTCCGGTCACCTTTGGTGTAGTGCGTAACTCTTTATACAATAAAGGTCATGTTGTAAATGTAGGCAGTCATTCCTTATACTCACATGTGCTGATCCTGAGCGATACATCAAAGTTGATGTGTATTTGTCAAGTAATAGTTCATTTTTACTGTGAAATTATTGATTTATACTGTAATACATGCTGTAATACAATTTAAAATGTACTTTTAAGACCCAAAACATATGCCACTAATTGAATTTTTTTATATTTCTATTTATAAAAATTTGCACAAAAATTTGTTTAACATTTTTACCTTAAACAGTCTGGTGGCTAACTTAATTGTCAAATCTGACACCTGGACCCAATTTTGAGAAATCTTGATAAACAGCTCTGCAGCGTCCACTGGCCCTAACAGGTGGCAGGGCAAAGCCCTTCACGTCCAGGGTAAGATCCCAGATAAAACCGACAATGACAGGAGTCACGTTGCTTCAGTAGCATTTATTGCTGTGCACAAAAGGATTAAAAAAAGTGCTCTGCTCCTTTACAACTATAGGGGGACGGTCTTTTTGGTACAGAAATAAAAGTCACATGCTTAATTAACGGCTTTAACAATATATATATATATAATGTTTTGTTTTAAAAGCAGCGGAAAAATCCCAATTCAGCTGCTAGCTTTGTGGCTGATAGCCAGCAGAGATAACGCTTATAAAAAATTAAACAAGCGTACACCTTAATCATTTGTTCATGGAACCAGTCGACTGGGACAGCCATGCACTAATGCTTTGGGATTCAATAGTGTTACCTTTTATTTCTCACAGCCAATTTAGGGATGATAAGGATGCTTATATAGAGCAGAGGGAGGGGTAGGAGGGACAAGTTCGTAATGGAAGGGAGAGCGAAAGGGGCGCCTGGGTCTTGCAGGTGAGGACATCTGAAAACATACAATCAGCTCTATCTCAGGCCTTACTGTCCAATTGCTAACTTACTATCTGGCTCGTCAACTGCTATCCGGTTTCACCTGCTCACCAATAATCAGAATATAATTCGACAGAGACGGTGGCGTTGAATTTATGCTCAATCATCAGTGTTGATTGCACACATGTATTGGTTACGCTGACATAACATGATGATCTAATTTCACAAACATGACAGCAATAGCAGGATGAATTTTATCAAGGTTTTAAAAATAAAAAACAAACTTCAAAATGTTAATATAAACATATTTGTGTGAAAGGTTGTCTGCTGTATAGATAGTAAATAAAATAACTACTCGCACTATTCATGTGACATCAACACAGCAGACAAATACAATGCAAAATACAATGACATTCATTCAACTTCTGATTTCTAGTGATGGAAAGAGTACTGAAAATTTCTACCTAAAGGAATAGGTGATACAACGATAAGTACTCACACAAAGCGTAGGAACTTCTTTCATCTCCGGAACACAATGTAAGATATTTCTGATCAACTCTGATGGCTCTCTGACCCTCCCATAAACAGCAAGGTAACTACCATGTTCAAGCCCTAAAAAAGGACTAACATGATTGACAAAATAGTCCATGTGACATCAATGTTTCAACTGGAATGTTACATAGCAACGAGAATATTTGTTTACATTTTTGTATCTACCGATGACGTTGTACACACACGTGTTGTGCCTTGTTTACACTCGGAGTACAACACAACGACATTTTAAAAGCAAACATAAGTTCACACCTCATTTAGAATCAAGCCGGAAAACAGTGTAATGGAATGTAAAAAAACCCCAACATAAATCAAGTCACAAAACAATGCAAATTCTCCCAACCAATAGGGGCTGCTGGTCTGCGGAAACGGGTAGGTGTTTAAGCGGACTTTCTGGAATCTTTATTCTCTCACACATAATAAAAATTTTATTTAATAATCAACTAGACATATAAGGATTACATTCCTTACATAGATATTCTCTTGTCATGCACCTATAGGAAACATCATTTTCATAGTGCCAACACTGCCCATGAGCATTTTCGTGTTGTGTCTTGATTGCGTTCTGTTGTGAATTCATGTTTCCTTTTTAAATCTTGTTGTATTGTGGCTTGTTTGTGTTGTAAACTAATGTTTGCTTTTTAAATGTTGTTGTGTTGTGCACTACTGTGCCACTGTAAAAAACATTTTGGGCAAGAATAATATCACAATCTGTCACATGGAAATTAATTATTTAACCCACCACAGTTTATAATTATATATACGTTTCTTCTGTTATTAATCATGTGAACCTTAAAAGATCTACTTTTCTTCCAGAAGGATATAGAATGTCTAACTTTTTAGTAGATCTTATTGACATGCAACACATTGTAATCATTTTCATGAAATTAAAGGTAAAATAGAGCCAAAGAGTTCAAATGTTATCTATTACTTAAGGGCCTGACCATCATTTATCTTCAAAAAAGCATTTCTGTTTGGTGGTTCAGGCAGCAGTATTGAGAGCTTAACTCCAGAGATTGTATCCAGGGTAATCAGGTGCACTGTTCCTTTCTCTATAACAACCCCACCTCCCCTACCCCCAATGCCTATTATGGCTTGTAGACGTCTGATAAATAATAAGACTAAGAGCCTACGCGTTTGAGAAATAAATATCCAATAATTTTGATAATACATAAAATCACAAAATTGTTTTGAAAATGAAGAAAAGATGTAGCTTAAACATATTTGGGCAAAAATGGCTAAAATCATATACAGAATATATACTGTCAGATATGGATATAATCTATATCAAACAGTCATTGCCAGTCATGCTAGATGTTTTGGGGAGAAAGTCATGGAAGCCAGATTGAGGTGGTTTGGACATGTACAGAGGAGGGATAGTGAATAAATTGGTAGGAGGATGTTAGAAATGAAGCTACCAGGCAGAAGGTAAAGAGGAAGACCAAAGAGGAGGTATACGGATGTGATAAAGGAGGACATGAAGTTAGTGGGTGTGAGTGAAGAGGATGTAGAGAATAGGGTTAGGTGGAGACAGATGATTCGCCGTGGTGACCCCTAAAAAGGGAATAGCCAAGAAGAAGAAGTCTACAGACTGGCCAAGAACTGAAAAAGAAGACTTTATTCCTCTATCTTTTTACCACTTTTAAAATATATACACAGATATTGTACACTAATTGATTTGCTATATCTACAATATGTATATCATGTTCACCGTTAAACATCCCCTTTTCCCCTCCAAGTCTTTGCAATACAATCTTTAAAGAACACCAATAACAAGAAAACATTTCATTCAAAAACACATTCATGTCTAGATGATATATTTACCCATGAATACACATTCAGTAGGAAAACTAGAAGCCCTAAACAAGCACACATGCAGACAGTGGCATTTCTAACACTTATAATATATAGTATAGTGTGTACAGGACATACAGATGTTTTGTTTTCCACAAATGCATTTCTATACACATCATTTCTATATGGTTTAAAAAATTTGGAATTGCCTAATAGAGCAAAAATACTGGCTGTGTACATCATTTAAGACACAATAAGTAACTTATTTCCATAAGCGATTAAGAAAAATTTCCATATAAGAAAATTATTTAATTAGAGATAAAAAAAGCAGTGTAAAAATATCTATACAGATAAATATTGCAATATTTTATCTCTATAGTGTGTCAATATTCTCACCTCTAGTATTGATATATACTAAATTGATGTTTTTAAACCGATTTCCGTCTACGTTAACATTTAAATGAAACTTTCAGTATGTGTCAAACGATGGTCATTATCTCAAAAGTAAGCACTGCGATAAAACAATTAAGCTGCCTCTAACTTTGTATTTGCTGTATTTTTAGCTATACCTTTGATCTTTTTTGAGGTATGTCAATGTACTGCAATATTAATTGTGCTGTAATATATTGTGATATATTTTATCGTGACTCAAGTATCAGACCTTGAGGCACTTGCCAACACAAATCCTTAACCGGTAGTTAGAGTTTATGGTCCATGTTTTAGTGTAAAAATTTGGACAACAGCTAGCCAGGCTGGCTAATGATTAACTACTGTAGCTAAATATTATTTCCTGATAATTGAACCTCTTATCAATATTAAACTTAAGCAGTGGAACGCTTTATTCACCAAACATAACGTTAAACAGTTAAAGATGCATGACAGTTTCTATGTTCTTACTAAAGCATGTTTACTAGTTGCACCAAACACTGAACATGCATTTTTTTTATCAGTTCAGAAGCTTAGAAACGTTTCTGAGTGTATATTCTTGACTTATGTTAATGTCATGAAAAAAATGCTAACTAATTCAACCTTAATATTTACAGGGGGCAAATATTTTCTTTATGACGTGTGATTATGTGCCCTCTAAATTTTACATGAGGTCACATATTCATAGTTTTCCATAGGAAACCCAGGCACATCACCGGTGTCCTAGTATTTAACCCATCAACCAATAAGTTTATCCATGCCTTGACTCTATCACACTGGCACTTTCACGAGGGAACATGAAAGAGATTAATGGCTGCCTGGAGTTGCCATGCTCAATGCAAATGAGTCACCTGTGCATTCCCTCAGCTGTGCTGCAAACTATGCAGAATTATTTATTTGCCTGCATGGAGGACAATTTAACACTGCAGGAAGCGATATGTGGACCACTTAGACATCTTGAGTAATACATGTCTTTTAACTCTGAAAGCCGTAAGCTGCACACCTTCCTATACGTCCCGTGGGTCACTCCTAAGGGTCACTGCTTGGGGATTTGCTGTCTCTTGAAGGAGCACTAAAAAGATTAATCCAGCGTTATCCAATAGCTGATAAAGTGATTAGCAAATAAAGGCTTTTTTACTTTAATAGGCTATAGTGTGTATTTATATACTCGATATTGACTTTATTAATGTGTATTTATATACTCAATAGTGACTTTATTAATAAGCCAAGAATCCAGTTAGCCAATCAAATGTCAGGAGCACCAGTCATAAGATTCTAAATATACAGTAACTGATGTTTTTTTTTTTTTTTTGGCCAGATGCTGTGAACATGTCCATATTGTAACTCCAGTTATGTTCATTGTACCAGGATTAAAACCTAATACAGTCCTTTGGTGGCCACAAGGTTCAAAGTGCTGTGCTTTTACAAATGTTATCATTAATAAATATGTTACATTTATAGTCATCTCGATCCAGTCAACTCATCACTATTATCACATGACCTCACTTCTGAAATACTCAAGCCCACCTACCAGGAACCAAATCCACTGAAATTTGTTCTGTTGTGTTGGAATCCTAAAAGCCAGAAATAGGAATCTAAAGCTACGCTGTTAGGGTTCCCACTCGTTTTCAGAATTCTTTTTTCCAGGACACATTACATTTTCTGGAAATGTAATTTTTTTTTTTATTACAACAGAAATTAATAACATGGATCACAGATTTCCAGCCTAAGTTAATATATCTTTTTTCAGAAGCAATAAAAAGTACACCTTATGCCTATGATTTAACAATAAAATCAGAAACGCACCTGTCTCTAAACCATACATCATAGCTGGTCTGACCACTGTCTGGTACACCTTCCCCTTTATTCCTATCTGATATTCTCCTGTCAATAAACAAACAATAATAATTTTTTAAGGACATCTTTTGTTTTTTTCTTATTTTCCATGTATTTTCTGAGACTGAAAAGTTGGTCATTCATTTTTCAGGCTCTCCATGTTTTCCAGGACTTATGGGAACTCTGAGTGTGCACAGATTTATTAAAACAGGGTAACCGCTCTTTTCCAACTGTCTAGTTTTAATATCTGCATTATTCTAGCTGAAGTTGTTTAATTAAGTGCTGGGTTGTTAAGGTATGGGGCTACTGTCTGTTCCGTACAATCAATTCCGTACATGTCCTCTTTTTTCTGCACATGTCCTCTTTTCGGCCCTAAAAAATGCATCCGGCCAGGGTTTCTAAAAATCCTAAAATGTCAATAATATTGTTCAATGGTAAAAACGCTGTTTTTAGATGCCCCCCAACAAAAAATAAAATATAGTCACTATAATATATACTGTATACCCTGTATAGTACATAACCTTAAACTGGCATTCACAGCATTTGGCAGAAGCCCTTATTTAGAGCGACATTTACATTTAAGCAACTGGGGGTTAAGGGCCTTCCTCTGGGGCCCAGCACGATTAACATGGTGGTGCTGAGAATTAAACCCACAGTCTTTGGGTTATCAGTCCAACACTTTATCCACTGAACCACCACCTTCCTAACCTCAAAGTCCTAAGTGTATATGTTAATTAACAATTATTGACTTCAGACACATTTTTGTGTTTTGGAGGTTATAAAAAAAAGAATAATCTCAGGACTTTAATGTTAATAACACATCTATAAGAGTCTTAAATATTGTAAAGAGCTTTTTACTATAAGTGTTATAGACAGAATACTGGTATATGAAAGGACAGACTGCAGATTTTAGCTACACATATACACACACACACACACACACACACACACACACACAGAATATGCCACCTACACTTTCAGCTGCTGATATTTGTGTGTGACTCTCACAGCAACTCTCATACCCAGCAAAAATACAAACACACTTAGCCCTGTCTCTCTTCAGCTCATAGAAATTCTGAGAGTGGCGACCTTTGTTATACCCGATCCACCAGTTTTTTGGTCAGCGCTGCTGTCAAAACAGCTGTGCAGACGTGCAAAAACAAAAACAAGCTTGATTGAAAGCCATTGAATAAGCACTTCAGTGATTATGCATATTGTACTGAGAAATTGATCTCTTCTCACTTCAGTTTAGTCTGATAGGCAGAGGACAGTCAGCTCTGTAAAACTGTGTCGTTTAGAAAAGTGCCTTATTTTTTAAAATCACATTATAAAAAATGTATATCAGTTTAAAATAAACCATATGTTGACAAACAAATGCACAAATGTACTCACATAATTTTCTTGTGATTATGAATTTTAAATTTTGTGGCTAAGGCTAAGATGATTACTGATAAATGGCACCGACAGCGACACCCGGAAAAATATTTACGCATACCTCCTTTACTAGGCAGTCCCTTTACCATCTGAACGGAGACCTGATTACAGATTAGGGCTAAGAGCAGAGTGGACTCTTTATTAAATCACTTTACAAATGCATTAATCTAAAGAGAGAGAGAGAGAGAGAGAGAGAGAAAGAGAGAGAGAAAAGAGAGAGAGAGAGAGAGAGAAAGAGAGAGAGAAAAGAGAGAGAAAGAGAGAGAGAGCGAGAGAGAGAAAGAGAGCAAGAGAGAGGAAGAGAAAAGGGAATAGAGAGAAAGAGAGAGAGAGCGAAAGAGAGAGGGAGGAGAGAGAGAGAGAGAGAGAGAGAGAGAGAGGACAGAGGGAGTGTGTTAATGCATCCGTACTCGTGCTTAACATCATTATCACATTCTAAGAAATAAATATTAATCAGCCATCTAGTTTTTTCTTATATCCAATCACATGCAAACACACAATACCAAGGGTCTATCCCCTAAGCCAGAATACACACACACACACACACACACACGCTTTCTCTTTCTCTTTCCCTCACACTCCCTCTCTCTCTCTCTCTCTCTCTCTCTCTCAGTTTGTCTCTTTCTGTCTCTCTCTCTCTCTCTCTCTCTCTCTCTCTCTCTCTTTCTCCGTATCCTTGGTTGCTCAGGCTGCCGAGTGGTAGGTGCTTGTTTGTCAAGGGGGCTGAGAGCCTTGTCCATTTTGACATTCACATTCTAGCAGTAATGATCCTAAAAGCTGCAATTAAGCTGACTGTCACATCCCAGGGAGCGTGCGGGCAGACGCGCCAGGCCTTAGCGCCCATTTCACCCACCCAGGATTATTCTCACAAGACCACATTATTTTCCCCAACATTTTCTCTCTCTCTTTTTCTCTCTCTCTCTCTTTTTCTCGCACACATATGCACCGTCTCTCTTTTTCTCTCTCTCTCTATTTCTTGCCATTTTTTTTTATTTTCCTTTTTTTTTTTTTTTTTATTACTATCTTTATTCCTTAGCATGCTGCTGGTGTTATTCAGTGTTGCCAAATCGTATATCAGTTATCGTTTATAACAAAGCTTATTAAGAAAAGCCAATGTTTAGAATATGAAATGAAATTATTGATTTTGATTCTGGTCAGGGTAATAATAAAAGAACGAGCCTAATGCATTTAGAATGTTTGGATATTGATCAGATGTTGCACCTAACTGTTTTCCTACAAAGATCATAAAAATAATTGCAAACATGGAATAAAATCTACACCGAATGGCAGAATAAAAAGCAAAACCTTTGTCATAAAATCAAAAAAAAAAAGAATACAGAAAACACCAGGTGGGCAAAGCTATCAAGCCCAATACACCCCCCATCAACCACACACACACACACACACACACACACGCAGGAGAAAATCATTTTAATTAGCTGAGTGAATGTGATTTGCTGAATGCAGGAAGCAGTGCTCGGTGCACATTAAAATTGGTCTAATTTTCAGCGAAAAAGTCCCACACGAGCAGCCCTGACCATAGTCAATCAAGTTAAAAGCTACGGGTGCTTAATTTGATTTACCAATATAAAATGCAAATGAGGTGATTAAGTGAAGTGGGGAGGCAGGAGTAGACGCCTCTTTTAAACCATCACGTTAAACGTGAGCAGACAGTGGACTGGCGGTACCGAGGCATGTTTTAGCATATTCGTTTGATTAGAGCTACAAAAATTTAATTAGTGCAGCTAATTGTTTAACAAATTGCTCCACACGACTGAAAAAAGCCGGGGTTTTTTTTTCTTTCCAGACAGTACAATTTCATCCCATCCCCCAAAGTGGATTTGGATTTTTAGTCCAAATGGTTCCTGCCAATATGTGAAAAGTGTAATTAAATAAATGGAAGATGGCACAACAGTGTCTTACAAAAGCAAATGAGATAATGCCCGTAATTAGGCAGCACACAAGTCTACGTCCATATGCTGTGCTCCTCTTCTGGCTCTCTCAGATACTTCAGCAGCACAAAATCTAATAATCCAATGCTCCTTAACAAGGAGAGGCTCTTTGTGGAGAGACGAGGGCAGATCAGAGGTGTGATCAAAACACAAGCTGCAGAAAAACACCTGTGATTTTATTTTCTACTGTAGAAGAACTGCTTTCTGTATAAGTCTTTTCTTAAAATAAAATCGACACAATAAGTGACATTTTAAAGAAAAACCTGGTGGTGCCGTCATGCTGTGCAGTTTACATCTATTTTAAATGAATTAGTGTTGATTAATATTAAAATCCATAAATATTGTATTTATGTTCATGTTCGTCTTTATCCTTGAACGGACGTGGTCTCTTCCAGTATGGCCTCGCCCCCATCCACAAGAGAAATAAATGAGTTTGATACGGATGAGGTTTGATAAGGATGAGGATGTAAATTAACTGCTTTGACTTTCACAGCAAATAATAATAATTTACTTTGACTTTTTGACTGCTTGAAGCAGTGAGGGACTTCTGTTATTGGAACTTCTTCACTCCTAGTGGTGAGTGAAAACCCGGTGTTTTGGGAATAAAGGAATAAGATAGGTAATTACACTGTAATAACGCTGTATCAGAACAGGAGGAATGACAAAAATGAGGAAATGTTATTAATAGTGAAAAGAAAGCTACGGTAAGCACTGTTCATCAACTTTATTCTCTTCTTATACAATTGCATCGCATTCTCATTACGAAAGGCGTTTTAACTGCTAAAAAGGCAAAGCTGGATGATATTTGTTGCACCAGTTTTAGAAAAACATTGTGTTCACATCAACAAATCACCAGTGGCTCTATGAGTTTGCACATTATTAGTGCTTAGCTTAAAGTTAAGATGCTTCATCGTGCTAAAAACAGAAATAATGAAAAAATTACTTAGGTGGGGAACCGTGGACTAACTATGCACACACTTAAACATGCATAAGTGCACATACTTGAAGGTACAATAGGTGATTGTGTTTAGAAACATTTTTTGTTCTACTGACTAAAAATCTCTTCAGATCCTGATAACAATCATTAGGTGACGTGTTCTAAATGTATTTATATGTACTTATATATTCGGTGGAAAATGTAGAACCAAGAAATGTTCATCCTATCCAATAGGCTTTCCTACCTGCATGTACACTCTGTTCACACAGACAGGCTACATCATCAGAGCGTTTACAAACTGTAAAAAAGAACGCTTCAGCAAACCTGAATTATGCTGCTGTGAATGTTGCGTTTCCACACTAAAGACAACTACAGGAGTCAAGTTTGTTATTTTGGTACTGTTTATAACTGGACTGTAAACTTTTCTCACTGCTAAATGACACATGATGTATTGTAGTAATGTTGTCTCCGGTCGTCCAGTCTGTGTGTGTTCATGCGTTCAGAAGCGTGGCTTTGCATGGGGTTTTGAACAGAGTGTGGAACTCTCAGGATGCAGTTAGCATTTTTAAAGATACCCTAGTGCACCTTTAAGAACTTTTGGACGTTACGCTTTTTGACATGGTCTCACCCACTGACATGGTTTCAGAAATTTATAAGAAACAGGACGAACCTATAAGTCACACAGACACAGGAATAACATGCATAGCTACACAAACCAGTAACTTTAGCTTAAACTTAAACTGGGAACCATGGTACTTTGAGGTGATGATGCTACCTACAGGGCATCAGTAATGCCCCAGAAAGCCTGAGCTAATCCAACACCCATAAAACATCACACTTAAACTCTACAACTCAGTTTTTTTTAAATAAAAGGGTAGAAATAAAAAGGAATGTTATGCCTAAATCTTAATTTTGGGCCATGGTATGGTTTTCAGAACATTTGAACATTGAAGTATTTAATAGTCGACACACATAAAAACCGGTTGCTAATTTATTTATTTGCTTTGTCTAGTCCTGTTTAAAGAACCTCTGGCACATAGTCATCTAAATTACACCCTGCAGATTTAATAACTCGATACTTTATGATGTGCTTGATGCTTTTTTCACGCTCGTTTTAATTTGGCTCAGTGACTGCTTTGCTGAGTGGTATTCAGTTCTTCACCTTTCAGCATTATTTATTCTATGAATAGCTTAAAAAGGGTCTGTGGCCTCTGTATTTGCATTTTCAAGTAGTTTTGTAAACCGTGTAATTATTTGCCGAAGAAGGGTTTGAGGTTATTATTTCATGCATAGTAACACAGATCATTCAGCTAATACAGACTCCCCTGCTCATGAACTTTGCATGATATAAAGATGGTCGTGACAGCCGAAAATACTGAGGCTCTATAAACAAAGGTCACCCGGGTCAACAGTTTAGTATTTATTTATTCAGTAATTGTTCCGTCTCTAAAACAAGATGAGGTGTGAAAAGTTAAGGGCTTTGACATAAAAGTAAGTGTACCTATCCGTCAATTGGACTTGATCTTAACTGAAACCTCTATTTTGTCCTTTGAGGTAATTATGGCATTCAGTAAATATTGTCGAAAAACGAGAACACCCAAATAGATCAAATAAGATTCGTCCTGTCAGGAATCATTTTGGACAATTTATCACCCAGAGGTGAGTAGAAATACATTTACATTCACATTTACAGCATTTGGCATACGTCCTTATCTCAAGCTACCTACCTTTATCTCTTTTTTTATACAACTGAGCAATTAGGGGTTAAGGGCCTTGCTCAGGGGTCCACAGTGGTGGCTTGGTGGTGCTGGGAATCAAACCCCAGTCTTTCTGGCACTAAGTACTAAGCACTAAGACACCACTTTCCATTTTAAGTTAAAAATCGCTTTAAACGGTTAAGATGATTAAGCATATCAATCTTTTACATGATTTTGTTTTATATTTCTTTTAATAACTTCAACATATAAATATTAAGGAATATTATCTCTAATATCAACTTGAGTGTATGAGTCAATCTTATACGTTAACTCTTGGCCTTGACAGTGCTTAATGTGGAAATGTAACACAGGCAAAACATGTGAGCAAAGCAAGACTCCTTGTTTTGTGCTACTCATTCATACTATACGGAGCAATGGCAGACCTCTTAACCACCTTTTTTATTGTTAGTTGGTTTTACGGACTATTATCATGATATTTTTATATTCAGTCATGTAACTTTGACTTCAGTGTCAGTAGACTGCAATTTTGATTCTTTCTCTTCCTTATGAGTAATCGGTTCCACTGTAACACTTTTAGACAGGAAAGGAGGAGCCAGTTTGAATGGATGTCTGGGTACAATAGGAGTGTCTTTCAATACCGTCTAGTCATTGACAGAAATCAAAAGAAAAGAGCTTTTTGGCTTGGTGGCATTGCCAGGACCCGAGAGTATAGATAAGCCATCTCCATTAGAAAACACAGGAAACTTTCTCATGTGTCAGCACTATATAATAAAGCTTCAATTGAACACAGAATGTGAATACATTTATGCCATTGATAAACATGAAATATAAGAAGAGTTAGTACGCTGAATGCCCAAGTTAAACAGAAATACGTAAATAAATTCGACAAATTTAACGAATAACGCTTGATTTTATTTTTTATTTTTTAATTAAAAAAATGTACAGTACAATTGAATTACTTATTACTTAAGTTTTTAATGGTTAAGGTTTTAATGTGATGTTTTAAAAGATGGAATTTTATCTATGTGTTTTATTTCATTGTATTTGTCTTCATTAGTTACTGAAACTCCAAAAAACTGGGACACTATGTAAAATTGACAAATCTAATCTAATCCTTATAGAACATAGAAAACATATCAAATGTTTAAACCGAGAAAATAAACCATGTTAAGAAAAAAAACAAAAATTTTTGATATTAATGGTAACAACACATCTCACCAGTACGGTGGCTTAGTGGTTAGCACTGTTGCCTCAAAGCAAGAAGGCCCAGGTTCTATTTTGTGTGGAGTTTGCATGTTCTCCCCATGCTTGTGTGGGTTTACTCCAGGTACTCTGGTTTCCTCCCACAGTCCAAACTATTCTAAATTGCCCATAGGTGTGAGTGTGGGCAGGGTGTCCAGGGTGTACCCGTCCATTTATTCCAGCAGAATAAATGTGTATAGAAGGTGAATGAATAAATGAATGAATAAATGAATGAATGAATGAATACATCTCAATTCCAGTAACTAAAAAAAATAAGCTAGGCCACCAATTAGATTCTCGCAAACTTTGAAATAAAAATTAACATTATCAATATATTATTTTTGGATTTTAAAAAGATTAAATTACAGAGATGAAACAGGCAAAACAGTAAGTTTGCTTTAAAGTTGCTTTAAAGTAATTTTCATAAATTATTAATGAAAGCATAGCATTAACTTAATTTCGTCAGCTAAAACACCTAATCGACTGTTAAACACTGAAGTAGATTTAAAAGTAGTTTAAACTTTTTGTTTATGCATTTCTATTGACACACATTAATGCAAAAAATACAGTTACTAAACAAATACTAACAGAAAAATGCACCGACATGTAAAGCTTTCATTTGTGGCATTAAAATAATAAATCTTTTCTCTGAAGCACTGGAGCCTTGTGAGAAATAATAATTTAAAGCTAATTATATTAAACATTGCAGGGCATGTTAAAATGTCTCTATGTACTGTATAACCTTTTAGACTGAAACGCAATCCTAACATCTAACAAACAACCAGCTGAGTATATGAAATCACATACACTGAAGCTCAGACATCTTTGCTATTGCACTTATAGTAAATTTAAAGCCAGACACACTGGAGGTCACCCAGTGCAGAACCTAAAGGCAGAAAAGTCTATATATAGACTGCGTATTCATCAAAGATTTATAAAGATGTGTCTAAGGCGTCAGCCTATACTGTATGTCTGTAGAAAGTTGATCTGTGAGCCAACGCTAACGTTAAGTCTACAGTGTAGCACAAAAAAACAAAGATCTGTGAAGAGCGTCGAAGCGCTTTGGTACAGCAGTGGCGGAGTTAAATGCATTTTTTTAGTAGGAACTACAGCAGAACAAAATTTTATAAACATATCAATGTAAATTTTACTTTTATCATTTTAAGATTTACTTTTAAAGTGATATGAGGTTTTTCAGGGCTGGTTATACACTCAGCACTTCTGCACATTTCTACCAAGGTGATGCCTCTGGCTTTTCTCAGATTTACATTTTGTGTGTCTGATTTATTTATCTCGAATAAAAAAATCCTGAAATCAATAAGAAAACATTAGTAAAACAAATTCATTTTTACCGAAATTTCCTACAGAATATAAAAAACAAAATCCGTACTAATCATTACTGCTTTGTTTGTCTGTTAGTGTATTATTACTTTAAAGTTCTTTTGGTCACTGAATTAAACATGCTGAAATTACAGCAGTGTGGTTTTTATTTAAGGTCATATACTGCAAAATGTTCATGAAATATGCAGACCTGAAACTGTACCTGTTCTCAGCACAGCCCTAAACTTTTACATATCATTTACATAAGAACATATTGTAGGCTGAACACAAATATATATATATATATATATATATATATATATAGATATATATATATATATATATATATATATATAATATAATATATATATATATATATATATATATATATATATATGTATGTATGTATTAATGACAGTTATTCTTAATTATTATTTAGTTTTAACAACTTCTTTTTATATAAAAACTGCAAAAATTATGATTTCAGCACAGAAAAAACGCTGAACATTTTAATATTCCTTATTTGATTACAAACCCAATTGATTATTAGCCTTATTTTTTCTTATGTTTGCACATAATTGCACAAAATGACAATTCAAACGCCTAAATTGATGGTTTATACGACTAAGTTTGTTAAACTGGCTTCAAAACTAATGTGAACTTTTATTGTTCTGTTAAAAAAAAATTATTTTATAAAACACTGCCAGCATAAAAAATATAACATATAGATAGATAATAGATCATATTTTGTTCATAACCATTTTTTCCATCGAATTCAGTCATCTGACAGGTATTTATGGATCATTTTAAAACATTTTAAGTATTACTGACATTGTCAGGTTTTCAAACAAATGCTTTTCTGTGATACATAAAATATCAAAATATTTATGATGGTCTGGTGCAGTATGATAAAATGGCTCAAATGCTGAAAAATAGATAGCAAGTATAATAACTTTTAATAACTATTTATTAAGCACATGATGCACCCAGAGATGTGGGAGGCGTAAGATGCTTGATTCTTGTAACCAATTTGTAAAAGAAACCCTCAGTGTCTACACTTACATTAGTCAAAGGAGTAGAAGTGTGAAATTGAATATCAGAAACGGTTAAGGCCACCAATGGTTCAAGGCCAAGCGCTGTATACATGTGAGAAGCAACTCTGAATATTAGACGTGTTATCTTTTACATACAAGTTCTTTGGCTTTAATAAAATGACAATGTAGAAAGTGCTCTTTCAACAGGAGATCTGTTTTTAACGTTCTCTGTTCCGGTTGCTCGTGCCATATCAAGTTTAAAGCAGTAAGCTAAATATGGTTGGGTGGAGTACAATGAAGAGACGCTTCTTTGCCTGGGGAGATACAGGTAGAGAATTTTACAGTATAGGCCCAAGCTTGTTTAAGGTACAGGGATGAATGGACTTGCTGACACATGGTCTTTTTGAAAAATGCTGATAAAAAAAGCAATGTGAGAGAAAGCAATTACATGAATTACCTTATGTTATTAACTTACCAATTGTTTTTGTTGTATAGCTCATAATAATATTCTATATATTTAATAGAAATATCCTGAAATTGAATTTTTTTTTAATTTAATAAGCTTAAAATACTATTCTAAAAATTAGAAATTTAAAGTTAGACTTAAAATTAGTTTTAGCTACTATCATTGTCTTAAATTTCTTCATTTCCCCTCTGTCCTTCTCGGCCTTTTGAGTTTAGTAACAGCTGTTTTTCAGCAACTGCTCCTGGCTAGCGTCAATGACCCCTACATTAAAACACTCTTTTCATGGTCAGGTGGCTGAAGAGGTAACACTATATCAGATACATAATCCACAAGAGGTCTAAACTTGGGACAGGATATGTGGGAAGACAGTAAAAAAAAGAACAAATAAAAACACACCAGGTAGATTTTAGTGCATCCGGTATTCTGATATGATGATAACCCAAATGTGAGAATAGAAAAAAAAATCATCCTTGTTTTTTCATGGTTGGTAGCCAGTGAGTGTTATCTCACTGCTATCACCTTTGCCCTTTTTCCCAAAGTGGACATCTGACCCGCAGCGATCTGTTTAGTGTCTGTTTCTGCTGATCATCTGCCACTTAGTGGTTAATCCTGAACATTTATCTATGACCTAGTGATAACATTGCATCTCAAACACTCTGGGAGGAATTATCTGTACTGTAAACTACAGTAGCTTTAAAACTGACGGTAATACTGACTTAATACTAATTTGACTTTGCATTTGTCTCCTTTTCAATTATGTTCTTATATTATATTACATGCAAAGTTATTTATTTTCAATATCTTAATTCAAAATATATATTCATACCTACGGCTAGGCGTAATAATCTTGGCTACATGGTACAATAGAAGATTTTAGAGAGCGTCATCAGTCTTATTAGTTTACCGGCTCTGTAAAAGCGAACCATTTTATCCCGATAATTTTCATTTATCATTTATTATTTATAGTAACTTGAACTCTGTAAAACATGACTAACTTATGTAAATGTATTTCTTTAATTTAAATCTAACTGTTAAAAATTACTTTTGGATCTTGTACCTAAATTTAATTGATTATTCAAGGTTTAAATAATGAATTGAAATACTTTATTTTCTTGACTTCTTGTACATAAAACAAAAATCTATAGGTCACATTTTTAATTCCAGCAAAAAAATGTAATTCTATTTATACATATACATCTGCAAAAACTAATAATATATGAATAACTTGCATGTAACCCTGATATACTGTATGCCAACGATATAACTTCACATCCTTACACATAAGAATGCAGATTAAATTGCTTAACACATAAATAAGTTGCCTAAATGTAGCATTTCATTGTCATTCTTTGCCTCTGTCTTATTTTACTGTAATTGGCTAGCACCATTTAGGTACCAATAAGTGATCATCTGCAATATTTTCTCTCTTTCTCTCTCCCTCTCTCTCTTTGTTGAACTTTGCATTGTACTGTTACTCGCACGCTTGGTCCTGCCCGATCCATCTGACTGCTTTCTTTCTGGTTGCAGATCCGAGGATGAACCTCACAAACAGCTTAAAGACACATTGAGAATAGATGAATAAGGCTTTACACAGTAAATACTATACTATTTTTAAGACTGAATTTTTTACCGTCGTTACGAAGTCGTTAATTTTCAATCCAGCCAGTCATTAAACAGTAGATAACAGTAAAAATATTATTAAAAAAAGTTCCTTTTTACATAATAGCACTTTATGACTTTATACTAGTGTTGTAGAAATAATTTTATAATAGCGCTATATTGTGTCACTCAGATGAGGCTGGATTTTATTTTGCGTCAGATTCCGCTTAAGCTTTTATCCTTATGTCCTCTCACGGAGTTTTTCTTTGCCATTATCACTTTTATACAATATACAATTAAAATTCAATTAAATACAATTAAAGTACAATTAAATTCAAATATTTATTTCAGGTCTTTCAGGAAATTATTTTGAATATATACATCATTATACATGATATGTATTTAGAATATCAGGTACTCACCAAACGTCACCACCTGCTAGCTAAACAGTTTAACAATTCTGGCTGTCCCTTACTTAGGCATTAAGATGACAGCATAAAATCAAATATTAACATTTTAGCACACCATTTTTATGTAAAATATTACTTTTGTTAGATCCTTCATTACATGGCACATGGCAATATTTGACTGTAGTCCGTCACTCTGTATTTTAAACTCTGGCCTTAACTTTGACCCTCTTAAAATAAAATAAGGAATTATTGAAATGATGAAAAAAGGTAATGTGTTATTTTAAAAAAATATAAAAAATATATATTGTTAATGATACCTAAAAAATCTAATACATGGCCACACTGACCCAACAATATTTCTATCAATTTTAAAATAGTTTGTACCGCAACGCAAAAATGTAATGTTTCGCAAAATAAAGACACAATTGTGATGTAATCACTTAAAGAACCAATGCCAATCCGTATAATACTTTTTTTCGGTAAAAAAAACCTTACCACATAGCAAAATTAGTTACCCAGCATAGCACAAAGCACATGTAACATCATCTGTTTGCCACAATTGCATTAACTGCACCACTTGAGCCAGAGAGGTAAATCAGTTTGGCTTACCTTTAACAACAAACACATGTACGGTTTTGTAACGGAGTAGCCCCACGAAACACAAGTCTTTGCCCACAAGGTGCGAAAAGTGAACCTTAGAAGTGCGGTAACAATGACCGCGTCTGAAATCACTGCGGCTCCAGCGGCACCTTTATCCTTATCAAAGAATCTTTCATAAATGTGACCACAATAGCCAGCGAGCACCTGTTTGAATTTTCTCCTCCTCCTTTACTATTTTTTTTCTACACAAAGCCCATCAGAATGTAAAAAAAGCTTGACCCCTCAGGTGTGCTGGTCTCACTTTTATTTATTTATTTTTTCTAGAACGAGAGGCCACCCCATTCACTTGCTCACACCAAGCACTCGACTTTGTGCGGATTCGGTTTTCTGGTCCGCTGAGGGGGTAACTGAGATGGCGGTGACAGAAAGTGGCTTTAGAATCTGCGTTTGAAAGGGGACAGCTTTAGCCTGAATGGACGTCTACGGGCTTTGTTGTTTAAATGAGCGCTGTCTGTTTGCTGTTTCCACACTGTCAGGCTGGGAGATGAGTGAATTAAGTAGGTTGCCTCTTTAGTGTGAATGGACCTTCCTCATGAGAAGATTAGCTTACCTTGCAGCCACTCAAATGCAGGACATACTGTAATGATTCCTGAAAGAACCATTTGTCATTTTTTTTACTTTACACAAATGCACTTTTTTCGTACATTTTTCTTTCTTGCTTCCGCAGAAGTTCTACGTTAGCAGGATCTTTAAACTGAAACTCTCCCATTGAGCCAAGGGTTAAAAAGCAGGTTGACAGCATTAATCAGTAATCAGTCTTTGTTGCCATTCTTTCTCAGGACCCTCTAAGGACCTTTTTAACAAGTTCAAACACATTCTATCAAGCGCTGACACATTGTGCCTGTCGATTGCTGCTTTTCATCTGTTACGTCCCAGGTGAAATTAGATCAGGATGCCACATGATCAATTCGGTATTTTGGTGCTCAACAAAATTTGGTTATTGCTACTTTTTGACACTTTGATATGCTGTAGTTATTGATTCTTTGTAAATTAAATTCTATCCAATTTTTCATATAGCATCTTCTCAAAGCAGCAGTTTTACACAAAACAGAGTTAAAGATTTAGAAGCGTGAAAACGAACTTCTTATTCATACCCAATGAGCAACAGTGGCAAAGAGAATAAACCTTGAGAGGAACCCATCCTCAATTGGGTGACACTGGAGGAGCATTCAGATTTTCAGACCTGTGGAGAAGTGGTAGTGGATAAGGTGTTGGACAGCTAATCGGAAGATCAACCTTCGATTTTCAGCACCATCAAATTTGGGCCTCTAAGCAAGGCCCTTAACCCCTAATTGCTCAGTTGTGTATAAAAGAGATGAATGTAGGTAACATTAAGAGTGTCTACCAAAATGCTGTAAATGTAAAATATATTTTATTTTTATGTCTTAACTTTGTTTTGCTTAATTAGTCCTGCATTGTGGTTTTATTAGTCAGATTTTATGAGTTTTATGTTTGATCATATATATTCCAAAAAAATAATTTGTTTATTATCATTTTGTTTTATATTTTACTATTTTATTTTTATCATTTTAATAAATTAAAGTCATTGGCGGTATTCATTTTTATTATTTATGTTATATAAACACTATTATACAGGTCTCAATGTCACTAAGCAGTTGGCTTCTTTCCGTCTTCACGCATTGCCCTGATTGCCGTCGTCATGGCCTGCAGTGTCGGAGGCTGACACTGAGATCACTCCTCTCACTATTGCCTATCATCACCTTCACTAAACCACCTCAGTGGGAGACCTTGGACTTTTGTCACCACTGGGTTATTGTGTTTCTAATTAATTGGACTTAATGCTACAGGCTTTCTCCAGTACGTTAAGTGATACCGACTTACAGCATCTTAGCTAAGTTTTATTTATTAATCCTTACATTTTTTTATTAAAAGTCGCCAATTTGTCTTATTAATCTTTATTGATTCTTATTACATTTTATGCACCTTTAGTGAATTTTTTTTACACTCACAGTTTGTAGTAAATGCCTTGCTGTCAGACTGACACAACTTAATTAAAATGATTGAGGGTTTATGCAAATAGTGATGAAAAGGAGACCTCCTCGTTCTGCATATAGCTTGGCTTACAATCAGGGACCAACCCCGTCTTCATTGCCTTTCCGATTTACGCTCCTGAACTGAATTATGAATCCTACACTGAGTTTCACTGGTGGTATATTAATTTTAACAGCAACGTGAGATTGTGCAAGCTTTTAAAGGCTGTACTAGTGCAGAATCTTTAATCAAGCCAATCTTTGAATGTTCAGTCAAAAGGAGACAAAGGACAAACGAAATATCGCTGGGATATGAAATGCACTAAATAAATCTTATGACTGAAATCTTAGTAACAGTTTCCCGTTTTGTTTCAGCAGTGTAAGCTGGCACTAGGACACTTGTGTCTTCTTCGGTGGTTCTATGAGACCTGTGTCCTCATCCTGGTCAGGTTTCAGAGTAGAATAAAAAGCTGTAACACTTTTGTCAGGGCTTGAAAAAAACTGCATCTCTCCTCAGTTCATTATGTAGCAGAGGCCAGTGGTACTTCTGACCCATTTAAATGATGCAACAATCGTCCAAATGTTTGCTGCTGAATGCAGCTGGGCGCCAGGGACCCACATAGGAACAAAGTCTTTTGAAATACAGGAGGTGCCTGTGTTAGAAAGCGCTTCTGTTTAGCGTAGCCTCCATCTCATCTTTCCTCTTACTAGAGATGAGTCAGTGAAGGTCATCTCCTTTGCAACTGGTTCAAATATACTTTAACGCTTTAATGAGACTGTACAATAAGCACCTTCTATTCGATACTCATTTAAAAATAACATTGAGCAGTTTTGGGTATGTTACTTTAAAAAAAGTTATTCGTTATAGTTACAAGTTACTTCTTACAAATAGTATCGAGGTTAGTAACTGAGTTACATCATTATAACATTAACGGATTAATAAGAAAAGTAACTATCGCTTTACTTTGTTTAAAAATGTTCAAATATATCAAATAACTTGGATGCCCACAATGTTAAATAAGTTAAATAAATAAAATTGACCCAAAATAGAATAGATTATTGTCATTAAACACTGTAGAGTGATCTACACTATTTAAATGTTGTGATGTCATGTGGCGATGTTAGGTGATTTATTAGATTAGAATTAAATTAAATTTGTATGGACAGACTTTTCTTCCTGGTCCGGCGTAGCATCATTATATATAATACATTTAAGCCAGCTTTAACTTTCGAAACGGGTCTGGAGGTGGCTAACAAAGTCTTTCCTGGGCCGAGACAATCTTTGGTGTTAGCCGAACTCTCCTCACGGTGTCTAACTTTTTCGGAATGTATTTTTAAGTATGTCCGGGACAAAGTTAATATCTCTTACTTCATCAGCCATTGTGGGTGTAAAAATGTGAAATTAACTGTACAGATGTGTTTTGCTAGTCTGTGCTAGGCTGTTTTTACTGATCAACCTATCAGAAGACAGAAAAATGGTGACATCTTTGTGCGCCAGCTAGCAGGTACTAAAAGTCGCGTTTAAAAATCTGGTTGGTTAAAGAAACAGTCTTTAAAAATATTAACCAATTAAAGTCTGCTACTACTTATATACGTAGTATAAGTTACATGGGCAGCACTACTGATTCTAGAGGCTTTGGTAGATAACATTAACATGGCAGCACATAGAAACTTAAATCTGGTCTGAAAGCAGTGCAGCCGAGAGAAACACTACGAAATGAAGAAAATAAACTGTTGGGAATAAATTAATACAATTTTATGTAACAAATATTAGAATTTGGGTTGTAAATGTAGGTCAGCATTTGATATTGTTTAGGCAGCAGAGAAGGACACCACTGGAGACAGCAATCCACTTACCAGCATGTTTTTAGGAACTGGGAGCAAAATCAAAGGAGACCATATGTATATGTTAAATTCCAGAGTTAATGATGCTGTAAGTTTCTAGCACTAAACATTTTTACGTTTCATGTAATAATAAATTCTGTTTGTAATCCTAGCATCTTGCAGTTCATTCTGATCATCAATATCAATGCAACGTGTTGGTAAAAAAAAAAAAAAAAAAAGGTACCAGCGATATGACTAGCCGAGTAAACATACAGAATTTGCTTTAAGATAGATGGTGGATGAGGCATTTTTTTTAACAAAAATGTATGTGCACCACAAGCAACATGAACCGATAAAATATAATCAAACTAAAATTAGTTTTTAGAAAATGCTATGTTTCTTCCGAGAGCCTCGCTGTGCGTTCCCCTATAATAATCACTGCCTGTGCCAAGAAGTACACCAATAATACCCATTTACAGACACCTTCTGGTCAATGAACATCTAGGCAAGTGTTCACTAGATTACATGTCACCCACTCCACTTCAACAGCTACTAAATCCTGCCTCTGCTAATAATGGTCCTCATCCTCCTCCATTCCTTTCTCTTCTCTTAATCCAGAAAGTCAAGTAGGTTTTATCCTACATAATCCCTGAAATGAAGTTGTCTGATTTCTCGCTACATCCCATTTCTTATCGTCTTAATTAATTAAGCCCACAATATGGTCTCCTTTAGAAGTTATACAATAGGATTGGTTGTCCGACTGTCCAACATTTTTCACTTGAAATATGAATTAAAAAGACTTTTTAATTGTTTTGTCTTTTTCTTTTCAGATCTTTTTAATGGAATCCATGACCCTCTTGGCTGGGGTATACTCTTGAAAAGAATTAGTTCTTGACCCATAAAATGGATGCCTTTAGCCCATTTTCTAATCGAAGCACTAGCGTGAGTTTATAGCCATACAGTTTTAATGCTCTGAATCTGCTTGTGTAAATCAGATGACATCCAGCTGGATGCCATAAGAAACAGACACATAATGACAATTCACTTATCCCTCTGTGAGAATCAATTCTCCCACAATACACCTGTCACAGAGCCCTCAGTAAAGGTAATTTGTGCGACAGGCTGACATTGTAATTGGGCTTGAATTTTTCAGTGACCATTTTACAAGCACTCCTTTGAACCGTAATGAAAAACTCAACTGCACAATAAGTAGCTGACAGGCTAAACTGTGCTATTTTGTCTTAATTAAAACTTCTCGATATATAACTTAAATTAGGACATTTTAGAACGGCAGAATAAATGTTGCAGATAAAACTGGCCAAGCCTTGCATTTCTGTATAAACCAGTAGACATTCAGTCCACTATGTGCTTGAATACATTTGGTTTTTCCACATTTATGTAAAAGTGTGGCTGGAAATCAAAGGTCAAAGGTAAAAAAAATGCCCTAAAATCTGCCGATGTTTGTGATTGTTCATTGCTTAAACTTAACAGATGAGATCTTTATGGTCACCGCCCCCTTTGAAATGTGATTGACCTCAAAAGCCCCATCATTTTCTTGTACCACATTTAATGAAATCCTTTTCAGATGTGTTTTAAATGGGAGACAAGTGTCAAGGTTATGGAGGAAGCAAAGTGTTAGCAAGCCAGGCTTGAAAACACGGGTCAGTTGATGCGGCCATCTACAAACAGGAATCCTATTATAATACCCTGCCTCAGCTCCGATCAAAAGTCTGTACATTAAATAGAAAGTCATCTTTAGGTATCCTTTGTAACATTGCTTTGCCCCTTTTACCCCTTTTTCACTGGAGGCTGGAGATGATTTATTAGCAGAAACTAGGACCTTTACGAAGGGAGTTGGCATCTGCGAAGTAGCATCACAAAGTAGCATCACTGTCATTAGCTACAATTGTAGGTGCAAATTAGACGATCCCAAATACTCTTGGTTGTTAAAAATGGTTCATTTTTAACAACTTGATTTCTCTATTGTCACTCATGCAATTACTACATCAACTTATGCAACAGGCCTATTTACAAGGTACATACCTTATCAGTGCATGGACCAATCACCACTGGTTCACACCTCTCTGCCTTTAAGGGCACATAGACATGGCACATAACAAGCTGCTCATTGAATGCATGCTAATTATCCGGGATGTTCAGTATAACATTAGCTACTCTATGGCACGACCATTTCCAAAAAAAAAGTCTGAAAACTTAAAACCATAGAGTAGATATACTGGCAGGGGTTGCCACTAAAAGGGTGAGAATAATTCTATAGATCCACACACTTTGGCGGCCCTACATGGAACTGTTTTATTATTAGTAACTGTGCGGAATGGGTGTGGTACAGGGGCCCAACCGTATATTCCGGTACCCCTGTATACTTGTGAAAATTTATCAGTTTAAATACAATTCACTGTCCAAGCTCTAAGATTTGGATGTTGACCAAAGGTCTATCTAAAAGAGGATAAATACTGTAATAAACTATACACTTTAAATAATAAGAGATAACATGATCTTAATAGATACAAATAAAGTATTTAAAAAAAGATGCAAAAAGTTATAGTTAGCACCTTCTTAATGTCATTAATGGGCAAAAGTCAAATGTCTTAAGTATGTTTTTCTTCAACAGCTTCCTTTTGATGAGACCAATCATTTTGAATGATATCGAACAGATATTGTTGACTAACAAGCCAGCTCCAGCTCCAGCTCCAGCTCCAGCTCCTTGTAATAGAAGCACAGGTACTGTTTGCAGCTGGTGCAGTTTAACATGTCAATCATATAAAACTCTTGTTTATTTGCATCCATGTATCGAAACAAAAATTTTAGTACATCCCTGGATAAAATTATGTATGTCTATGATTCTACGTGATTTTAGTTATGACAGGGTAAAGGGGTAAAGGTAACGGTTTCTTCACTCAAAAAGTCATCACACCGCTTTACAGACATTAGTTCCAAAACTAAGAGTCTGTCCTTGTGAGTGCCTGAAATCATCAGTAATGTTCAATTACAGGTTACTCACCATTTGTTATCTGCCATTACGCAAAATTACTGCGTGGGGTTAAAGTCACACACTGGGTCTCACCATTACTTGAATACCCTTGTTCCAAACTACATTGACAGGAAGGAGAAAAATGCAGACCTCTCCATAAAATTAGTGCTGAGAACTGTACTCTGACAACATAACTCACCTCGGTGTGAAATCTCTACCTCCCAAATTGACTTTTTTTTTAGTTTGTAATAGCCCATAATAAAGATTGCCACTTTACCATAATATGAATACACATTTCTTAACAGCTTATACAGCAGCTCTTCTTATTAGCATTATTGACTGACACACTTTTAACAGCTTCTGCAATAGTTAATGGAAGGTTAATGCTGGAGTCACACGGAAAGCTTTGCCTAAAACAAGCCTATCGATTGTACAGCTTGGGGGGGGGAGAATTTAGTTAAGATTAAATAAATGTACTACAGGACTTTGTATCATACTTACAGTGTATATATACTATTGTTTAATATTTTAAAACATGTGTAGGTTTGAATAACACTAAAAAAAGGAAACACTTTTTACTAATTAGCAGGATTTACAATTATAAATATTGCAAGTTAAATTATAACTTATACAATATTACCATTAATATCTATTTAAAAATTAGGACAATAAAAAGAATAGTAGGGGATACTACTGTAGTAAAACACATCTTGGGGGGCCCCCAGAAATCTGTTTTATTGTAGTAACAGTGCGGAATTGGTGTTGTAGGAGGCCCAACCTCATATTCTTTCATAGGGCCCAAAATTGCTACCGGGACCCCTGTATACGTCTGATAATTGATTAATCAATGTGCTATTTGGATACAATGCAAAGATTTAGATAGTGACCAAAGATCTATTCAAAGGAGGACAAATATATATTTTAAAAATAAAATAGATCCAAATACCGTATTTCAATAAGAATTTAAAAGCTTACAGTAAGCGCCATCCTAATGTCATTAATTGCTGATAATTGTCCATCTGGCCTGTAATCCTTTATGTTGTGACAAAAAAGGTATTCTGGTACAAGTATTTGGTCAGGTATTTCCTTGGGATAAACAATAGATTTAAAAATAGTACTCATAGTGAGTATGAGTCTATGTACATCAATAGCTAGACCTTCAATGTCACAACCGTGTCACGTTCTTTTTTAATTTCCAAGGAACGCCCTGACAAATACTGCAGTAATCATCCCTGCGGAGACTGACAGCTCTAGAGATTAAAGACAGAAGGTAATAAAATCTGAATAGGAAAGATTAGGCCACCAAGCAGCATCATAACTTGGCGTGCAGGCCAGCGATCACATGCTTTGATTAAAAAAGAAAACAGACGTTCTGATTAAGGAATGGGTCTCTGACCTAAATGACATTCCTCGGGTCCTACTTGATGCTAAGATCGTGGAGGTAATTAAATTCTCCCCCTTTCCTCTCAGCAATGGGGAATTTTAATAGAGCCTTCAAATCAAGAGGCAGCAGAATCCCACCGTGGGAATTTTACAGATGCCATAGAATCTCTGGCAAATTAATTAACCTGTGTTCAAGAGAGGGTTGGCATGCATTGTTTATTTCAGGTCATTTCAATAACACCAATTTATCCAACAGAGTTAAAATGTAACCCATCACTCAACGGGCGTCCATATCAACTGGGACATGTCACAGCTAAAATAATCAAGCTGGGATGTCATTAAAAACACTACAATCTCTTATAAAATGTATATGAAATGATACAATTATGACATGAAATTTAATAAACTATTGGACTATTGTGTGATGAAGTTATTTTTTTTTGCAATACTATATTATTGCATTAATGCATTTTTTACATATTGTTTGCCCTGAAATGTGTGTTGGCAGTGTGTGTACACCACCACCACACACTATAATGATAAAGATCCACCCAGAGTTTTTAAAATTTCGTTTTCCTCTTTCTCAAATCAAGCTGATGATGATCAAAGTGATGTCACATGGACTAAGGCCACTCCCACAACTGTTAATTGACACTGCTGTTTTAGCATAGAACCGCCCCAAGCAAATTTACCAAATTGGATGGGTTTCCACCCATTTGGGCTTCTTTTGATCACGGCAGACTGAAAAAATTACACTGGGCTATTTGAGGAAATGTTGCTGATATTTGATTGTAAGACTTTATATATTTATTTTTCCAGTCCAAAAACTACAGTACACATTTTGGGCTGGATTCTTTAAAAAAAAATAATGTTATAGATTGAAGTTCTAATACCTGGTTGAGTGTGGAACCTGGAATGGCTGTGACAATAATTTATAATTGCAAGTTTATAATAAACAATGCATTAACGTAACTGTCTTACTGCAAACTGTGTATGTTAGTAGTAAAGATAACGTAATCATACTACATTTGTACATTTGTAAACTTACATTTGTAGATTGTTTTTAAATTGGTTTGTTAATGATCAATAAGTAATTAAAAATGATTTTGGAGCAGAACAAAGAGGTAGGTACAAATCCCCATTGCAGTCTTTCCAGAAGTGTGGACGTTATTGTAGGAGTGAGACTGCATGAGACTAAATCTAACAAAATAAATAAAGGAAGGATGTGATAGTCAGATTTCCCAATACTTTTGTTACTGTTGTTTTTTTTATAGCGTAGCACCTAACAAGTTTAACTACCAAACATTCTGCTTTATGGCATAGAATGTTATTTGGATGGATTGACATGAAAACATGTCTTGGGGGTGGTGAACCAGTTTAGGGTCCAAACTTATTAAGCCTGAGAAAGCTAAAGACATTGTAGATTCTTCTTAGCATGAAATGGACAGTAATATTCATGCATAGTCATGTATAAAGAGTTATTTGCACAAGTTTATGTGTATAATATTATTAAATCTTGTATCATATATTAAAGTGATCAGTTACTCGTCAATCAATTTTAAAATAAAATGATCTCTTGTCTATGTATGCTTACTTGGCCTGGTGTCCACATGGACACGCCAGAATATTTTGAAGAATAGAAAAATCATCACATTTTTGCCTTTTCCTAGGAAGACGAATGGGTAATGTCATCACAGCAGGTTCATGACCTCCACTTCATCCCATGTACTTAGTTCCTATTGTATATGTCATAAAAAAGTGCAGCTTGGGCCAAAAAAATCTTTCACAATCAGACCAGTTTGTCGTGCAATCAGGTCTTTTCTGGGACATCCTATTCAACGTTATTCCTAAATCTATGTCCAAGTATAACCGATTGTTCACCTGTTCCAAAAAAAGCAAAAAATAATACATAAATGTTTATAGCCAAAAGTTTAGCATTGACATTTACATTGACTTAACAGAGAGATTAAAATTGTGTCCTAGATTTCAATTTCTCTTACATTTTGTTTGTATGTGAAGATGTTCAGATCATATAAATGATTTAGCTCATGCTAAACAATATAATCCTTAATTATGCTGTAGTTGTATGATGCAATCCCCAATAATTATTTCTTATTATTATAACAGTTGCTAATAATTTTGAAAAGAACTGGGGACATTATTACCGTAGCAAATGTACTCTTTTTTTTCAGATGATGAGTAGCTTTCTGCGGTCATGCTCGGTGCTACAGTATATCGTAAAGTCAGAGCCATCAGGATATCATCTGGACCGCACTGCATTTTCTATGGATGACAAATATAAATAAAAATGCCTACAAATTGTTCCACACATATAAGCTGTTGCTTTTGAAAAATATTGATTTTATGACTGTTCTCAAAACGTACCCTTTTTTTATTGATTCTGCTGATTGGCAGAAAATTGCTGGAAAAAGTATAGACACCGGACCAAGTCAACATACAAGGACACTAAGAAACATATGATCAGAGCAAATAGTGAGTGTTCAGCTATAATTGAACCTAATAAAGGGCTATAAAATTTCTTTTCTATTTTAAGCATTTCTGAGCCTTGTACAAAAAAAATATTTTTTTTTACTTTTACACTAATAAAAATATGTGTTCTTTATGTATCTTTAACAACAAACAGATATTCACATTTAGATGCTAGTAAAAGCTTTAAATTTAAATGAAATATTAAATGTATAAAATTTAGTTTTTTGAAGGTAATTTTTTTAAAAGTGGTCAATATTAAGGGTCTGGAATCAATAAAAACATTACACAGCATTAAAAACTTACATAGACAGATTATGTTACACAATCGAGAGGCGAGACTTGCTATTGCTAAAGGTTATTTCAAGTTTTATGATTCTACAGACCATAATTTTTGGTGGTTCATTATCAAACACCATTTCAGAAAGAGACCATATAGTGTATATATAAGATGTTCAAGGGCGTATATACCAACCTGTATATACTCTTTAAAATAAGTGCAAGTATTTCTATTATTCTTGTTACAATTTTAAAACTGTAATTTGTATGTAAAAAACAACACCAACATCTAATCAGGATCCAACTGACCAATCAGAATTCAGAATTCAAGAATTTTCTTGGGTGCTGGATTATCCACACCAATTAAGGAGATCATTTGACCTTTTTATTTATTATTGTACAAATCCTTAAAAATATATTTGGGGTATTTTTGCCTTTATTTAACAGAGACAGAGCGAGAGAGGGAGAGAGAGGGAAGGGGATGAAATCAGGAATGGTCCACGAGCTGGGAACCAAAAACTGGGGACGTCGGGAGAGCATAGCGGCAGATGTGGGTATCCATTCGTCTGTGTCTAGTTTCTGAGTATATATTTGTTATATTGATAAATATTCATAAACTTTTAAAGCACTTTTGTACATTAGCCTGTATAAATCTACGTTCTATGTGTGAACAGTTATGTCACAATTTTATGACATTTTCAATCAACACGCGCATCATCCGCCTATCTATCACCAGTTGATTATTTTTATAATCAGTTTGCGTACAGATGGCGGTCGCTTTCTGACTCCAGATGAGGTTGTGGCGCACAGACTTCAACCATCTTTTATTAACTGCTTTTCATGCCTCCTCCCCATTACCTTTGAAGCAAGCGTTTAACGGCTGCCTTGGTCTTTTGTTTATTGTCCCATATACGGGATTGCCGGTTCAACTAAAAATCTATGCCTGGGAACTTTCGATTGGAGTTGGTAGCGTTTACAGGGTCCCTGCTAGTTTTGCTGTGTTTCTGACCTGTCGAATTCTACCCTAGGTTTGGCTTTAACAAAAAAATATTGTTCTGCGCTTTTTGACTGGTCATTTCCCGCGTCACATTTATCCTTCGTTTGTGGTGTTGAGTTGAGAACTTTCCCCCTCCCAGTTCTGCCTTATCACTCTTCTTAATATCATCTCCCTTTATATTAATAATTCAACCTCTGCGCTTTGAGGACAGTTCATATGGTTCAAGCTTTCACTGAAAGTAGGGAAACTGCAAAAAGCGGGAGTTTCCTTTTTCCAAAGGGGCCTAATTTGCCATAATTTGATGCGTTAGCCCTATTTAAGGTTGTTTCTGAGTGCCAACCCACTGGCTTTACAATGATCGAGATTTCTTTTCAAGAGTAAATTTTAGGGAATTGGTCTATTGGCACGAAATTTCTGTGTTGGGTTATGGTGCTGCACTTTAAAAAAGTAATTTTTGTTCTCTTTTACATAGTAACTGAGGTACATTATTATAGTAAAACTGATTCCAGGGAAGTACTACTTACCTTTAAATTACTAAAAGTCCAATTTAAAAGGTGGAAATGGACACCAAAAATAAAACTAGGAATTTATTCTTCTCATTTTACATTAATCTACAATTTATGTGTGTGCGTAAAGGTTGCAGATGGGAAACCTGCCACCACGTGAAACATTTTTCTTGTTATTAAAGACACATTACAAAAGTCTTTATGGGAAAATTAGAGCTCTGTGTTAACTCAGGTTGATTCCATTGAATGTTGGTAATTCCATCACTCAGTCCCGGCACACACCCCAGCACCCAATCCGCAATTTCACCCAAACCCGTGTAGCACTTCCCCGCTAAGGGTGACGGTGGAAAGAACATACCAGTAAACCTAGAAAGCCGGGAAACTGAAATCTCCACACAGAAAGCCCCTCTGAAAAATCAAACCCTGACCTCTGGTGAGGCAACTTTTAATCACTTAAGCACCTGAACCTCTACTTAAGTTATTTTAATCAAACCAAAGTGTAACACACCCTAGGGAGGGACAAAAACAGATCAAAGAGAAAGAGCTAAATTTAGGCTACATAGGTATGGTATAATTACAGCACCTCCCTTGTTCCAGGGTTTTTCTTTTGATTATTAAAAAAAACAGTTACCAAAGTTTGTGTAACCAATTAACAAATAGCCATCTATACATCTATATCATTATTTCTAAAACCAATATTTTTTGACCTATGGAATATGCAGTCCTTATTTCAAATAGTTAATGTATTCTTTAGTGGTAGAATAGAAATGGATTAAATCTTTTCGCTGTTTCTGTTTGGGTACTAGAAAAAAATCCTCTCATAAATGTACACAATGAATACACCAAGGTGTCTGGATGATTTTGCTCTATGTGGCTGGCGGAGTGGTTGAGCACATCTGTACACTGGACACACAAACAATGAACAGAGGTGCAAGCAACATTTGTCAAACCTTCATGACTCATACTTATCTTTATCTCTGAATGGATATATTTTAAATATATTTTAATATATAAGGCAGTTAAAGAATATTAAGCAATACCGAGATAACCTATTCTTCATAGGCCTCCGTTTAACATGAAAACAGTGAGGAACAGTGGCTGGTTGAGATGGTTGATACAATCGTTTTAAGTATACTAAAATTGAAGAAACTACCAAGCAACCTTGTACACTAAAAGGTTATAAAATCCAACAAGTGTATGTAAGTAAATAACCCGGTAATACACCGAGCTGTGATGAATTTCTTGTGTAGTTTTGTGATTAATCTGGATTGTTGAGAGTGATAAACAATAAACCACTCCGCGAGGAGCAGGGGGTGTTAAATGGTGTCGTTAAGTAATCAACAGGGACAGGACGAAAAGGACAGGACAGACAGGACAACAAATTATACTCACTCTTAACATTGTATTGGTGAGGCTTAATGGTATTGAAATCAGTGAACATCAAACCCGACGAAAAAACATGGTCAGCATCCATACTTGTGTTACTCTTTTTATCTGTCTTTAACGGATACGTCTAAGGAACAAGCCAGCTTATCTCTGACCGCCTCAAAGGGCAGGCTATTTTAGTCATTTTTAGTGAACGTCCCACGTTTGGTATTTTTTGATAGTTTCCCTCCAAAACTGTTTAACCGCTACAATACAAAGCTTAATTCAGTGTGTTTTTTGGACTTCCAGGTCCGTTCACATGACTGCAAACAGATATTATGATGTGCAAAAACAATTTCTTCGGAATAGATTTTTTGAAACTGTAAGATCCATGTGTTAGAATCTCTTTTCCGTGCATGCCTCATAAAAAGGGCTCTAAAAACAAAAACCATCCCATAAGACATTTCTGCCCCCAAGAAAATAGAAAACACACGTAGTTTGCTCATTCGTCGCCAGATGTTTAAATTGTAATGCTAGTATTTATAACTGCCAAACGCATTATTTAGCCTCGCCTGCAACGCTGTTTTCACCAATAAGGACGGAAAACTAATGCGTAAGCAAGGAGCTGTTGAATTTACCCTTTGGCTAAACATTAAGCCAAAAACCATGGTAATTCCCCAACAAAGCAAATTTACCACTTACCGGTTTTGGCCATCACGGCGGATTTAGAAGGGAAATCTTATAATGATTTTGGCAAATCCTTTTATGCTATCTGGCCCGTGAAATAGACCTGGAAAAAAGCCGGGTAGCTAGTGCTGGCGGCGTGCATAGGGATCAATTTATCATGACTCCTCCTAAGAAAACAGCCTGGTAGTGGGTTTCTGCAAATCGGGATGAAAAAGACAGGTGGAAAAGAAAATTAAAAAACAAACCCATTTGGTAACTGGGTATGACAATTTTTGCAAAAATCATCTAAATTTTAGAACAGAAATACCTTTTAAACATAAGATTACTGTGAATTTACTATTTTTTATGATAACAACAGATACACCGAGTTTAGCATAATTTTGGGTTCAGGTGAAATCAAATTTTAAAATCAATAGTTACACAAATGAAACAGAAGAAAAGAAAATGAATACTTTTTTTTTTGTACTTTTTGAATAAGCACTACTCATTGGATCCTGGGTGGATAGTAGTCTGTAAACTCCGTCTACTTATATACGTCCCATGAGGACGTTGCCTTGTGTTGACCTCTTCTATACCTGTTTTTTCCTCTGCTAGTGGCTGTAATCCCCATACACTTATTTTGTTGCGACACTACCACCCACTTGCACTTTCACCTTATACCATCATCCCCCCTCGATTAAGGCTTAATTTTTCAGGAAAAAAAAGTACCAAACTTACCCCTTGGCTAAGACATTCTGCAGTGTATTTGATTCCCGTCCCGTTCGCTTGGCGGATTTGGATTATCCAGTTTGTCTTCAAATGTCTACTTAAATCTAATTTTAAGAAAAAAAAGAACAATTTCCCCTTTTGCCCATAATTCTGGGTTTTTTTTGTTGACAAAGTACGGTTGTAATTTCATCCTAAACCAGGTTTTTTACACATTATTCTTAACTTCTTTAACGTTAAGTGCCCTTTTTGTTTTTTCTTCCACCCCCACATCACCCCCCTCACTTAGGAGGACATCACTCATCAACGTCTTTCTGAGGATGGTCCAAGTGTCCCCTTTCGCTTCCTGCCATCTTTGGGTTCGTTGAGCGTTTCCTCTCAGGTTTCACCTATTATTACTGGGTTTTCCTTGCCACCCTCCTATTGCTTCCGCCAACTTATTTCTTTTCGCTGTATTATTTTTGATCAAGCCTTGACGGAATTGAGTTTTTTAAAACTATTTAGTTCCCCCTACTTAAACTATAAGTTTAATGCATCTTTTGGGACATCCCCCACAGGATTCAAGTATAAGTCATTGGGACATTTCCGGTTTTTAGAAAAACCAATGTAAAACTTTTGACCTGCGGCAGAAGTTTTGCGGCCCAAAGAAATTTTTTGAAGAAGTGAGATTTAGAATTATATAGTCAATTTCATTCGTTTTGCTCTGTCATAAAAGAGATCCAGATGGGACAGCTGTTAAAACGTATTAGAGTCCATGCACACACACTGCTGGAAAGATGTGCAGTGGACTTCACTGTCAACACTATTTCCAGAAAATAGATTCTGAAGTTCACAAACTATAAAAAACAGTGGGATATATACATAGCATCACTCGGGCAGCGATCTCCTCTTATAGTAGGGGATGTTGCATAACGTTTTGTTTACAAACCACCACTCAAATCTTACAGAGACCAAATTGGAATTTGCACATGGGGTTGGAAGGGGGAACACGGTCAGCATTAATATCTTTCTTCTTTTTTTAGCTTAGTAACCCGGAGTGATATTTTTAGAACGGTTAGTTTTAAAGGATAAATAAACACTAATGTAAAGAACCTATTTGCTATATAAGATTACAAAAGCGCTGATGTCACACCAGCCGACTTGAACATATCTTTTTCCAGCTGTCAGTCGTTGACTGAACTCAGGGATGTGAACCTTTTACTCTAAATATAATATACCCAAACTAACCAAGTGTATATACTGCCTTACCTCCTTTACACTAATGTTTTATGCAGAAAGAGATTTTTCTCTTACAGATTAACCAGCAACCAGAACAGGAAATAGTTGCTCATAAGTAAAAACTGTTATTAAATCATAATAGGAAAAATAAGACAGAAAATGTGGCATCCTAAAAATAAGATTTAAATTATAAATAAGACATGAAAGCAGAGGCTGATGTGTAATTTCATTTGTCAACCCAATGCTGTGGATTCTGCAGTGATAAGTAAATATGTATGAGTGTTACATAGCAGTTATATATTTCCTCAAATGTTCTATTTGTTTTTTTCGTATTGCATATAAACAGAAATAAATGTATTGTTTTTTTTAGCTGTTAATATTCCTTACTAATAAAGGAAATATCGTTACGTTTTGTTTATTTTTCATTGTTATTTATCCATAACCATTTGCACTGTTGATAAATTCCTGATTGAACGTTGAAAAAAACATGGCTATGGTAAGATAGTTTGCTTGAGGCTCTTCCAAACAGATCTATGATAAAAAAGTAGGCTTTTGAGTGGGCTTAAAAAGATTACATGATTCATAAAGGGGGTGGAGGTAAGATTTACACTTTCAAACATGAGATGCGGGGGAGGGGGGGAAAGACACAGGTAGTGCCCATGTTCCAGGGCCCTCAAAACAGTTCATGTACAGGGCTGGCGTGCGTTTCCAGAAACTGGCGGAGAGGGAACTGTTGCCGGCGGCGAAGCTTGCCAGTCTTCAAACTTGCTCTGAAAGTTTCAGTCAGGCATGCTTTTTAAGAGTAACAACAGGGAGCCGGAGATGTATGCTCCTTTTTATAAGCGCAAAAAAGTGTCAAGCAGTGGACCTTTGGTCACTACCTGTTGGCCACCAGTCTCCGGAATTGTGAAAATTTATTCAAATTTCGACGTGCAGTATGTGTCAGATGCAATAAGCAGCTGCCACGGACTGGCAAGGCTAAGGACATTGCTGACAAGGAACTTTTTTATTGGATATAAGAATGATAATATCTGTTATCATATCCATCTATCTCTGCTGTCTGTCTATCTATTATTTATACTATTATCTATCCTATCCGCTGCTGTCTGTCGTCTGTTGTCTATGCTATTATCTATCTAGCCTATCTCTATCTTTATCAAACCACTATAAACATTAGCTTTGCGTCCTTTCTTTTTTTGGTGTGCCATTAATGTTGCTGTAGTAAGGGTTGATTACATTTGATATTTTTGTAATGCTTTGTTTTTTTCGTTTGCAAGGATGGACTTTTCAGGCACCGCCTTTAAGTGGAAATTCCAATATAACGTCCCACAAACTGTAGAATATAGCAGGCCGTTTGGCTTTTAATTTTTTGAGTGTGAGAGTTCAGCCCATGGAATAATGTAAAAAATAAATGTCTGTATTTGGCTATACCTTAGAGCTACGCGAATCTGTTACGTTGCATATCCCTTTTAGTAAGTTGGGGTCAGAGCACAGGGTCAGTTATAATAAGCACCCCTGAGCAGAACGGGTTGGGGTTCATTAACCCAACCATGGCCAAAGGTGTAGAGGGGCTTGAAACCAGGTCTCCGGTATTTCCAATAAAAACCGCAGCCCTTAAACCGTTTGGCCACCCCTACCACTAGCATAACACATGCGTTGTACTCAAAGGTCTCACATAATAATTATTCAACAAAGTCAGGGCCAGGAGGCTAAATTTAAGAACATTAGGGAACTATTTAAAACCGATTTTTCCAAGTTAAATTGCATTATCATTGTTGAAACCAGGTTGAAGTTCGTAGGTCAATAGCAAGAATCGTTAATAAGGCGATCCCATCAAATATACATTTTTTTTAGATAGCGAGCATGGGTCAGTGATGCTAGGGCTACCAGGCAATGATGCTGATAGGAATTCTCGGTTGGGCTGAGTCATAATTATTTTTACATAACTAACAAATAACCTAACAGTTTTAAATTTTATTTGCTATCAAGTGCGAAACCTCTCATACTGTTAGTAATTATTTCTTAGTTTTTTTTAGTTGAGAGGATGCAGCTATTCTAAAAATAATCTTTTTTTTAAAGAAAACACTTAGAGGTTCTATGTAGGGACCTAACAAGTTAAAAGTGAGTATCACTGACATGCTTCTTATAACATCAGGTATATTCACTAGAAACTATAATCTGAGTAAGATTTTTACCCCATTTAAACTAATTAGTCAATTTAAACTGTATTTGATCAAGTTCTTTTTATACATAGAATAACATATCAAAACATGTTTTTCTAGTTCTATCTCCATTCGAAGTCTTTTCTGCTGCATGAACACTATGCTGGTAGCAAAATGAGAGGGTTTTGCTAAAAATACCCACTGAAGCACAGCAGTAACTTTTTTCTTTATACTTCTTTGGACTCTATTTGAACCACATGCTTTAATTACTTCCATGTGATCTAGGCTGTACTGGCACTTTGGAGAGCTTGGAGACAGACTATGGAGTGCCATCAGTACTAATGGACGCTGCTGTCAGAAAGGCTAAAAAGCCAATAAAATGTGTGTGGGGGCTTCCACTTCAGCCTTAATGGGACCTTCAGTGGAATGAAGCACTTCCTCCAGCTTTGATGATGAGTTGTGGTTTGTTGGTCTGATAACACCAAGCCAAGAAAAAAAAATAGTGACTTGGCCATGACAGACAGAAGCCAAGAACTGGTCTGTGTTGATGTCAACAAACACACAATAATGAAACAAAATTTAAAAAAATTGGAAAAATATTAAAATGATGAATTAAAGAGCATGAGAAGTCATTGCTACTATAACATCATAGTAAAATATAACTTTTGGGTTAGAATTTCTTTTTTTTTTTAATTAAAATCATGAGTAGTAGATAATTAGGGAAGGTAATTGCTAGAATATTTGTAGTATAACGAAGTACATAGAAGTATAACGATTAGGGTTAGGGTTACTTTATCGATACTTAATTTGATTATACAGATTTTCAGCGGCAGAGACTTGTATATGAGACAAGCTGCATACAGTAATCCAAGTGCGTTAGGTCAATATATAACATGCTGTAAGTAATAACACATGCAAACTTGTTTTAAAATATTCCAATTTACAAATGTAATGTAGCGTTAGTTATAAACTTTAACATGATGCACATTAATATATTAAAAAGTTTTAATTGGAATAAAGCACTTTGTGAGTGTTTTTTTTTTTTTTACTTTGCTGTTATTTTTGTGTAAGGCTTTAAACATGTTTTAGTGTGTTAATATTTTGAAATATTTCTATTTGCACATTATAGTGTGCAAGCAAACAATACTATTTTCCCTCCCACAATTTTTACATCTCTAGTACATCATCTAAATTCTTACTTTTTGCGCGAAATAAGCAAAACTTTACTTTACACAAAATGAAAAACAATAAAAACCTCACCAGGCACCAAATTTAGATACACGTCTTCTTGAACACAATTTTGACAATTAAAATGGCGCCATATGCTTTTTGGTACATAAGAAAATATTGCATGTCAATAACAATAACACACATTTTGAAATTATCATATTTAAGAAAGCAAACGTCTTGCCAACACTGTGCTAGTTTTTTTTTTATAGTGCTGTGTTTACTTTTCTGTAACACAACAGTTTCTAATTACCCTTTGTCCCCTTGATAGGTGATAAGACTGGGACCAAAACTCCCGTCATCCGTTTACATGAATGTCTTATCCTATGTGTTTGTCAACACATCGTTAGGAAGCCACACAGGCTAATTAGTTGTGGTAACAGTAAGCTGATTAGGTGCAGAATTTTGCATTGTGTTTCACAACGCTGAAGCGGCAAGGACATTCAGCACACGCTCATAACTATAGAGCTCATTTCCTTCTTAGGTTAAGACAAAACACAGGAAACCAATCAACCACTGAAACATTTCTGACAGACATCAAACAAAGGCATCTGCTAATAACTAGAGTAATAAGTTCAAATATATATTTTCATGGGACCTTATTGTTCATAAGGTTATAATTCCAAACTACATCAAACTTAATCGATATTTGAAATATTTTACATATTATATAGTTTATATAATTTAAGCCAAGAACAATTAAATATATACACTTATACAACTTTGTTAAAACACAGTTATTAAAAAAGTTTGTATGTTGTATAATCAGATTATGTCTTTACTGGAACTAAGCAACCCAAACTCTGTTCCAGTACAACAATCCCCCTGTGCACAAAGCCGCTGAGCTCCATCAAAACCTGGTGTTTTATAGTTAGAGTAGAAATGGCATGTCCTGCACAGAACCTTGACCCGGACCCAACCTTACTGAGCACCTTTGGGATAAGCTGGAACAACGACTGCACCCACAGACCACCAGACAAACTGTTAGTAATGCAGGACTGTAATGATCATAATTATTACTGCAAGCTAAAAAAATGTCAATTTTTATGTTAAAGTCACCCACTAAAAAACGCAATAACTGAACAATAAATCAGTAAATAAGAGTTCAGTGTGGCTTTATAATCAATAATTAAGTATTAAATGTAGTCAATCAAATGATTCAGCCGTTTGTGTCATTCGGATTCAAAAACAGATACTAAATTTGTTAACTGGGGAAAACAATAAATGGTCCAATCACATGAGGTCAAAAATAAAAAAACAAGTGGAAGGGTTTGCGGTATAAAGAGTTGTGTCCCGCTGGAAATTTAAAAGAAGCCGATTAAAGCTCAGCATTAAATCACATACTTTTCAAAAGTTTACAAACCTACAGTACATTTTAATAGTAATAATTTAATAGTAATTTTTAAAATAAGAATGACTAACAGTGGAATAATACGAATAAATGGTATAATTTTGGTATTAATTTTTATTTAATTCTTCCCAGTGGCCCTATCGTTCAGCCTCCACTGTTTTTTACAATTATCAGATAGTCTGGCTGGTCACTTGAATTATATCACTTAAATATAGTTGCATCACTAATAAAATTCAAATAAAATTAGAAATGGGACATAAATATTTAATACATGCAAAAATAATTTGTTAGTAATGCGGTTAATAGATTGATTGAATACAAAACAAGCTCAATAGGGGTAAACATTTAAATTAGATTTAAAGAGCTGGTGCAGAAATAAAATAATCTGATAAGTAGGAAAAATGTACAGTGTGAGCGCTTAAATCGTTGAGTTATAAATTACTTTATCAATCTGATTAAAGCATAAAAGTTTATTCACGTCTTGTGTTTTAGGTTTTCAACATGGTGTCAACTGGATGTTGGAGAAAACGGAATATATCTGATGCACATGTAAGCAGATAGACTGTATGCATGAACAGTGCTTTTGGAATGTGCAATCAAATAGGCTATCCTGTTGTCACTAAAAGTCGGGATATCAGTTCCTGGTTTACTCTCGCATCGCTCAGACTGTCACTGTTTACAAGAACTGTTGTCGTTGATGCCTGGTCTCCTTCTTCAACAGGCAGGCTGGAACAAGGGATTCCAACTAATTCATTCGGATCATCGAAAATAGCTACATGTAAAGATAAGTTAAGTGTATTGTATTCCTACAATTTTATAAATTATAATATTAGGTACATATATTAAATATTTAAAGAACAGCACCGACACATTCTATCATCATGCCATTTATTTTATCGATTACCTCATTTTTGTTCTTGGCTGCAATTGACATCTTTATGCTTCGAGCTTTTTTTACCCTACTCACACACATCTCGTTCTTCATCTTTACACCTTCCATATGTGTTGTCTATCTAACATCTTTTAATGTCACCAGAGACCTTCCTCACTGTGTTTTGGCCTTTTATTGATTTGTTCTCATGCTAAGCAAATAAGGTCTCACGTTCGGAGGTTGGGGACACAAACAGACACTTAAAGTGCCCCGGAGACAGCGGTTAAAAGCCAAGATGTCTGCAGTGAAAGCTGTGGGATAAGATTTTATTACACCATCCACCCCATTTCAAAAGACAACTTCAAATACAGAAGCCAGATCATAAAACAGGAATGTGTCTACTTTCTGGATAAATTTATATTTCATTGGCAGGCAGGTGTTGCCTCATACCAGCATTAAATATGACTAGTGCTATTTCTTCCCCTTCGAGATGACGGTGTAGATAAGTGTTGCTTTAATATCAGCAGTCGGTGGCGGTGTTAAGGTTTTGATAGCTGACAGCTTGATGATTTCGCATCTGCATTTCATTCTTACAAAGCCTTTTCTAATCTGATAGAAATGCGCTTTTTGACGCAGTGCTTTGGTAAGTATTATCATGTGAATGAATAATACCGTAACATCCTACCGATCCGCACAATAGAAATAAAACCCATGAAGAAAATGAAAGAACATTTCATTGTGTTTAACAGAAGCTATTTATTGATTTGAAGCGTAGAAGTAAATATCACACACTTGTTATCACACTGAAACATGTGGTTCTGTAGCGTTGAAGGCTGCCAGGAATTTCCATGTTTTGGAAGTGGCTTCCCTTCTTCCCTCTGTGGAAATCTATCAAGCATAAACGTTCTTGGGTAAGTTTAAAAAAAGGCAATGAATTGTTTGTTAAGCATTATTCTTGTTATTGGTTACATTCCTGTTATATAGTAGCTTGTCTATATCCAGAATATTAATGATATATTAGTGACTATGGGATTTAAAGATTCTTTTTTTTTTTTTTTACCTCCATGATTCCAACGAATAGCAGTTCGAGTTATCAGAGCTGTCCTGTCAAGCCGGATTGGTTTGGTCATTCAAAGACAACATCTTCTGTGTATAACAGTGTATAACAGTATATAACAGTGGTATTTCAGTGGTTAAGATGATGGAATACTGATTAAATCATTGTGAGTTCAAAACCCAGAATCACAAATTTGTCCAAATTCGAGCAGTGGTGGCTCAAATGGTTAAGTTGTTGATGGGAAGACCAGAAGGACCTGGGTTTAAGCCCCACCACCGCCAGTCTGGCACTGTTGGGTCCTTAAGCAAGACCCTTAACTCTTTCTGCTCCAGGGGCGCTGTATCATAGCTGATCCTGCGCTCTGACCCCAACTTACTAAGATGGGATAAGCGAAGAAACAATTTTCACTGTGCTGTAGACATTTATAATGTTACCTCATCTGGGTCCCTAAAAGAAAACCCCATTGTTTAAATGTATAAAATGCGATACATCGCTTAGTATAACTGTCTCTGCTTAACACAGTATATAAAAACATTAGACAGTTGTGTGTAAGAATTCTAAAGTATAAGCACTCTAGTAGCAACAATCATTGTGCAATGATTTGATTTGCGTCATTTGGTTCTCTTGGTATCAATAAGTCTGATGCACAGTTTTGTTTTATTTTAAATGGGGGCATGCAGGCATTTGTGTACACTGAACCAATGAATTGCAAAAAACTCTATTTGCAAAGTTTAAGGACCTCATAATAATTACACATGTACTGTCCCCATTGTGTGAGTGTTATTTGTATTGTGTGAGGGGGGTTTCCCTTCTTTTTCTTTTAAACAGGCCTGGGTCCATGTTTTCCCTGGCACGGTTTGACTTCCTCAGCCTCTAATGACCTAGGTGACTGAAACTTCCAGGTAATTACCTTTATCAGGTAGTGTTTTGACTGCAAAGGAAGGGCAGTAGATGGGCAATTTGTATGATGTAGTTTTTTTTAATGAATGTACCGTATGATATAGTTAACATTTTATGCAAACTATTATCGATTTAAATACTATAACATAATCTTCATTTGCATGAACATGGATAGATGTTTAAATTTGAATATTCACACTGTGGGAAAGTAATGAAACATCTGTTGTATGTTTACGTTCAAGCAATCGTTTTAAGGAAATGTCTATCGATTACAACTACTTTTGTCCTTCCTGATATTGTCACATTCCAGAACTCATTTAGTGCATGTTCCTCTCTCAATAAGTTAGCAGGGCCGATTTCACATTGTTTTAGAATCGGAAACGTTCCTGGTTTTTAACACAGCAAATAATTTTCAAATACGTCTAAAATCAAATCTATCTAACAATCTTTACCACCACCGAGTTGCCTTTGGACTCTTTTGCTGCTCATCATTCTGAGACCAGAAGATGTTTGCTTTCTGAAATATATATTCCAGGAGGATAAATCACCTCACAAGCTTACTGTTGCATACATTATTTCTCTTTTCTCTTCAATTCTTGATATTAAGAAAGCCGTATGCTGATGCCCTGCCACCAGCCAGCTCTTTGCTATCACACAACAGCTACTGATCAGGGAGAAAAGGCCCTGATCTTCTGAGACATCCAGCCAACCAACCAACCAAACCTTTTTAAACTGTTGCTCATGGATTATAGTACTTTCTTTCCCCTTTTGCATACAAAATTTATTAATATTACCAAATCAAGTCGTTATGCTTGACAAAATGAGAGACTGTATGCAATTCCCATAGATGACATCAATAGGATTCAAGATTTCAACCCTTTTTCGCTATTATTCTATTCTTGCTAATATGCTATTACTCAATGGCTCTTTGCACAGGGACAACAGATTTAAATCTAATCTTATCTAATCTAGGATGATCTACTTTTTTGTTGTCACTCAGAAGCCAGTATTCATTAACACTAGCATGGATGTAGGAATACAGTGGAAAGTCCATATGTTCTGCCACAGGAATATGAGATGGAATGCTACTAAAAGAAAGACAAGAGATACAAAACATGGTGTCACATCGACTTCATGATCCTTTTTAGTCAGAATCTCCAGGCATGCCACATTCCTCTCCAACCACCGTTTGTTTTGACATGCACCGTGACTTTTTTTGGCTCTTCTTATCCCTTCATATCAGCCAGACTCTTTTTCTTTGACCTTAAAGTAGTGTTCAGAACTGACCCGAGGTCAACTCGCACATCTTGCAGACACCTCGCGGTAATTTCAGACGCTCTCTGTTTGCTCTATTTACAGCTGTGAATTTTCTTTAATTTATGTGTGATGGCTTGAACTAGTTCTTATTGGTAGCGCAGTGGTTAAGGTCTTGGATTTCTAACTGGAAGATCGGGTTTGATTCCCAGCACTTACAAGTTGCTACCTCTTGGCCCCTAAGCAAGAACCTTAACCCTTATTGGGGTCTGCCAAATTCCATTATTATATTAATTTATTATTATAAATTATTATCATTATTATTATTATTATTATTGATATTTTTCCCAAATATATGTATATATATATATATATTTACACCAAAACATTCTCTGGACTGTAGGTGCTTCTGCATAATATGATTCCCTTTACATGATTATGAAAAGTGAATGCATATATACAATAATACACCCATAATTAATAGATTTAACATTATTTTATTTAGTTTTATTTTATTTTTACATTTTATTTTTTAAATGTATGTTGAATTCTGAAGCATTTAAAAAAATTAATTTTATTTCCCGCCTATGCATTCTTTAAATGTAAAACAGCTTTACTGGAGAACAGAACAGACTGCGTTTTAACCGTCAGTGAGCGTCCGATCTCTGCATGCGCCTTCTCATTTTCTCCATTCTTTTTAAACCAATCCTAACATTCAGAACAGGCCGGCATCATCGCAGCATGAATGCTAACTGAAAAGGAGTTGAATAATGGTTACCCAGGAGGAGCGACTGTACATTTTCTTAACAGATCTGTAGATATGCAGCACTAGCTGAATGCTTCGATATTCTAAGTGCAGTATATTTTTGGCTTGTATGAAATCTTGAGGACATTCATGGTCTATAGCGGTGTACTGATGTTCTTGTGTTTTCTCCACAGCATCACTATGTTACTGGGTATAATATTTTGAAATGTAATGTAAACTAATAGAAAGAGAAAGAAATAAAATAAATGAATTTAAGACACAACCTGAACTAAATACAATTTAAAAAAAAAATAAATCAATAGCAAAATAAAGGCCCTATTTGAAATAGCACACTTTGCTTCTTTATAGTAGGTGAAATTGTGTAAGCAAGGCTAGTAATATCCTGTACTGCGAATTACAGTACATAAAAAGTCTTACTAATCTCACCCGGATATTTTAGTATGCGTACGATATATATTTTACTATCCTATGAGGCCACGATTAGAGACTTGTCGTATGCAGAAGTGGCGGAAACTTAAGCGCTTAAAGGAAAAAAAACATTGTTTCTTGTAATTAAATTGCACTCGTTTCACATTATTAAAGTTAAACATTATTTAGCTTTAAATTCGGGCTGCTGTGACATCATATTTCAAGTGACAATTTCGTACTGGCAGATGTAGTATGTCCAAATTCCGTTCTATCAGCCGGAACCATACTATCAGAACATACTTGATTAAGGGTCGGGAAGTACGTCTTTACGAAAATGTAGTACACACTTAAGTAGTATGTGATTTCGGATGGAGCTGAAGAAAATTCGATGCATATAGAAAATACAACAATTGTCTCAACAATTATTCAGTTACAGTTATGCCCATGAATAGTGAATAAATCTAAAAAAAGGATTTTTTTTATTTATTATTTTATCCATTTGTATTCTGTAGAACTGATTTTGCACAACACTGCATGAAACATGAAGTCTATCTCAAGAGACCCAGAGAACAAGTCAGGGGGCACCCTCAACAGGGCAGAGATCAAACCCAAATCCCTTAAGGTGATAGGCAAATGTACTAAACACTAAGTCACTGTGCATCACAACATTGTATTTATAAACTGTATAAAAATGTTAAAATGTTACATTTTTTATTAAGCACCTAGCTTTGTTAGCTTGCTAATCGTTTGACATCAATTAGCATTTCTGAGATCTAAATTGTTAAACATTGTTCAACGTTTATTGAAATATGCAAAATAATTCTAATTTACTTATTTTGGGGTTTTAAATAAAAGACTTGTGTTATTGGGGCATAATTATATAATAATCAAGAATTGCAGTCCCTCGAATCCCTAAACTGGTTAGCCATATAACACTGTTTAGCAGCACTAGCATCGGCTATCTTTCTCCCCCAGAAAGAGCCTCTTCAGGGCTGGACCTGCGTCATTCAAATAGCTGCTCCTCACATAGAGGGTGATACCCCGCAAATAAAGAAGAAAGAAACTCAAGCTGTGGAGTATGTGGAAACTATTGTCAAGGCAGACAAAGGACAAAAACCAACATTGGCTGGAAGGGGAAACTCGAGTCGGCAATCTGTTAGACTTTATGCACTGATAAGAGATGGGATTCAGTGGTGCTTATTGAAGAGAATACAGTAAACACAAAAATCCAGCCAGAGCAGGTCATTGAGAGTCTCCTTCGCCTTGGGCATAACATGACACTTAAGTACTACTACAAGGCAAAAAGAAAAGGCGACTTTGCACACATTACAAACTGCTTCTATTCTAAGCTCAGAAGGCTGTAATGTCAGAGGAAGTCTTTGGCGATAAATGCGTGCACAAAAGAAGAGCAGGCGGCCAATAGTGATTTGTTGCATTTTCATTACAACCACTTTGCAATTGTCCAGAAAGTAATTGTGCATTTAAATGGCCAATAGCCTTACTGTTTTCCAAGCATGAAATTTAACCCGACCTTCTCTCAACAACGGGCCAGTGTTGTCCTCTTCAAAATCTGCGCACAGAAAGTCAGGGGACTTGTCTTAAAAACGTCCATTTTCCAAATTGAACCCCGACAGGAACACCATGACTGCTAACTCAATTGCCTTCCTTTCTCTTGACTGTGTTGTGTCTACTAGCTAATAATTAACCTTTATATACAATTTAAGAGCAAATACACTTACATTTACATTTGCAGCATTTGGCAGACGGCTTTATCCAGAGCGACTCACAACTGAGCAATTGAAAGTTAAGGGCCTTGCGCAGGTGCCCAACAGTGATTACTTGGTGGTACTGGAAATCAAACCCACAATCTTCTGGTTTACAGTACAACACCTTAATCACTGAGCTACCAAAATCTTGGCAGTCTGGATGTCTAACACCAGCTACATTTTTACAGCATTTGGTAGACGTCCTTACCCAGAGCAACTTACATTCATCTCTTTTTATACAACTGAGCAATTAGAGGTTCAGGGCCTTGCTCAGGGGCCCACCAGTGGCAATTTAGTCATGCTGGGAATTGAACCCCAATCGTTCAACACTGCGTTACCACTATCTTGGCATGAAATCGTGCCAAGATATTAGAAAAAAATTGTTCAGAGTTCACCTTTTGCGACTTTAGACCTTAGACAGAACTAATGCGCTGTTATGTCTGTTAATCTCCAGAATTTTATAAAGCAAACTGTTGGTCAAAGATTGGATTTTTGCTTAAGACAAACAAAAATAACATACGTTTACTGAAGAAATTTACACTTACCCCTCTTGCTTTTTCTTTTCTCTCTACTAACAAATAAAATACCTGGCAACTAATTTTCCCACTAAATATATCAGTACAAAATGAGTAAGGTTGCCAAAAAAAAAATCAAGATTTGAGTTGTTTTCTGTGTGATTCTGCTGTGATCTTCCCTTCTCAGACTTCCCGTTAGTAACCCTTCCCCACCAAAAACAATAGCGAACCTACATTAAATCCAAATCATTGTTACATAAAAAAAAATTGTCAAAACATTCAAGTCAATTTAACATCTGTTAAAATGTTTAAATAATTACGTTTGAAATCATATTTAAGGAGGCAGTAAATGTTTCTGCGGAGACAGATGAGCATCTCTGGCACATTTTATCAGGTATCCACCATTTTAAATGCTTCAAAGGAACAATAATGACGTGCCACATCTTCGGGTACATAATGCTGATATTTAAGGTATTGGGCAGAATAGCTCACTTGGTTAGTTACCATACGCTAGGGTGCTACTAAGGGGGGGGTCAAGTTGGGATGATTGCAGGGCCCATGCACTTTTGGGGCCATTAGAGATCTGTTGTTATTAGTAGTGACAGTGCTGAATGGGTGTCGTAGGGGATTCAACATCATGTTCTTTCATAGGGCCTAAAATTGGTAGCTGTGCCCCTGAACATATTAATATTATTTTTGTCAATTGCAGACATATAAAAGTGTAAATTATATATTAAATTAGATTTTAGTTTTAAGTCGATTAGCTGTGTAGCTGCTCTTTCACCAATTTGTGTCTGGTATATTTAGGACTACTAATAGGTCTTAAGGGATTTAAAATGGCAAAGATTATTCTTTAAAATAATACTTTTAAAAAATAAGCGATTCTTAACCAGGGTATATATTGTTATTGGTGTATTTGATGGCCAAACATCAGCTTTACAAATCACAAATCCATCGTAAGAGTAACTATCTTTACACCCTCCTAAATCTAGGGCTGCTTTACAGAAGGCTCTAATTAATTTGAGTGGAGATCAGCCGAGCCGTCTTGCTCACAAGGGTTTTATCCCTTTTGTTGAACACTCAGAGCCCAAATCTCATTGCTGTAATGTGCCAGAGGAGAGTGCATCATCTGGCCTGGTAATGAGGGATCAGGAACCTCCCCACTCTTTTTGATCTTATCACTGACACGTCTGTCCTGCCTTATCCCCCAATGCTCGTAACCTAAAACCCCAGCCAATGGAAATGAGGAGATGCACCTAAGGTGCCATACAGATCTGCAGTTGTTTCTCTGTTGAATATGGAGAAGTTGCACTTGAACGACTCCCCTCACAGAGAATTAGGAAGAAGAGTGTCCACCTGACAAGCACCTAAACATGAGAATGCTGGTTAACTTAATACACTGTAGTTCTTTTTTTACATTAGAGGATTTGGGAAAACATTATATGACATAAATTAACACTTATCTATACACCACACATAACATTTCTTAAACCAAACAGTGTTTTTAATTAGTCGATATAGAAGACGAGAACTGAACATGGGTTAAACGTTTTTTTTCAGATATTTCATTCTAAAAAATTTTCTCAGATTTAATTCTGCCAAATAATTTCACATGAGCCATGAAGTGCTAGTCTTAATGGACAGGTGTCCACTTAAAATCTCTGACAAAGCTGACACTAATGGATTGCTTTATGTGCGGCTTCAGAGAATGAAATGAATTGTGTGTGTGTGTGTGTGTGTGTGTGTGAAGGGGGGTTTAAATGTTAAAGCGCTCTGGATATGTAGGCTTTCTGCATAACTCCGTGCAGTTTAATTCTCCACAAGTCATGCATTGGTTTAAGTTAACCTTTTTACCTGAGCTGTATTTTAGGAAGAGAAGGGAAAATTAACCCGTGTCAGACAGGTGAAGCTACATGCAAATTTTATGACAAATGGTTACTCCTTGTTGCTTTTTTTAACTACCCTTAAATACACTTGCCCCTGAACTGAATATGTGAGAAGATTTAGAGGAGTGCATTTATTCATAGTCCTTCAAGTGGCTGTCTGTTATAGATCATCCAGTAAGACGCAAAATGACAAAATGTCAGTTATTCAGTTTTCACACGCTTTAATAGGTTTCACAGCCTGTTTGCACCTTATCGTTCTGATAGCACACGTTTACATTTTCAGTATTTGGCAGACACCCTTGCCCAGAGTGACTTACAGAGAAACCAGGGGTTAATGGCCTTGCTCAAGGGGCCAGCAGTGGTGGCTTGGTGGTGCTGGGAATCGAACCCTGGTCTTTGTCCAACTCCTTAACCCCTAAGACACCACTTCCCTCACACACATGCTTTAGCATTATCAGGCATAACTTAAAAGGAAGATCATATAAAAGCCAAATATTTATAAACAATAAAAAAAGAATCTGTTTTTTTAATATATTAAATTAATTTTAATTAATACCACAGGCATGCTGGATCATAGCTATATTTGTTTCATTGGCTTTGATTTAGAATTTGACATATTGCAATTCAATAACTGATTACTTGATTGAGTTACATAACAATATCAATACAGGTCATTAGACGTTTCTCTGCATTCTGCACAAAAATCAAATGGCTTTCAACACATCCATCTTGGATGCACATCAATTTCATGCATAGCATTATACCATCGATAACGATGAACAACCGTGGTATGAAATTCCCACCCAGACTACAATGTCTGAAATTTTATTCAATTAACACCCATGGCAACGGGTGTACACCACAAAAGAGGGTGAAAGGGTGGCGAGAGCCGGCTGCTTCAGTCTGCCGGAGTGGCCTCCACGTCTCATGAATACACAGCATCTCTCTGCATGTGTATACTTCAGGGCCAGGTAATTACATGCTTTGGAACACTCCACTTAAGTGCACCCAATAATAAGATGAGTGCATATGCTCCCTAATCTCCTACCTGCTGCCTGAAAGATGTACGAACTAAAAATTTATTTCTAAAACATGCTCTCAGTTCTGTCCCTGGTTAATTATGGATTTGACTCAGAAATCATTACAGGATGTGACAAGATGGACGAAGTATTTGTGCCCCGAGTCGTTCCACTCGATTCCGGCAAATATGGCGATTCAAACCGAAATTAGCTTTTGCACTTTTGTGGTGGAACGCTTCCCATTATCCTGGGCTCTTTTTTTTCCCAGTCTGATCATTTAAATAAATCAATATAATCCATGCTATCATGGTGTCATCTAGTGGTCAGCTTGTCTTACTGCATTGACAAGATTAGACTTGTTCTTCTTCACTTAGTGTCCCTTTTGTTATCCTCTTTTTCTGACCAGACTGAACACGTCAGAAAGAGGTCAAGTCAGCCACCCAGAGAGTCCTTCATCGCCTTTCAGGGTGTTTCCTTGATGGTGGTCACTAAAAAGTTAAGCTAATATGCTAGAGTGTAGGGGGGCTATTGAATCCCTTACCTCCTCCATCCCCCTTTCACATTCAGATAAACCTAGCTGAGCAACTGAATGTTGCTAAGGGCCAGTGGAGTGAGATTCTCCGTCAACGAAGCTTGGGGTGTTGTGCTGACAGGATAACAAGCTGACTGGACAGGACAGGGGTGAATCCTTTTTTTATAGTGACAGAAGGAGTAAAGGGGGAACTGAAAAAGGAATAGAGATGCCGAAGTGTAGCGTATGACTTTTATGAAGCAGGGAAAGGAAGACCTAAGAAAAATGAGTTAAATATTTAAAAAACACATTTAAAAAAGTTTTGTTAAAATGTTAAAACATTATAGGAAGTTGTTTAATAATACTTTCAAAATATATATTGTGGTTTATTTAGGCTTGATTCTGATTGGTCATATGGTGTTAATTCACTTGTTATACTGACAATTTACATGAGGATTGTATGTTAGATGCTCTAAAACTCTCGAAATGTGTTATTGCTGGTACCATGATCGTTTTTTTTGTAATTTTCCATATTCAAAAGGAGCTTCTTCTGCGTGAAACATTAAAAAGACTAGTGAAAGAAAGCCAGTTTATAGTAGCTAATGTTAAGTTAAAAGTGCTACTGATTTTCTGATTATAGAACATGCCACAACAAGCATATGGAAGTGGGAAGTGGTAGATCAAAGGCTAAGGTGTTAGACTGCTACCTCGAAGATCTTGGGTTTGATTCCCAGCAGCACCAAGTTACCACTCCAGGGTTCTGGAGCAAGGTCCTTAACCTCCAAATGCTCAGCAAAATTACATAAATGTAAGTCATTCTGAATAAGGGTGTCTGTAAACGTGCAACTATAATATTATAAATCTTGTTTTTCATTAAATCAATAAAAATATCACAGCATTGTATTGTTTATTATTGTCCTATAACAGAATGCCTTTAAATGTTAAATCATTATATAATAGTATGTATATATATTAGATTAGATTAGATTAGATTCAACTTTATTGTCATTGTGCAAGGTACATGTACAGAGCCAATGAAATGCAGTCAGCATCTAACCAGAAGTGCATAAGTGGCTTATTTACAATAAATATCAGTGTAATAAATAGGGTATGGGGTTGATAATTACAGAGGTGGGGGTAAATAATGTACAGAGGTATATGGATAGAATATAGAGCTGTAACAATAGATAGTTATAGAAATATATATATATATATATATATATATATATATATATATATATATATATATATATATATATATATATATATATATATATATATATATATATATATATATATATGCAGGACTGGTTCTTTTCTTAAAGTAGCACATTTGATGAATGAGCATGTTTTGTAAAATGAGAAATTATACCTTGGAATTGCATATAAGGATTCATACAAAAATATCATAAAATAAAACAAACGCATAAAGCAGTAGTGCAGTAGCGGGAGAAGTGGTAACGCAGTGGTTAATGTGTTTAACTGGTAAATTTGGATAATCAGGGTTCGATTCCCAGCACCCCCAGGTTTCCACCGTTGGGCCCCTGAGCAAGTCCCTTAACCCCCAATTGCTTAGTTGTATAAAAGATAAATTTAAGTCGCTCTGGATAAGAACGTCTGCCAAATGCTGTAAATGTAAATTCTGTAAGTAAATAAACATTTACAGAATTCATGTATAATGAATAAATTTGAGCAATGCTCTTATTCTGACATGAGACATTTCTCTGACATTTCAAATATAAAACATCCAAAATGTACCACCGCATTTCCATTTGGACCAGCAAATGAATGATGTTCTAACATGATTCACTGCCAGCTCATTTAGAGACACACACTGCCACAGACCCTAGGGGGGCTGAGCTTTTGATATGACATGCTAATTAAGCTTTGTGTGCTAGTTTTCATGCTTCCTAGAACAGAGAAGAGATTCTTGGAGTACGAGAGAGGAATTGAGGGAACTGTAAGAGGGTGGGTGAGACTAGGTTTGAGGTGGGGGTAGACGGGTGGACTGGGAGGAGGGCATGAAATTAGAATGTCACACTCAGCAGGAATCACCAGCAACATGCACGGCATGAGGTCTTCCCTAAAATCGCTACTCGTAGCAAGACTTCAAAAGAAATGGGGACAGCATTAGGCTCAAGATGCTAAACAATTGTCAGTGCAATGCAGGATTCAAACCAAGCAGATTTATTATCACCTAGTTGTGACTTTTATGTTATTATAAAAAGAAACATTACTTCTCAAACCGCCATATTGAAAGATGAAACACACACACACACACACAGGATTCCACACAAATTTGGCATATACTGACAAGCAAAGAGCGGAACTGACAATTTTACCTTCACTGTCATCAAGCCCTATCTTCCTCGGTCACACATGGAACATCTGGGAAGATTGTTGTGGATTCGGATGCCATCCCAAAAATGATAGGCGTACAGATAGGCTTCTTACACATGCATTCACTCTTACACAATGATTCAAATCTATTCAAATATCCAATCCATCCAGAAAGGTTGGAGGAAACCAGTAAACCATCTAGAAACCTACAGAAAGAACATACAGAACTCCATCCAAAATTCATTATTGTATACTGAACCCAGTAAACAATAACAAACTCTAGAGATGGAAGATATACCTTTATCTTTTTTATACAGCTGAGCAATTGGGGGTTAAGGGCCTTTCTCAGGGGGCAACTGGTGGTGCTAGGAATAAAACCCTGATCTTTCAATGAGCAGTCCAACATCTGTGCTATTACTTCCCACTAGATTATTTCATTCATGCTTTTTTTAACATAAGTTGTCTTATTAAGCAAGAGAAAAACTAATATTTATTTTTGTAAGATAAATGTTCAAGAGCCCCTTGACTTATCTGATTAGCACCAAATTTAGAAGAGTGAAGAAAAATGCCACTGTCATTTGACCCTGCTTAACCTCTTGATTTTCTGGGTTCAAGTCCAATTAACCTTTAGAAGTGATGTTTCAGTGAATGTCCCGCCCAGTCCAGTCAATAAGACCCAATCGCAATCATTTCATTTTCAGGTTCATCAGAGGGGCTTTGGTCCCACCTCAGCCAACTCAATTAAACATGGTCATTCATCAGCGTTTAACACAGGATGGACGAGACGTCTGTCAGAGGTGTATATATCAGACATGTGGGGTGTATATCGGAGATGTGGAGAATAATCTGCAGTGAATGTTTAGAATTAATCCTGTCAATCAACAATTAGGCACAATAAATAAGGAAATAATGGCCCGGTATAGTTAATTCTGCAAAGTTTCAGATTTTATATATAAAATAAAGGCTGTGATAAAAAAAAAAAAAAAAAAAAAAAAGTTCAGCTTTAAATTATTGCTTGAGTTCATGGTGGGTGTTTGGCAGCTTCCCAAACAGTAAGGTAGATCAAATTTGGCAGCAACTTTGATTTATTGATGTAGAACAAATGAAATTTCAAGATTTAATTAGATTTGACAAATGATAAAGAAAGCAGAGCCTGATCCATGATGATATTGATGAGTGTGTCACTACAAACTCTCAGTGACAAAAAAACTCTCAGTGTCCAGTGACTTCTGTGAAAACTCCTATCGCAACGCAAAAACAAAAAAATGTCTGCTGGTAGACAGATTGTTGGGTCTGTGTTGCACCAACTGATATCAGTTTCCTGTCTTAAACAAATGAAAATAAATAAATAACCAATATTTGCTTTGTCCTGGCCTCGACAGGGTGCTGAGACTGATTAAAAATTGAAACAGTTGCCACTGTTTCCCTTTCTACATCCAATCCCATTTAAGTGAGCCCATCTGTTGGGTATTATCTTGAAGCAACCTCTACAGACCATGAATTCAGTAGGGTCTGGCCATGCAAATTGATAAAGAGCTTTAGCTCTTACCTCCATGAAGCAGGCCACAAGTCAGGCTAGTTTCTTGCTGTGTGCTAACAATGCACCGCTGGGAGGGCAAGCTGCGGCTGCAGGCGAAAGAACGACTGTCATCCTTTCATGTGCCACATGGCTAAAGTCTGAATATAGGCCATGAGGGGCCTGTTAATGCCATTGTTCCCTCGAGCAGCGACATGCATCCTCACCATATGAACTATACTCAAGTAGCTAGTCCCTTTTTCCTCCCCTGCTCTTAATTCCCTGGTGGCAGATGCACTTTTATTCTAACAGACGTCTTTTTAGTCCTTCATTTTAAAGCTCAATAGGTTTAGAGTGCCGGGCGTGGATTTGTGTGTTTTTCCTTATTCAAATAGATTTTGTATCACTTTAAAGACTTGCACTTTGAATACATGCCCCTGGTTATTTATTTTACATGTTCTTGTACAAATTAATTATTACAAAAAATGTATATAGTGGTAGCTCAGTGGTTAAAGCATTGGCTTGCAAATCGGAAGATAATAAGTTTAATTCCCTGTACAACCACCACTGCCCCCCATGCAACTCTCAGCTGTCACTTTGGATAGGGACACCAGCAAAGTTTTAGCTCAAGCCAACAAAATGCAGTAAAAGCGAGTCATTCTGTCACATGGCAGAAGTGGTACGTTTTACAATCGGCAGAAATCTGTCACGTTTGTTGTCTTATTTGTTTGCCACCAACAGCTATTGTCTAAACCAAAAAGAAACAACAGACGCTTCTCTTATTTACCCATCATACATGATAAAGGAACAATCACCATCCCGGCACACTGACGAGATGCCTTTAAATAACAAACTACAAGCAATCCCATCTTATAAGAAGGCCACCAGCCTCGAAACTCCATGTGTGTGTCCTTTTTTTTCATGCGAGCAGTGCTGCTGCAAACAAAAGTCTACAACTATATGACTGTGCACAGCTGACTCATTTTAAAGAGTACACACGGCTCAATGACTGAGCGGAGATCAAGAATAGAGATCGGCTAGTGGCGTAGTGGTCATCAGTCTGCCACTACCACCAATGATCTTATAATTTAAAATAAAATAACATTTTTTTATTAATTTTATATAAATCAATTAATTACAAATAAGGAAGCAATAACTCCATCATTGACATTAGGGGATAAATGTAGCCAATCACTATTGAAGATCAATCGTTTGCCACAATGGTGTCACAGTAAATGATTGATTAATTAATTTTTTTTAAGAACATTAACTATATAAAACACCAATAGTAATTATAAACAGCAAAACAAAGGCATGTTGCATATCAGAGCATAAGCTAACTAATAGCTGCTTAGGACCCCCAAGATATATATATATACTGATTAATGTTACGTTATTGAAATTAATTAAAGAAAAACTCAGCAAAACTCTCATTAATGTCACAAAAAAGGACACATCCTTCTGGTGCCCGAAAAATAAAAAGAAGAACAGAGAAAGAAAAAAAAACAGCAAGATAATTGTAAGTTAAAAAAACTAATATAAACTAAACTGAGCTATACTGTCTCCTGGTTTAATTAGCTATTTTCCGTACACTGTGTTAAGTATGTCACTTATGACTGCAAGCCGCCAGTCTGTCACTCTTAAGCAAGACCCTAAACCCTTCCTGCTCCAGGGGCCCTGTATCATAGCTAACCCTGCACTCTGACCTGGACTTTCTAAGATGGGATATGCAAAAAAATAAATTTAGAGGTGATGTGACAAATGAAGACATTAATATTACAAGCCTTTGGGTTCCATTTAACACTTGTGGGTTTACTACTGTTACAGTTAAAAAGTGTAGAGGGGTAAAAACATTGTTATGATGTAAACAATAGTGTGCAAAATATTATAGATTAACTGTTTATAATTATAATTAGATTTATTATTTTAATTTGGGGGCACTGAGGGGCCTTTAAAAAAACTCTGCTCAGGGCCCTGTAAAGGTTTTGTTTATATGGGAGGAAGTGGTGGCTCATGTTTAAGGTCTTGGACTACCAACCTAAAGATTGTGCATTCCATTTCCAGCTCCACCAAGCTACCACTGTTGGGCCCCTGAGCAAGACCCTTAACCCCCATTTGCTCAGTTGTATAAATGAGATAAATGTAAGTTGCTCTGGATTAGGACGTCTGCCAAATGCTGTAAATGTAAATATGGCTTGTGTGTGATTTTTTTTTTTTCAGCCAAATGGAAGTAATAAATATCATGTCTAGGTTTAAACTAATTCTTTGATATAATGAACCCTGAAATAGCATTTTATCGCCAAAAAAACATTATTTACGTTATGCTGTGGCCTATTTGACCTTTTTGCAGTTATTGCACTGTAGGCATGCCATTGCTGAGTGGATGAGTGAATGTACTCAGTCTGTGTGACATTCAGTTAACGAATATGGCTTTATATTTATAGTAGACCTGGTCCAAGTCTAAAGCCCTCTTTATGTTTTGCCCTATGCTCTCATAGTCCCTGGCGGAAAAAAAAAAGATAAATTATATTTTTCCTTATTGATCCTAGCCAGTGGTAATAAAATGAAGAACAATGAAGGATTTTTCTAGAAGGGGAATCGGTGGCCATTAACCTCTGCCTCCGTAAGGTCTGGGAAAGATCAGCTAAGTAACTGGGCAAATCAACTGCTGAGAATATTAGCGGACACTATAAAGAGCAGGAGTGCTTCGTTCTGGAGACCTGGGATGGCCCTTCGCTTTAGAGGGATACAACATCTGACTTAGTTAGGAAATCTATCATGTTTACATTAGCAAGCAAAAAAAAAGCAACGTTTAAGACAGGACCATATGGCCATTTTGCACCAGAACCATGTTCAGTATGTACTGTATAACGGATAAAACACAATGGCATTAAATTTAGGATATTTGCCAGACAATCTTTATCCAGACCAACTAACATTCATCTTATTTATCCAACTGAGCAGATAAGGGTTAAGGGCCTTGCTCAGGGGCCCAGCAGTAACAGCTTAGTTGTTACTCATAGTTATCCCAGTCCTGTAACAACATGTCCCTCAACACTGAGAAACATCCTTAAGACAAGTTACTTCCTGTTATAACTCATGTTTTAGCATTTCTTTTTACATCGGCTTCTTTCGTTTTCTTCTTTCGAAATTATTAAATACAGAAATGTCTCCTGAAGATTCTTTATATAAACGTTAAATAAATAACTACCTACGTCCGATCACCAGTCATTTATTGGTTAACGGTTGTTGGACAGAAAATATTCAACCAATGGATTGGCCGGGGTTTTGGTCAGACAATACCGTTTCCTGGTTAGTTACGTTGGAAACTTGGATTGTTGATCTGTAAATATGTTTAAAAATTGTTTTCAGGAAATTAAGAAAGATTGTTTGATTTAAATAACTCCCTCGGATCTGACACCAGATCAATATTATTGGTTAACGGTTGTTGGAAGAAAATATTCAAAAATGGATTGAGGGGGTTTTGGTCGACACACACTGATGACATCAGATGGTTATAATTGGTTGATTGAAATGTTGATTCTGGATTAAGAAAGGATATAAATCCAGGATCACATCCTACTTGTCAACATCACGTCCTCCATCACTTTGTAAAAAAATTGCTAACAACGTCAATAAATTTAAAAGTCAGGATTGGAACAAAAAAAAAGCTTAGAACCATGAAACATGTCCATTGTATATAACTTACAAGTTTGAAGTAAAATCTAGAACCCGTTGTTTACAGTTACTCTGAGCTTGTTGTTGCATTCAGCTCTAGATATCGACCTACATGTTTTATAACTACATACGGGCTAAAGCCCTTATCTGCAGGAATGATTGAAATGTGTCCAAACAAACAAGAGTGTCTGATTCCCACCCCCACCCCCCCACTCATCAGAGGGGTAACACAGACCTTCTTTCTGTGTCTGAAAAAATGTTAGTGATCCCTGCCTCATAGTGACTCCATCCTGCTCACTCATTGAGGCTATATAGGTGGAGTTAGCAATGTTCTCATGGTCTACTTGGCATGTCCTGCACAAGCACAGACACATTTTAGGTCTCCCCGTCCCCCAATTGTTGCCTTTATCAGGTAGGCGGTTAAAGCCGGACCGAGAGATGACAGACACATCCTTTGAAAGCCAAAGAAGATCAGAGATAAAGACAAAGGTCTATTCTTATTTGCAGCTTTTAGTATTCTTTGCTTAAACAATTGAGAGAAGAACGTTACGGATAAATGGCGTGCTTTCACAACTAAGCGTAGAAAGAAGTTATGGAAGGTTTATAAAAAGTACCCAGCTAGCAAATGTAAGCTTGCTAGCTGAGTATTGTTTTTTTTATTGAGATTGTTTTTTAAACGTTCGGTTTTGGGAAGGTGATTTGAAAGGCTCTAATAATGTAAAAATGTCCAGTTTGTTAATGTTCTTAGATTATTTTATGATTTTATGACAGTTGTTTCAAGAACATTTTCTCTAAACATTTTAAGAACATTCATCAAGTATAAATGTTGTAAAGACTTTAGAAGAACATTCTTCCATAAAAGAATGTTATGAAAAACGTTCTGTGAACATTATTTCAAGAACGTTTAGTTAACAGTCTTACGTTAGAAGTTTGGATAACGTAAGAATGTTCCCTGTTAGCTGGGTATTAGAATTGGAAATCTAAAATACCAAAAAACTTAAACCATTTTTTTAACAAAATTTTTTGTTCCACACTTACCATATTTTATCAAAAACAAGTCTAGTTTATAAAAAGCACATGAGCACCTTACTACCGCACTCACAACATATAAATATAGAAAGATGTGAAAACTAATATAGTAGATCTTGCTAGCTGCCAGTTAGCAAAAATGTAATTTCCGCAACGTTTTTTACCACAGTAAATTTAGGTGCAGTGAAGACATTGTATAAGAAGAAGAGTTAAAAAACATAAAACATAAACATGCTTTAGTTAAAAAAAATTTAATGACCCTATGCAATTTTGTATACCTTTTTATATGTATTGCAGTCGCTGATGGGTAAAATTAAAATTCGTATTTAAGTGATATTTTTAACTGTTGGAGAGTCAAAAGTGCCCCAGGTTGCATAAACACCCTTATCTAAAATAAATAAATATCAGATACATAAAGTGATATTTTAAGCTTAGACATATGTCTGTGTTTATTTCTATGTATTATTTCTAAAATAATTACAACACACAGAACATTAACTAACGGCAGGAAACTTTATCTTTCCCAATTTGTAACCAGACTCGGACACCCAAAGAACATTTTACCACTTTGTTGGACCTTTATGGACTTTATGATATTTTTCCAAGTAACCATCTTTAAGTTAAAACCACATGTTGTCTGTCTGATTTTAATGAGATTAGTTTTGCAGCGATGTTTGTGTTAATTTAAATGTTCTCTCGCTTTTTATATTGGTGAAAGATGTTATAAAAGTCTTAGCCTTACAGAGAGGTTATCGATATCTTTATTCAATCGAAATACTTCATAATCGTGCATAAAAAATATTTATTATACACAAATTCTATTTATTTTCCTTTCTGCTGTAAAATAAAACCCGACTTTTTTTTCTGTATTCTACATTCTGATGTAATGCAAATTATTAAACTGATGGTGAATCTATAGACATAACCAGACATGTGTAGTGTAAAATAAGCAAAATTACAAACCAGTTCATTCACACTAAAACACAATGGTGCTTTTTGTACCTGGGATGTATTTTAAAGCTTCTACTTCAGTCGAGAGAAAGCCGGCTCTTTTCATTTACTCATTTTTACAATTGGGTCCCACCTGCTAGCCCACCTACAGATTACAAAAGGAAATGCAGCATAACAAAGCCTATATTGCTATCTTACATTTATCCAGTTTGATGCTCTTGGTCCTTTTATCCATTTTTTTTAAAACACAGAATATAGCACACTTACAGCAACCATTTTAATTCACTTCCACTTTTACCCATTTTTTTTGTAAGTGTATTGATTTTGAAAGAAAGAAAAAAAAAGAAAGAAAGAAAGAAAGAAAGGGTATGTGGGCACAGCCTGTTATATCCACCAGTATCAGATATACTAGTACTGTCCACAGGTGCAGGTGTAAGTTTTATCATTTTATCATCTGCAAAAACAATAGTACTAATTATCTCTTTTGAGTTACTTCAGAATGAACACCTGGCCATCACACCAATACAGTTCCCCTGTTGCTGTTATAATAATGCACTATTCTGGGAAGGATTTTCACTGTAGAGTTCTGGAGGAGTTCTGGAGTGCTGTCAGTACTCCAGTTTATCCTAAAAGTGTTCATTGGGGTTACGGTTAGGGATTACATTTACGTTTACATTCACGGAGTTTGGCAGACGCCCTTATCCAGAGCGACTTACATTTATCCCCATTATACATCTGGTGTTGCTGGGATTACCACTTCCCTGGGCTACCACTTCCTGATTATTCACAACAGTAGATTGCATACAAAGTCAATGTAAAACCATGAATGGATGTGAATTTGTGTCGGGTTTAAAAATTACAACGAGTTGTCACAAAAGCCTCATTGTTACATCTGTTGTATTAGAATAAAAACATTGCACAAATAAAAGATGTAAAACATCCAGAGCGAGTGATGTGATGCACATATTATGGAGTGGATCTTTTTTCACCACACAAAATATTTGTCTGTTGGTTTGTGGATTTTTTTAAATTATTATTGTGCGAAAACCTGCCAAATTATTAGATTAACGTTTTGTTGACTGCATATTAAAGTTTTATGCTAACCATTTAACAGACCAAAAAAAAAGTGTGAGATCCTCTTGGGTTTAATTAGTTTGAGGTCGTTGTTGTTTTTCTTTGTCAGTATGTAAAGTAAAAATCCATAAACACTTTGTCCCTTTTTTGTGGCACTGTTTTTTTGCCACTGTTTCCTCTGGCTTGCCTAGTTGTGTAGTTTTAACTTACAGATACTAGTTTAACTAAATTGTGTGTTTAGTGAGTTTTCACTATTGTCCTTGTATTAACACACTCTTATTTGATTCTGTATTTCTATTGTTAAAAACGCAATATAATAAAGGTGACTTGCTTTTTTCCTATAATTTTTTTTGTTAAAAATTTTTAAGCCATTTCAAGAAGCACATTTTTTCTATGTTGGATGAAACATAGAATAAAACCTGCATTTGGCTACACTTCCAGCTAACCTCGTCCAAGGAATCGACCGAATGAAGGTGCTTTCTCCAATCTGCCTAGGTCAGTGTTTCTCTCTATTCAAGATGAAAGGAGAAAGCTCACATCCAGCAGGTCACACTAACAAGATGGATGCTGCCATGTCCGTACAAAGCAACAATAGCACCATGTGGGGAGGGGCCACTCTGGATGATTAGTCAGGGTCAGCTTCTGAGGGTACAGGGGAGATTTGGCCTTTTTGTCTATGGCCCCAGAAACTGATCCATGACCTTCAATACAAGCTCAGCAGATTGAATCTGCCTGGGTCTATTAAACAATGGCACCAAGGGCTTGACCCTGACAGGACATGTCAGTTTTTGGCCATCATTCAATTTACATTTAATCAACAACAAGTGTATTCTGGGTTTGTGTAAGGTGATTGTTTTGGGGATAGTGCTGGCCTAGCCCTGTATTCTGACTTTGCTACTACAGACTTGACCCCTTGATCAGCAAAACCGGGATTATACACAAGTCCTTCCACATGATCATCATATATTGTGTATGCGAGTGTGTATGTGAGTGCATGTAGACAGGTAGTCTGTGTGACTGCTGAGAAATAAGCTTTCATCCATTTTAAGACACATCTATAATGCTATGAAAAAAGGGGTCACCATTTGTCTTTATCAGACAGGACATCAGTCAGATGTGCATGCCACTGTGGGCTTTCATGCTCCCAGAGCTCCTGTGAATAAAACATAGGCTATCAGTAATATTACCAGGATCCCACTATGACTTATGCAAGTTCAAGGACTTTTATTGATCGGTGAGCCATGCTTAATCAAAGTCTATCTTCTCTACCACTTGAAGTGATTAAATAAGTCAAGCGGTCTGATATAAAGTCTTTCACCTGTTCATTGCTGCTCAATTGCTTCTGCTGCACTCCATTTGTCAAAATTCTTTTGTTTGCCTAGACTAAAAGAGAGAAGAGGAAAAAAGAGAGAGAGAGGCCTACAAAGGATTCGAAAAGGTACTTCACAAATATTTTATGGTTGTCCTTGCCTAAGAGTAGGTTCAGTAATACTTGAATACAATATTGGTCTATTTTGCTGTTTCAGGTCATCTTAAATAGTCGAAAAGTATTAATATTTATCGTAAACCTAATTAGATATTATTATAAGCTACTATGTCTATCCCTAATGAGCAAGACCGAGGTAGCAAAGGAAAGGAAAAACTCCACGAACCTTCCCCATATAGATTACACCATATCAACATAAAAGTCCTGATTTATTAGGGTTTTATATAATGAGTATTCATTGCACAAATATTTACAATGTATACTTGTGTGAATGACAGAAAAAATGTAAATAGGTTTGCTGTATGTTTTTTGATTTAAAAAAAACCTCTAGCTTTAGCAAAAAAGTTTCAGGGCACAAAACTAACTAAAAAAATCAAACTGTTAATAGCTGATGGTGATGATGAATTCGTACTGCTTGCTATTATGTAAAACATGTTAAATGAGTTAAATTTAGTTAAATGTGGGTTTATTATTAGTAATCAAATGTTTTTAACCGATTAAAGCATTTAAATGATTCAGCCAACAGGATTTATACCAACAGGATTTAAAAATAAAGGCCGTCATAATAATGTTGTGAACAAGTGGAAAACAATAAAAGGCATCGCATCCAGCTGAGCGGGAATTAGCCGCGTCCAATTACGAGGCCTAAAATATACAAACAATATATAAACAAAAGTGGGAGGGTATGGGGTACTATTTAAGATAATAGTCACACAAAAATGGTATATTATATTTTATGCTTATATGCATTATCATATTAAATGTTGTAAATCAATAAAGATGGTTTGTTGTGTAAATGTTGAAAATTAGCCAAACCGAGCTTTTTATCTTTTAGGAAAAACATTGCGGAATACCGTTCTTATGTTTAACAGAGGATACGTGTCCCCGACACACACAGGCATGAAATAGGCCTGCAAAGAATGTAAATAATTTTTGTTCCAATGTAATAGATATACAGCTGATCTAATAGATAGACACCTGATATTGTACAGATTGATCCAGTTGAGGTTTTCTTATGTCTGTGTCATGATTCGTGATTGGCAGCTTTAAAATAGCTGAAGCCAAATATGCCTGGGAAGCTTCCTGAGAGATTATAACACGTCTGATCAAAGGCTACAGTGCAGGCAAGTGTGACCTAACACCCACACACAAGAAGAAGAAGAAGAAGAAAAAAAGAGAAGTCTGTAGTTTCAGGTTTTTTTTATAATCCGGGAAAATTAAATGAAGATGCATCCATTGTTTTGTTTTGTTTTTTTTGCACAGATGTTCAAGAGGGAAGTCAAGATATATTTTGTTTAGTTTTTTATTTTTTGCGAGTGTTACATCTCTGTTTCACCTTCTCGCCTTGCGATGTGGGATGATGGTAGTTTATCAGATAATCAACCCAAGGTGTGGGCAACAACACTGCCTAATCAGATTAAATGTCAGACATTGAAGATATCAGGGTATTTACACAACACGGCTTTATCAACCTCTTTCAAAAGGTTTGCTTGAAAAACATTTACAAAAATATTAAGGGACAAAAGATGGAAGATTAGATATGAGGAAAGAACAGTGCTCCAGATAATGAGAATTAGTTTATAAGGTGTTCATATTGTTCATATTGCTTTAGTGTATACAATTTACTTCATTTAATAATAAATCTATTTATAAATATTTATCAGATGCACCTGAATGCACACAGACTAGACTACCAGAGACGACATTATTACAATACATCATATGTCATTCACCGGTGAGAAAACTTTACAGTAAAGTTAGTAAAAGTATTAAAATACATGTACAAAAGAAATCCTGTAACCATGACATCATCTTTCAGACTCTTTGACTTCTGTAGTCGACTCCAGAGTGGAAACACAAAACCGACATTAATTCAGGTTACATCCCGCAGTACGTGATTGCGCTGATGACATATTCTGTCTGCGTGAACAGGGTGCACAGAGGTTTGCACATACATATGTTGACAGGCAGGTAGGTAAGCCTATCATAATGTTCGGACCGATCATTTTTATTGGATGAACTTTTCTTAGTCCTACATCTTTCACAGATTATATAAATAAATTTAGACTAATTCAATTGACTAATTCGCTATCAGAATGTGAAGAGACTTTCAACCAGCAGTATAGAAAAATGTTTCTGAAGACAATCACCTATTGTACCTTGAATTAGCATTAAATAGTCAACATTAGTCGGCATCATTTAATAAAGCTATTATGTTCTACAGTTTGCTACATTTTTTTATAGTTCTTCAGCACAAATTTATTGTTTTTGGTTACTTTGCTGGGAAAGTCCCAAAAGTTATAACTTTAATAAGACATTCTTATGTACATTATACAGTACCGTGTAAATATTTAACCTCACAAAGCATACAGACATAAACATTGCCAAAGGTTATTTGCATTGTTTTACGCTGAGCCTGGGAAAGTCATTATTTCCTTCGTTATACAAAAACAACTATAATGCTAACGATAAGGAAAACCTGAACAGAAAGGTAACACGTTTGGTTATCAGCCTCGAGCATACAGATTGATAAGTAGCAAATGTTATCATAGAGATATGTGTTCATACAAACAGTCTTATCGCTTTCACTCAAAGGCAGCTCACATGATCAGAAATTTCCATTATTTGTTTTCGGAAGGTAGGATTATTATTTTAGAATGCGTTGTATTTACCTGAACTGATACTGATGACGGATAACATTCATTCTTTATCATCTTACAAAGCGGAATTTTTTTCACACAATACAATATTCCCACACAGTTCTTTTAACACTTTTTATTCCTTCACATTTACAGCATTTTAGCAGACGTCCTTATCCAAAGCGATTTACATTTCTCTATTATAAACAACTGAGCAATTGGGGGTTAAGGGCCTTGCTCAGGGGCCCAGCAGGGGCAACTTGGTAGTGCTAGGAATCGAACCCTGATCTTTCAATTAGCAGTCCAAAACCTTAACCACTGAGCCACCACTTCCCACACGTATTTACTTATTTACAAGAAAATTACGTGATTTGATAGGAAGCGTAGCATAAAATATACCTTAGTTTTGATGTGAAGTTGATTCCTAGTTTTTAGTGACCTTGAAAGGGCAGGTTTCTGTTTCAGGAATAGTCAGGATGGTGCATGTTGTCACTTTAGGGGCACTAAAGCTGAAACTGTAATCTGCCACTGTTTTCAACTCTCCTAAATGTGTGTTATGACCCAAAGACAAGGTTGAAAAAAAGATGAAACCTTTACAGAGATAGTCATGAGACAGGACTGAGGTGGGGGTGGAGAGGGGTGTCATGAGATGACACAGTCTGTGGCAGAGAGACTGACTCTGACTTTTTTTGTTTTTTTTTAGACCACTTAACAGGGATATATGAACTACTTAACATCCTTCTCGAAAGCTACATCCTAATCCTGCTATTTCATCTCTTCACAGGACAGCCATTCATTCTGCAAATTGCACCTAAAACTGGAGCTGGTGCTGTAGATAATGTAAGATAAGAATAGGGAGGCAAAATGGATAATTTTGTTATTGATTTTCTTCTATATTCTACAATTACATTTCGGCATACAAGTACAGCCGGAGGAGGCAAATGATCTAAAGGTGATATCACTGCACACTTAAAAGCTCCTGTTTTAACATTTTCTAAAAGTTCTGACCAAAGAGATGACAAAAAAAAGGGTGAAGAATCAAAGCTAAGGCAATTCCGTTCCTTCCTTCAAATCATAGCAGTTAACTTTTTTTTTTTAAATCGATGTTTATCATAACACAGCAATAACTGTAATTTTTAATGGAACGCAGTAGGTCTAATTACAGGGTTTATCAGTTTCTCTAGGATTATGAAATTGCAAAAACTAACACAAAAAAACGATCACACTAAATTCTGTGTGCTAGTTTTACTATCTAATTACTATAATTTATACTATAATCACAGCACAGAGACTTTTATGTTGTCAGTATGTGTGACATTAAACCTGCCTCACTGCTTACAATTCTTTGTAATTAAAAAAATATAAACAGGTGCAATAATTATTTCCAATGTAATGGACAGTTTAATATCTACTTTTAAAAAATATACACCATGTTCCATCATCTGCAAAAAAATTTATAAAAACAAAAATGACAATTAGGTAAGAAATAAAATATAACAGGAAGGCCTGGCATAAACCCATGCTATTGTTAATTACACTACATTTACATTTACAGCATTTTAGCAGATGTCCTTATCCAGAGAGACTTACATTTGTTTCTTTTATACAACTGAGCAATTGGGGGATAAGTGCCTTGGGAATTTGTTGTTTCCGGGAATCAAACCCCGATCTTCCAATTAGCAGTTCAACACCTTAACCACTGCGGTACCACTTTCCCCCTATTTATTTCCCTACAATACAACACTATAAGTGGATAAGTCTTCATACATCACTGCTTATAGCAAAATTTAAAGATTTTATTTATCAATGAATTAACGTTTTAAATTTTTGTTTATTGATGTGGAAGATTGAGTTACTTCCTGTTATCACATACGTCATATCAGCTATAAACACTTGTTTTCTCATCATACTTTTAATCGTTCTTTAAAAGCAAGGCAGAAAAACATACCAAACCTGATACTTCTTCCATACATATATTGGTGGTTAAAGGCCTTTTTCAGGGACCCAGCAATGGTGGTGCTGGGAATTGAACCCCAGTCTTTCTAGTATTAGTCCAACACCTTAACTACTAAACCACCACTTCCCACAATCTAAATTCCTCTTTTGGTCACATTATTTTAGATTTCTTTCTTCACATATTCATTCCATCTTAGTAAATTGGGTCAAAGGGTCAAAGCACACGGCCAGCTATAATATAGCGCCCCTGAAATAGGAAGGGTTAAGAGTTGGGTCTTGCTCCACCACTGGGCCGAAACTGAAACAATCATTTATTATTTTATAAAATACTATAGCACTTTTGTAAAAATTTAATTCCAAAATTCAAATGATACTGAAAGTAAAAAGCAAAAGCCGAAAAAAAAATCTATGTAAAATTCAGTGTACGATATAAGACAAAACAATCTAATATACAGGTCTTAAAACCAACGACATGGCAGAGCCAGCAAAGAAACCAAAAGGAGTTTTGTTGATGGAAGTGAAAAAAATAAAGAGAGAAAGAGTGCTCAATATCAGCACAAGCTGAACAAGGTTAGCCTTCCTGCTACTAGATTTGTAAGTCTTATATGTGCCTTTTTTTTTACTGTCTTTTACTTTTAAGTTTATTTGTTATTAGGCTGTGTTCAGGTTGTTTACTGACGCACTACTGGTTCGCAATTTATAACCGTATGGTAGCCAAAGAAGAAAGTAATGTTACCCTTTTCGATAGCTTGTATGTTATGATCTTTTGATAGCTAGCATGTCATGCCTTGTCACAAATTTAGTGTTACACTTGTAAACACTGACTACCAAACCATAATAAATGTTTTATGTCGAAGATTTTCTAATTTATTAGTTCATGTTTGTAATTTACGTAATTACTGAACAGTTCAGTCGATGAGTAGGCTAATGTTATTGGTATCTACTGTCACCATGCTATAGGCACTATTCTCATAACAAACTGAGAGTAGTGATTTTATCTATTACATAAAACTCCTGGTCACAAGAGCGGGTATTAATTACAAAAAAAAATACTTGAATTAAGAGGTTCAGCAGAAATTTTGCTTTAAATGAAAGGTTACAGTCACATGGTGTGAACAACAGAATATGCTCTTTGTTTTGGTAGCTTCTGAACGGTTATTTAAATAAAGAGCCTCTGTTACTTCACAGTCTTATAAACAATATAAGGCTGTAAATATGACAATTCTATGATTACATGATTATTAAATAAATAACACCATTTGCAAACTATGCTACTATGCCAGCCAAAACTAGGCTAACATACATACTGCCGTTCTTATTGTAACTGTAGCTTTTAATTCTGAAATAACAATAAAAAAAGTATTTAATGATTTTTGTAAAACATTTGATCACCCGTTCGGTGGACATGGCTTCCAATAGGGTTTCTGCATTCGCTGACTCCATAAAAAAAATCACATGTATAAAGTGTTTTTACATTACGTCATCAATCCGGACGTCAGCCATATCGTCAGCACCGAACGTAAACAATGGCAGTGAACTGAATGGATCTTGCAGGTACCGCCAATATGTCTGCGCATCTGGGTAACTAATCATAGATAAAAACACTCTACTAGCAACAGTATTCACGACACTGGTAACAGACAATTGTGTTTTACGACCACATGGGGAAACAGTGAGCAAATGTTCATTGGTGTTGCTTTAAAAATGAGAGTTTACATATTCCGAAAAATCTGATTTATATAAAATGAGAAAACCATTAAATTATAGCTATATATATATAATTATAGTAAAAAGAAACATGTAGCCATGTAGCCAGCGAATGCAGAAACCCTATTGGAAGCCATGTCCACCGAACAGGTGTTCAAATGTTCTTTAATTATTATGTATTCTAACAAGACTGAACATAGGGTTTGTCTCCTTTCCTTTCTTAAAATGTCCCTAGCATTATACTAGAGGAGCCTGTTGTAAGACTAGCCTCACTTTGAGGTACTGTGTGGCCCTGTGTGAGGAGAAAGCACTACCTGTTTCACAAAAAAAAGTCATAGTTATTTTCTGCACTTGCAGGTTTCTCTTTGACAAGCACCAGCATTGAGACCAGGAGCAGAATTATCAACATCAAAAAATCCCAAAGCAAGGCTACAATGAGCCACATCCATGCTGAATGTAGGACTCCGGAGAGCTGGAAAGAGGGGGCTCTTCACTTTCCATTCTCTTCTGCCTGTGTCATGTTTTTTTGGCCTTGAAGTCTCTATAGAGTGGCCCTCTCTCTCTCTCTCTCTCTCTCTCTCTCTCTCTCTCTCTCTCCCTTACTCTCTCTTCTTTTTCTCTCTTACTCCCTCTATCACTCTCTCGCATGCACTCCTTCTCTTTCTTTCCATTTTTTTTTGTTTATGGATCGTTGGTTGTTTACTATAAAGCAAGCAGCAGCCTGGAGAGATGTGGGATATGTTTTATCTCTTGTCAGAGCCGTGCTTCAATTAAATTAATGGATCTATTCAACTCCCTCTTTCCTCCTTTTAGGCACAGCCAGAGAATACATTAAAAGATCTTATGCCTCAAGATGGTGCATCATGGTATTAGCCAGGTCAGTCATTTTTCCTCCTAGTTTGTATGCATGATCCCTATAAAGTATATAAACCCATATATAAAACCCATATATATATATATATATATATATATATATATATATATATATATATATATATATATATATATATATATATATATATATATATATTGTATAATTACAAATTTTTTAACTGAATTTAATATATGAATTAAATAATTTAATTATGAATTAAATAAAATTGTGTCATGAAATATACACATTTTTATATAAAAGGGTTAAAAATATGTTTATAATTCTGTCCCGAAACAATATCTTGTGTAAACTGTAATATTTCGCTAATATGTTATATTGCTAAGAATATAAATCACAGCTGAATTGAGTGTTTCGGTTGTATGGCTGGAACTGAATATCTGAATGCACTAAACTGAAATAAAAAGGCAAACTCTCCAAAAGTAAGATCTAACGGTATAAGTCAACATTTCATTGAAAACAAAAACAGAATAAAAATTAGGTAAGCCAAAACCGGGATGACCTGCTAAAATTACTAATTGGTTTACTGATCAGTTGTACTTTGTTCGATTGATTTGCAATTAATTCTGGTTTGTGGTCCAAAGAAGACAGAGCTTGGCGCCAACCTTGGAAGCAGCTGAAACCATATACTCACTAGGAGAATAGACAGGGGCAAGCATCGATACATTGTTGTGAAGCTGGGTTCTGCTTTGTGCTAAGAGGGTTGTCTTCTTTCCTCCAAGCTTTCGGAAGAGTCGGGTCTTTTCACCACCGGATAGAAAAAAAAAAAGTTAATATATGAAAGGCATCCAGACATTGTTGATCCTACTGAGCTGCTCTATAAATGGAGAATAGCTTACTTACATTATCTGTTTTATCCTAATGACATTGCTGTGACATACATTTATCCTTTTCAGTTCAATAAATAGTGTTACATTAAACTGTTTGGCTTTAGGTGTAATCCCAGCATCTCTATGGTTTATTCATTAAGGCTTACTGCATCCTGGTTTATAGGCTTCTGTTTGGTCAGAAATTTAAAAAAAAAAAAATGATAATTTAAGATAACGTTAAAGCAAACGTGCCTAATTAAATCAAATAGCGGTTAGTTATGGATCCTGGTTAGGTTGAATATTCAGAAGACACAAAAAATCAGGCTTGAGGAGTGAACAACACATCAAAACAGTGACATTAGAAATGCAGATGCATGATGGTGACCTTGTGGCTGTATCCAACTGTATCCTCTAGTCTAAAAACCCCAAATTTAACAGACTAGTTTAAACCCAATTCCTCAGCTTTACGCTTGATGACTGTATGCTGTCGACTTACCAGAATTAGTTTTAGCAGCTCACTAGATAGTCTTGTGTAACACAAGTTAAGTGTGATAGCTTTTTGTTTTGTGTTTGTGTTATATTTATTGGCCTCCTTTTACCCCAAAATCTGTAAACATAATCCCTTAGGCCTACCAGTACCGTTTCAAGGCGTTACCTAGGGTACCACCAGCTGCTCCGCCCCACCAAAATGATGATAATGATGATTTTTTATTATTGTTGTTATGTTGTTATCTAGTCCTACTAACTGTGTTTGATTTCTGGGGGTAGCAAGTGGTTAAGGTGTTGGACTGCTAACTGGAAGATTAGGGTTCGATTCCCAACAACACCAAGTTGCCACCGTTGGGCCCCTGTGCAAGGCCATCAACCCCTAATTGCTTAGATGTATAAAGGTGATAAATGTTAGTCGCTCAGGATAAGGACGTCTGCCAAATGCTGTGCATGTTATTTTGACATGTTATGATTTGGCTACTTACAATGATCTCTCTGGTGATAGAGGCCAGTACATGTTTACATACTTGCATTCAGGCTATTATGCAATGATTGTTAAATGTATTTTTCTGTTTAGAAAAAGCTCCGAATGATATATAAGATTTGGAGGTAAATTTTTTGGGGAGGTGTTCTGGGGGAGGAGACAAAAGTAATCTTACCTAAGGTGCCAAAAAGTCCAGAAACTGTACTGAGGCCTACAGTATATGCAGTTGGTTCCTTAAGAAACATTAAATATTTAAAATACAAGGCTTTATTTTAATCATTGAAAGAAACTTTATATTTACTTAATTACTTCTTCATTTAAACAGACCTAGCTGTAATTTCTGCTTATTGGAAGATCTTTCTGGGTTTAATTCCCAGCACCACCAAATTACCACCGTTGGGCCCCTGAGCAAGGCCCTTAACCCACAATTGCTCAGTTGTATAAAAAAGAGATACAATAGTATTTAAATTAATTGCCACTTTGAGTCTAAGTTATGAAAATATACAGGATATACCGTATAGTATGGAAGTAATTTGTGTATTGTTGTTTTGGTGTCAAAGTAATAATTTTGGATTTAAATAACCAGAAATTTTACAGCAGCTGTGTTAATATTACTCTGCATTCCAGAAAGACATTCTTACAAATAATTATACAAAAATGTACAAAATTAATATACTTCTGATAGTAATAACTATAAAGCAAGTAAATTTACAGTTTGGTATTCTTTAGTTTAGAAAATTCCAGTTTGGTATCCTTTAGTTTCTACTTTAGAAAATATGGACAGAAATAATTATATCTTATTGTTAACGAGTTAATGGCTTAAAAAAAAAAAAAACACCCTCACCTAGCATAAACCACTGTACAGAACGCTCCCTGCAGCTCCTGACTGCTTATTTGTCCTGCTGGAGGAAACTGAGATAAGAGAGGAGGGAGAGCCTGACCACAGACGCCTTCCAAGTCCAGACTGTTAGCTTTTTAGCGCCGATCTGGTTACAGTGCTGTGAATGGCAGGTTCTCAGCCTCCCCTGAGAGACAGGAGCAGGATTCCTGACTCCAGCACAGAGACGAGGTGCTATTCGTCAAACAGTGGCTGTGAAAGCTCCACCTGAAAAAGCTCTCCGCTTGAGCTGGAGGAAGTTAAAGCTCTGCTGACAGGGCCGCCAAAACTGTGTCTGTGCCTTCGTGGCCACTGGGAATAGTCGGCATCGGCTAGCCCAAAGATATTGAACGTGGTAAAGATTGGATACAGACGGCTGTATCAGCTTAAGTCTGGGTTTCTTGAAATAGTAGTAAGGCTCAGTCTGGGTTAACAGTGCAGCACTTTAGCGTATGCTGATATTTAAAAAAATATGAAACAATTAAATGGTTTAGGGTAAGACACAACTTCTGAGACACAATGTCCTCCCAGGGAGGTTCTGGTAGGAAAAGGTAAAACATTGCGATCTACGTAACTTACAGCTTTGTAAGGAAAGAGTAACAGGGAGACATTTCATTCCGTCTACATATATTTGTAGAATATTTAGAAGAATATTATAGAATTTGACCAATTAAATTCAAGATTTTCAATGATATAACAATAGTTTAAGCGTTTTTTTTTTCACCAAATCATATTTTTTTTATATAAAATGCACTTTATTTTGAAATATATTATCCGATTGGCCTCAAACAGCCACACATACTTCACCTATAAGGAGCCTTTTTTTCCTTCACAGCCAAGTAATAAGCCAAGAATCTATCACTCCTTCAGTGCAGATTAACTATACTCTGACCCTTCTGATGACCCTTTGCGGGAGAGTCAAATACCCCAGCAGGTCTTAAAATCTGCCCCTCAAATAAATCCTGTGCCAGGATAAAAGACCTCATCGTACTATTGATAGCGATATTGATTAATGTAAGCCTAATTAGCTGCAGTTGAAAAGCGTAATTGAAAATACACCTGCTGCCTTTTCAGTTGGTAGGGATGCAGGATAGACTCCTGTTGAGGTTGCTCTCACTTAATGACTGAAACAGTCGTCTACTAATAAATCTCGTTTTCCTCCTGAATGCACCGATGCTTTGTTCGAACGGCCTTTCAATTATTTCTATCAATGGATGATTCAGGCGGTGGTGTATGTGTCAGTGACACTCAGTGATTCATGTGAGTACAGTAGGTGATATAGACCACTGCCTTGTTTTTTTGTAAATACAGATGAAATGTATTAAAAGGGTCATATACAATATATATATTGTATAGACAAGCACTGGCACCAACTTTTAGCCCTAAAATGACCTCCATATATCAAATATTTTTTTATTTTACCTGATTTTGATGGGTCTGTAAGGATTCGCTCATTCACTCGAGGATTCGCCACAATTGTATCGTTATGCTCGGTTATCTGGAGTGCAAAGGGTGTTTATCCTAAAGGTGTTTAGGTATTGAGGTGTCAGAGCTGTGCACAGGATACTCAAATCCTTTCCCTTACCTATAATGCACCGTGTCTTTCTGGAGATCAGGGAGCTTTGTGCACACGCTGTAACAGTGCTTGGGTCTACATTTACAGCATTTGGCAGATTTTCTTATCCAAAGCGACTTACATTTATCTCATTTATATAACTAAGCAATTGGGGGTTGAGAACCTTGCTTAGGGGCCCAACAGTGGCCACTTGGTGGTACTGGGAATCAAACCCCGATCTTCCAAGTATCAGTCCAACACCTTATCCACCGAGTCACCACTTTCCTATTAGTTCCATTAATAAAAAAATAATTTGAGACAACTGTGTGGATTCATTTTGGCAAAAGATTGAGAATCTGTTATCTGTACGATCAGGGTTCGATTTCCGTAAACAGATTTAAATTAATTCTTTTTTTTTAAGAACGCTAGTGCTAATCCAGCTAGCACTCACCACATGTTGGTTCAAAACATGTGTATGCAAAACTACATGCTGACCGAGAGCTTGCACGACTAATCGTACCAATTAGCGCACCCAATCTCACGGCTTTTGTCAAAGGATATACGTATATATCAAAGGAAAAAGCACAGGAGCTTTCTTTATATCACACGTTTCAGAAAGAAAAAGCATCTCCAGGCCCGAACCCTGCCATCAGTGACGATCAAAGACAGGCTGGGAAGACAGCTGTCAGGCATCCACCTTCAAATGCATCAGACATAATTACATCGAGTGCAGACCTGACTTGGACAACAACGTGTGTGTATATGTGTGTGTGTGTATGTGTGTGTTTGCCTCCAAGCCTCTTTGAGCCTTGAATAGTCAAAAAGAGATAAGCCTGAAACAATATTCTTTTTCTCTGCACGCTTCGTGCAAGTAATTGTCCTGATTTTCCGTCTCAAGGTCCCGGTCCCAAAATGACTTCATTGTGTAAAAATGGCCATATTTTGGGGCACCTGATCTTCATCCAATGGTATTTTTGTCACGAGCTTTGAAGAGAACCAAGATTTATATGTACAGAAATATGAGCAAATTGCAGCATTTTTCTTTTCTTTCTGAAGCACAAATGTAATTGGATCAAGAGCCGGCAAATTACATGCATCCTTAGTGACTCCAACATTTTGCCTAGGCTCTCATGTATCTGCAAAAACACCAAATAATGCAACAATAATCATTTTTTTTGTTTTTTAGATCTTATTTTTTGATACTTCTTGGTTCTTCTGGTAGAGGAAAGCAAAGCCTCTTCAAAATAAGCTATTTGGAGAATATTTTAGGGCAGTGTTAAAAAGATTGTTCGTGCTGCGTATGGTTATTTTTTACATTTCCTGTCTGGATGAATGTGCGTGCAAAGTTCTCAAAGTTAATACTTTATTGCATTTTAATAAACCACAATGTGCCACTTTTTAGAATGTAATAAATAGGAATAATAAAGAATCAAGGGCTGCTAGCACATTTTTTACATCGCAAATTTAAGCTGAACAAGAAAAAAACACCATGGGACCAAATAATAACTTGTTAAAAGTTGAATGTTAAATTAAATTTTTTTTTTAAAAAAAAACCTTTGTTAATACCAGGGGCACTACTAAAAGGGGAAAAGGTAGGATGAAGTAAGGGCCCACACACTTTGACCATCCCCAAGAGAGATCTGTTTAAATAGTAGTATAAGTACTAGCAGTACTGTAATACTAGCGCCGCCCATGACTATTCTTAGACAGTATTATTCTTATTTTTTTTCCCACCAGTTTAAGCAGTTAGCTTTTATGTCATGCCTATTATTCGCTAATGTATTATGGCACAGAATTTTAAAAGCCATCAAGTTAGATTGTAGAGGTGGGTAAGGGGTAGCGCACTGGTTAAGCTATTGCATCGCTAATTGGAAGACCAGGGTTCAATTCTCAGCACCACCAAGTTGCCACTGCAGGGGGTCCCGGAGCAAGGCCCTTAACCCCCTAATTGCTTAGTTGTAGAACAGAGATAAACGTAAGTCACTCTGGAAAAGGGTGTCTGCCAAATGCCGTAAATGTACTAGATTTCCAAAAAACGCTCATGAGAATCAGAACATTTTTTTTCAATTAACCATGAAACTTGAAATTTACAGTATACAGAAGACTCATTAACTTGCATGGTATTGTTAATTAAACGATCTAATGAATAATTCCACGCTTATCCGTTTACTTGTGACTTTTTGTTTTCTACACCTAACCTAAATGATCTGTGATTGCTAGCTTCACATGCCAGTCAGATGCCTTTTTGGTCAGTAAAAGCTGCTGCGGTAAGCAGCTCTTCTACTGAGGATTCAGCCAGCACAATTTCCACTGTCTCCTTTTTTCTGTTGCGTCGATTGTATGACTGACTTTGCAATAAAAGATCTCTCTGCTGATAAATTTACGTAACTTCTGTATATGTTAAATTGTTAATGTTTTAACAGAATGTAAATTAAACATTATAACACAGCTTCATAGATCTGCTAATCAAAAAACTATTTTGAAGCCTAATCACAGTTTACTTGCTCACACAAGGGCAATTGGGAATTGTTTGCCCACACTGCTGTAAAATATTTAGACCAGCACCATGGCAGCACCGATTACTCTATCTATGGAGAGATGATAACAAACTGTAAAAGCGTATTTCTGACACAGGTTTGGAGTGACAAGCTGGCATATTGCTCCCCAGGCTCCTTTTAGAAGGGGGAAAGGGGCAGATAAGCTGGCTTGTATTCACCCAATGAAATAGCTTGAGCCCATAGAGATCATTTACTATCCTATGGTGTCGGAGGCAGGTAGAGCCTTTATCCTACCATCTTGTACTTTATATGCGTGAAATAAGTGTGTCTAAAACACCATTGATGAACTATCATAATATAATACCGTGCAAGATACACTGTACAGACAAAAGTATTGGGACACCTGATCATCACATCCACATGTGTTTTTCAAACACAGTATTTCAGATTATTATTTTTTATTACCTCCAAACTTTTGGTAATGCACTAATTAGATAAAAGACTGGGGCTTTGGGGAGTAATTACTGGTAGTAGTATTACTGATCCTAGGAACTAGTGTTAGGTCAAAAGATCTAGGATGCAATCTGTGTTTTGGTTGATTACAAAAGTGTTCAGTTGGATTGGCGTAACGGCTCTGTCCAGAACATCTGAGTTCTTCTAACGTTTCTTCCAGCAATTTATGTCTTTATGGTACACGGTGTTCCAGAAAAGGTTCATGTAGTGCTACAACATACAATGCTTCCAACATTGCAACATACAGGCAAGACAGGACACAGCTGAGTTTAAAGTTTTAGGATCTTGCTGAAGGATGAAACAGTATTATGATGTTATTGAGATACAACCATAGCTGATCAGTAGCTCAGTAATCTAATCCACTGAGCCACCACTGGTCTGAGCCACTACTGAAGGGTTAGATTTCTACCTACAGACCTTTCCTTTTAGTTTCACTGTACTTACTGAACGGTTTTCTTTGCAAGATTAACAGGTTGATCACACAGACTGTTGAAAACTTCGACGGCACTCAGCATGCTGATGTTTTTAAGGCAAGAATCTAACAAATGCATTTACAAGCCATGACAGTATAACATGTGGGTATGTTCCAGATTGTAGAAATATCATTTTAGTTTGCTCATTGCCTATTAGTTATGCAGTGTTTATGACAGACATGACTAGCAACACGATTATTGATTTGTTTGGACATTTATTCATTCATTTATTCATTCATTCATTCATTCATTCATTCATTTATGCATGTTTTAATACATTATATATGTCCAATATTTCTTTCTCTCTCTCTTTCTCTCTCTCTTTCTCTCTCTTTCTCTCTCTCTCTCTCTGTCTCTCTTTCTCTCCATATTGCCCACTGTTTTTGGCAGCTGTGTACATAGACAGATAATGATTATTATAATATCGCGGTTCCAAAAGCAAACAAAAATATTACATTAGAATTTGTTATTGTGAATGTGAAGACATTCTAGAGTAAGACTGCCCTCTGCTGTATCCACAGGAAGCCCTTGAAAGGACACTGACATGAGCAAAAAATAAAAAAAGACAGAAATTTAGAAAGAATCAAAGAAAGTGGAAAGAAACTGTAATATATATATATATATATATATATATATATATATATATATATATATATATATATATATATATATTTTATGACACACTCTTTGTTTAACTTTTTTTTTTGTATGTCAGATTCAATATATCATTTTAGCCAGTACGTATTTTTGGGGTTGTGTTGGCTTGTGCAAATTTAATGAAGTTGCACTATTAATATTTTTTATTTAAAATTTCATGCTTTACAATTATTTTATAAGGTTTCTTTTTTTATTAAACCACAGTAGAAGTGGATAAGATTCCTGTACACGTGTATGCCATGGGTGTTCTATTAGACTCCCTCTACAGATGCACCAGATCTTGTCGAAATGATGGAGGGTGAGGTCTGGGTCAGTGCTCTAACAAGTAAATGTCATCCTCAAAACCTTTAATGCTTGACCACTGTATACCCCTGAGCACTAGAGAAAACAGCAAAGTGTGTTTGGAACGACTGGATAAAACACAAACTTGACCGGCACGTAACTTTTAGGTTTTACAACACCCAAGAACATTCAAGGTATGTGAGATTTAAAAACACACACACACACACACACACACACACACAAAACTGAAGGCCAAGGTTTGATATTCTGGAAAGATTTTAAATTAATAATTAGCCTAAAACACTTTTTGGACTACTCTTAAGTTTCTATGCCAGGATTAAACAAAGAAAACCACTAATCAAGGGTCCAATATTCTGAGTTGCTTAGAAAATCTCCAAAAAAAAGCATCAGCCAATTCAACTCTGTAAATTTAAATGCACACAATAGACAAGAACTCTGTAAGGTCCCTCCAACTCATATATGTTTAATTAGTTATTACAAAATTGCCCCAGACATTTTATTTTTTTACAAATTTACCCGGAGTCACTGGCATGCTAACACAGGCAAATGTATTATGACTAAAAATATACTGCAATTCTGAGTAATGCAATGCAGAATGGCATTTTTTCTGGTTTACTTTATTAAGTTAACGCTATATAACATACCGTAACAATGGCTCTGTGTGCAGAACCTCTAAGCTCCATCCTGTGTGATGGCTGAATTGAAAAAACTCAAGTATCCTGCACATTAGCACTAAAAATGGCCTAATACTTTTGTCCATATAGTGATAGAAAATATGATAAAGCAGCAAAAAGATGACGTGATGGGGGAAGTGAAAGCACAGTGGTTAAGCTGTTGGACTGCCAAATGGAAGATCGGAGTTCAATTCCCAGTTGCCACTGCTGGGCCCCTGAGCAAGGCTCTTAACCCCCAAATTGCTAAGGTGTATAAAAGAGATTAATGTAAGTGGCTCTGGATAAGGGCATCTGCCAAATGCTGTAAATGTGACAAAAAAAAAAACCCACAGTCCACAGGCACATCACTATGTCATTTAAATCAATGTTTTGGAAATATGTTGAATTTAACATCTTCTTGCCGAAAACACAACCTTGTAAATGTTTTAGGTTTGTTAAAAAACATCACGATTTTATCTGTTTATTCTTTGCCTTAAATTATGGGACGACTCTTCAGTATGACCCCCTGTAAATAAGCTGTTGCTATAGAAATGGCATTAATATAAATCTGTGATTTGAATTGTAGCCTGCTGTCAGCCCTGCTGTTAGGAAAATTTAATCAACCCCTCCCACCGAACAGAATCGAGAAAAGCGCTGTGGTATAAATGAGTGTGGTTTCCTCTGTCCATTCTAATGCTTACGCTTAATGCTGATTGGGAATCCATCTCAGGACTGCTTTCACCCATGAAGCCTTACAGTCTCAGCACCAGGGTGAAACACAGAGCCAGTAGGAAGATCTTGACTCTTATATGCAGATGTAACCATGCTTATCACTTCCTACTATTCACCAATAAGGATCTTTTAGATTTAAAAAAATCTACCACAGGGCTATATGAAGCCCTGTGGTTACAACTGGCTGTTTCTGATTAAACATCATTCCTCTTGTTCTCTGTTCCACTGCCTGCTGCGCTACTGTAGATTAGCTCTCAATCACAGCATGCCCATCCAGCACTCTAATAACAGTAATTCTGTCTGAGGATTCGGGTCTGAATCAACTGAGAACGAGAGCAACCCTGCTTGCATTGCCATTTGAAAAGGCATTCGCAGACACGGCGCACAAATAAAATGTTTTTTCCCAAAGTATTGAAATGATAACACCAGTTCTTTATATGTTCCTGTTCACCTTTGCATTTAAGATTTAAAAAAATGAGACGAATTAAAGACCAAAAGTTTCACCTGAACATGGCACTTTTTGTTTAAACATCTATTTTTCAGTGATCAAAAATATTGGAACACAACAGGTGTTTTTTTGTTGCCCAGATCTCTGAATTATTTTTGTTTAAAAGCCTGTATTTGTTGTAACAAATGATAAACCAAAAAAATTTTAGACTGGCCATGTCAATAACCAAAAAATCTTGAATCCGATTTTGCCTTATTAGAGTAGGTAACTCCCCAAAACAAACAACTGGCGGCCAAACGACTGGATCATTTCCAAATTAGCAGGTCTCGTGAGGTGTTCCTGCTAGTAGTGTTTAGTATATACCAAAGTTGTCCTAGAAAAAAATAGTTTAACAGGTGATGAAGTCTCCTACGACTCAAGAAAGGAAGATTGTATTTGATTCAATCCCACTGTAATAAAAAAGTGACATAGCAAGTGTCCTAGCCACAGAGCGGTGGCCATGTTGACCTTGTACACCTCCAACAACAGAAACATAAATATCAACATACACATTTACATAGTATACATATCTTGATTGTTGTGAATATTTTATTGTGCACTATTTTTAAAGTGTGTTATTGTGATATTGATTGTGTTACCTCTGTTTAAACAAAAGTTCTGATTTTCCTAATGTCTAATCGCTTCTATTAAAGCGAGTAGACAACACATCTAGGATTGGATCTGAAATAGATCATAAGATAATAACGTACAATAATTCCGGTTAATATTCAAAACCTTGTACTTTTTAACTTATCAACGAAATTCTAAATAGACACCATCATGCTTTTTTCACTCGTACCCTCATACTTTTGGACACCACTGTATGTAAAACACAACATGTCATTTGGTGGTACTTCATATGTTGCTCCAAAGATACATTCATAGAAGAGAATCTTGACTCACTCAAGAGGTATTCATTATGCCCAAAAGCCTTAAGAGTCTTCATAGAAAACTACACAATAATAGGAAGGCTAAAGGAACCGAAGACCAATGGGTCCCTTGATTAGAGACATTGCTTTGAGAGAGATCAAAAAAATGCTTCACTTCAAGCACTTGCATTTATCTTCATATTACCCTTGACCGGAGCCTGCAAAAAGACACAATAATGAATAAGCCCACATGTATGCATCCAGGTGTGCATATCCAAATGAATAGTTGGAAAAAAATGGCCCTTTTTCATAACGAAAAAAAAAATCTATTTGTATAGAAAGAAGACGCTACACACTGTGAAATTGTATCTTCTCTATAAGATTTATTAAAAAAAAATGGGAAGATACAGAATTTGGCAGGTTGGTGTGTTTCTGGTATATTTTTTACAGGTTGTGTGTTCATGTGTGTCCATCAAACCAGTCCTTTACAGCTGAGAGGTCAGAACCTGGAAGGTCAAGACAGAGACACTATGCTTCTCCTTTTTTATAGATACAACAGGACCCAAATCAGGGCTGTTTAGTGACAAAGGTCGTCCGGACTTCCCAAAGGTCTTGTCTTTCTTAGCCACAATCTATTGTCAGGCACTGCTGGTGTAAATTTACATTCTCTCTAAACTGCTCAGTAAAAACTGTCCAGAATATAACAATCAAGAAAGAACAGATTACCAGAATGCCTGAATGACATCAGATCTTTTTATATGTCCTTACTAAGTGAATGATAATATAATCGCTGCACAAAATCTTTTGTCAATATTTGTAACCACATTAATTTTAACAATATTTTATTTTTATTTTTCTTGCTATGTACTGCTTTCAGTGACTTCATCAATGTTCTAATCAGCAAAATTCGAATTGTCCAAAAGGTATTGCTCGACGTGTGATCAATAATCTAACACATTAACTTCCACCACTGCAGTCCTTTATCAGACAGCATAAGTAGTCCATGTTCTACAGGAGTGCAACCTTTGGCCCTGCTCCAAAGACAGAAAGACTAGAGAAAGTTTAGCCAATGTGGAAGCATCACAAATCATAAGTGAGTGAAATGCCATAAATGTGTCATGAAGTGCTTTAATGCACTCCTAATGCACTTCTCCCAGCAGCTACAGGAGAGATTTAATAGCAGTGTAACGAAAGGGCACACCAAGCTGCTAAAGTAATTCTTGGAATGAATCCCATCTGCATATTGCAGCTGGACTGCGGCTCACTGAAATCTGAAGAATTCGATAATTTCGTATTATGTTTTGTCCTGCTAAAAAAATGCTCTGGCTTAATAACCAAATCATCCAGAAAAATGTTTTAATGCTTGCAATAGAAATTTAATACATCATACCCCACAACGGTTCAGGACTAAGTCAGAAAATGTAATAATTCCCTTTTATTAAAAATTAATAAAGCATTTGATGATTATGCTAAATTTTGGTTAATAATGATGCGTGAAATGATTCTCTTAAGCGATTTAAGACAATTAGGAAAATGAAGTAGATCTGAAAAGTCATGGATACATCCTCATGATAAGAATTTTATTTACTTTAGGGTCATCTGAGTAATTGCCAAAGCATTACATTGCATTTTCGACTCACTTCTATTTATCTTCTATCACACTAGAGGTGATGTCATAACCTAAGTCCTATATTATAAATATAAATAGTATTATAACATTTCACTGGAACTATGTACTACCAACACTTCAACTCAGATATTTGTACATTATATCACAGATATATCACATTTTTTTCCGTTAATGACTGCTATTTTAGAGAATGATAAGTGTTTTTAACAAATGACTTAATCGTATGTGCCCCGAATTAAGATGGTTTGTAATTACAGCAAGGAATAATATTGGTAACCTGCCAATCTCCCTCTCTTCCCCCTAGTCAGCTCTACCCTATCATATAATAGTTACCATTCATGAAGAGTGAAGAACAGCAGGTGTTTCCTCAAATGCTGCTTGAGGGTTTTTTTAACCAATAATTACCTCCGGATATAATTTTGTTTAAGCATTTTATTTTTTTTAGACAAATGGTCTAATTTTTTTTTTTAGAAAAATGAGCTGTGAGCAATACAATTACTTAAATCTAGAGCAGCAGATTAGTCAGGGCAGTAAGACAGAGGGAAAGTTTGAAAGAAGGAAAGGGGGACATTTTTCCCCTTTGTTAACTAATTACTTAGTTACTTAATTAGTTTATTTATTAATTTTTATTATTTATTTGTTGAGAACATTTTTTTAGAAATGTTATTCTATATTCTATATTTAGAAATATTAGTTATTCTAACTCTAACGTAACTAAAAGTGTAAATAAACTACATTTAAATGTATCTGTTAGTGACACTGCCCCGCCCTGCCCTGCCCTGCCCTGCCCTGCCCTGCTCCATCATTCTTATATTTGTTGCTAAAGCATTTTGATGTAGCTTGACTTCCTCCAGGTTACGTATGTTCCTCCAAAAAAAACAAGACACTGCGTCACCTGCCATACCTCCAGCATCCCTGCCCGTGCTGAATAAGCTAATTTATATAGCATTACTTCCTGGTAGATGACATCACCCGCCCATGATGTAATGCTTTATTCGATTGGAAGGATTTCATACATGCTTCCAACCAAAGGTCATAAAAAGGCATTTCTAAAGCATTCCGATGCAGCATCTTGTTTTCCTGGATAACTGTGGTTATATACGTAACCTGGAGATGTTACTAAATGTAAAAAAGTAAATACACCCAAACGCTTAAAATCTAAAATTAGTTTGTCTATTTTAACGCAGATATTTAGATTATCCAATCAGTAAAAAGTAAACTATTTTAAAGTAGGGCAAGAAAGGAGTTAAACTGCTAAAGAATATGCTTAGCCCTGCAGGAGGAGAGGAGTCCCTTAAGTTTACCGTTTTCACACAAGCTGAGCTTTGGCACTTATTTTAATTCTCAGGGTATGTGGCTACACAGTAGTGTTAAAAGGTCAATAAGAGTGGAGATATTGAGTGTTAGTAGGAGAAGCTACTTTAGGGCTTTCAAGCCACAGGAGTGCTAAAAATCCCACTTTCAGGATCATCACTCAAATCAATGTGCACCACAGTTTAGAGATGCAAATGGTGATGTTTAAGACAATAAAACACACACACACATTTACGGACAAACATCCACTGCCTTACATCTCCCATTTTTCACGCTCTGCCTGTCGGTCAAAAGCAAGCCTTTGGAGGTCTATTTTGCTCAGCATGACATCTCATTTATTCTTCCTAATCATGACTCCTTTTTACACACCTTTCCCTGGTTCGGCAGAGCCCCTACCTTTCCTTTGCCCATCGCTGTCATTTCTTATTTAGTTGGTCCTGCTCTATTCGGGTCAGCGCCTCTGAGCTACACTATTTGCAGAGGGAGCTAAAGGAGGGGTTTACTTCTCGGGCCTGGAGTTTTCCCCTCCATTTGTTAGAATGCCAGGTCACTGCATCGCTTCAGTGGCGTAGGCGAAGATAATGGCTCCTGCGCCAGCTCCCACTCATTACACACTCAGTAGCTCTGACCTTGCTCAGGGGCTTGGGATGGACTCTGCGCTGTCTAAGGGAGTGTGTTGAGAGCGAGTGGTGGTGGTGAAGGTTTTAGTGATGGTGAGCAGACTGGTGATGTTAGTGTGGCCATAAAACATTCCACACCTGATGCTAGCTATAAAGTGTCTCCACTGTTCAGGTTTACATGCCCTGGCTTTTAGCGATTTGTTTGTTTTTAGCTTGTCTCTCCAAAAAAGACTAAAATAGTTTATTTATTTATTTAGCAAAATTTACATAAAACTGAATATCTTTCATTCATACCATTAGCGTGATAATTGTCCTGACACCAAAAATAAAATATCTCTCAGTAGTGGACATTTGTTGCATACTGTATGCAAATATCCTGCATATTTTTGCACAAATGTTGCGGAACGAGGTTACATATGTGCATGATGGTCTACTTTCAGTTCTCTTTCAACATCCGGTTTGGTCTTACGCAAAGCATAAAAGCTGTAAATGCCCGAGCAGAGAAGCCACAGCAGTAGACCTCAGCACACTGTAATGCATTAGGCTCTTGGGCTCTTAACCTTCCTCAATTACAGAAATATTATCCAGGCATGTTAATGCTTTTTCTGAGGTTTCCATGGTGGCTGCTCTCCACAGCACAACGCAACAAAAGGGTGATAACATAACCGTACCATCCATGCACTATTAACAAAATGGGAACCAAACATCTCACTCATCCTGAATTCAACAGATAATGCCATACACACTTTACTCTATTTTTTCTAAAAATGTGTGGGCAGTATATTCCCTCGAGCTATTTTAAAAAAGTGTTTTGAAGCTGCAAGAGAAGTCCTGAAAGAGCAGCACTGTTATATGGAACAGCTATGAGGACCAGCTTCCTTATAACGTATTTACGTACAGTAATTAGCCTGTTAAAGACATGCTATATTTTAATATATTTTATTACCATTTCCTACATTTATAGATACGCAAAATAACCTTTTCCATTATTAAACTGTGGTACAAGTTAGCTATGTTTGCATGCATGATGCACAGAAAAACAGACAACTTGAAAAGATGTCCATAAAAAAGAATTTCTTTAGTTTTAGCCTGACTGGTCAATTAAGTTCACTTTTTTCTTCTATGGTATTTGGCCGATGCCTTTATTCAGAGTGACTTTAATTTATCTTATTCATACATCTAAGCAGTTAAAGGTTAAGGGCCTTGTTCAAGGACCCAGCATTGGCAGCCCCGGGATTTGAACTCACAATCTTGTAATCAGTAGTCCAAAACATGGTGAGTTACAAACAATTTTAGGTGAGTTAAATTCTATAACACTTTAACAGACATGTGCAATTTATCTCACTGAAACCAAATACACTGTAGTTCGCAAATAGAAAAAACAATACATTATGTTTACTGTGTAAAAAAGCATGTATAAGTGTCAGCTATGATTCAGCTCCAGGGGCACTGTATCATAACTGACCCTGCGTTCTGACCCCAACTTTCTAAGATGGGATATGTAAAGAAACAAATTTCACTGTGCTATGGAGTTTATGTGACAAATAAAGACATTTACATTTTAATATAACTATTATAAAAAATGATCAAATAAACAATCTTAAATAACACCCCTTTTCACACCCCTTAAACACAATGCTTAACAAAACAAACTGTGATTGGTTGCTTTACATGTCAGTCAGATGCCCTGTTGCCTATGGAGTCCAGACATTATGCTTTTATTCTGAAGGTCTTGCCACATGACACTATATACAGTAGAAACGAATCAAATCAGATTCAAGTTACCAATAAAAGGTAACTTAAAAGTAAAACAGAGAGAAAGAGAAAGCCAGAGAGATAGATGGAGAGAGAGAGAGAGAGAGAGAGAGAGAGAAAGAGAGATTGATAGATTGAGAGAGAGAAAGAGATAGAGAGAGAGCAAGCCAGAGAGATAGATGGAGAGAGAGAGAGGGAAAAAAGATAGATGGAGAGAGAAAGGGAAAGAGATAGGGAGAGAGCAAGCCAGAGAGATAGATGAAGAGAGAGAATAAACCTGCACTAAGCTCCAGCTATTATTTCACAGCAACCCCTGTGCCTGTGACTATCACTTATTGTTGGCCTTGTAGAATCTCTGTCATCTTGCCTTTAATAGCTGTGATCAAATAGGTGCCTGCTGGGAAGAGAATGTCCTCCAGCACCGCACACCACATCCACAAGCTATTTACTTCAATTCAATTTCTATTCTACTTCATCCGAATCGCTCTTTCACCAACATATATTATCAGCAGCTTCACTGAAATCTGGCTCTGGACCGCTAATGAGCAAGCAAAATAAAAAAAAGTGAGTGAAGTCAAGCACAAAAGGAGAAACACTTCTACTCAGGGTGATACTTTCTATAAGAAATCATGGCAAGGAAACGTCAGCGAATATAAACATCCATGATTGACATGCAAGAACAAATTTAAATTGATTTAATTAAATGGTTAATGTTTATATGTGGATATTTAGTGAAGCACCGCTTTAAAATCTAGCTGTGATTTTTGTCTATTACAGTAACAATGAGGAATGGATTCCTGGATGTGTCCAGAGGAGCTTTGATTGCAGTGAATTCTATGCTGGGGGAACCGAGACATCTTAAAAGGGGGGAAATGATTCCCTGCAATCAAAGCTCCTCTGGACACATTGGGAAAAATCTTCTTCGCTGCCACTGTAAAGAACAAAAATACATTTTATATAAGCGATGTGTTCCTTGAGTTAGGAACTGTATTAGATATAAAATTGTAATAATGGTTTTCTTAAAATGATGTGTGTGTGTGTGTGTGGGTTAGTGCAATAGCCTAGTGGGTAGCGTGTCGATATGTATGGTGCCAGCCTGATCTGGGTGCCCTGGGTTTGATTCCAGCTTATGGACCTAAAAATATTTTTAGTAGATATATTTGGTGTATATTTAAAATATGTAAAAAAAAATGTAATCATATGGGAAGTCATCTAAACATCAAGGGAAAAACTAACATATCTTGCTTTTATACAACATTATACTGTGTAATTTAAAATTAGACTTGCACCAATAAAATAATGTGTTTACACTGATTATAAATATCTGGTAAATCGATTTCTAGCCTGCCACCAGACTGTAACATCAATTGTGAGAAAAAGTTAAAAATTAGAAAGTATTTACATTTTACATTTGGTAGATACCCCTATTCAGGGTGATTACATGTGATTGATCTCATTTTAGGGACACCAATTAAGGATTAAGGGTTTCCTTGGGGTGCTGCAGCAGTATCTTGGTGGCCCTGGGAATTAAACCCATCATCATCTTAACCACTGGGAAATTCCACATACCGCAGATCACAAAAAATACATTTTTATTTGTCACATACGTGATTACACACAGTACAACATATAGTGAAATGTTCTTTTACGACGGTCCAATTAAAAAAATTTAATTAAATCAATCTCAGTAATATCTATCTGTGTGTGTGTATGTAAAGTAACTCAGTGAAACATAACGTGTGGTTGTGTGTGTAGTGGGGTGTGCATAAATACCACAGTTTCCCATTGTCTTTTAAAATATTAAACAGATTTGACGTTATTTGTCTTTAGAGTTCAGCAGATTTGGTGAAGTATAAAGAGATCTGATCAAGCATCTCCTGCTACGAGTTGAACCATTTGTGTTAAAAGTTATTTGCTCTACTGCGCCGCGTGTCATGTAAAGAGACATTATGTTACATTTTAACTTTTGTGATGCCAAGAAAAGTTTGGTCATGGACGGTAGATATAATTATAGCTCAATTCCAGCATTATTAGCATATTATTTGTGGTGCAAAAGGCCTGAAGGTCTAAATAAATAAATGCTTCTAACAATAGAACCTTTAACATTAGTAAGGACCAAACCCACGTTTGAGAAATCATGTCCTTGTCCTTGTCTTGCATTGTGCTTTGACTTCATCCATTAACCATGATGCTCGGCCGAATCTGAGATGAATGGGCCACTGTGAAATTCAGTTCCTTTTTTCCTCTTCTTCCGCTTTCTCTTGATGACTCTGTAAGCAGAACAGACCCGCTCGGCAGACAGCCCCCCTCTGGGTTAGAGCACTTGATTAATGATCTGGAAACGCTTTGCCTTTTCAGCTGATTAAATAAAATCGACCACTTTTTTTCTGTACATTTTATAATAAAGTGAACGCATGCATGGTTGAAATGACCTGCTGGAAAAAAATGTTACTCTCGAGGCAGAATCTGTATTTTGTTGCAGGCCTGAGCGCATAGTGTCTCCTCATGCAGAAGAAAACACTGTCACCCACATGATGACAGAACCTGATGTCCAAATGTGCATCATGTGAAAAAAATCTCACTAGAAAATCAAATTTTTTTCCAGAAGTTTCCAATTTCCTATTAGGTTATTGTCCACTGGGGCATTCTGCATTCAGTTTCTCTGCTGAAGGGGAAGGATGGTATCTGAATGGGAAATAATAAGGATTTTTTGACAAGGTTGTCAGGTTGTTTTCATGCATGTCATCTTAGAGTTGTTTTCATCCATTTTTTTCCCTCCTAAACGATACATTTGATGAAGCGGGTCATTGCTAACCTGGTAAAGATGCAACTCTTTACACTATTGATGTTACTGATGTAGTGCTTAGAAACCAGGCAAACAAAGCTAAAACAGTAGACAAAAAACAGAACCCAAAAGCATAGCAGAGTTCAGTGAACCATAATGACATAAACATGAGCAACATAAAGCTAGCAACCGGAAGTACTAGCGGAACTGGCTAGTACTTAGGCAAAGGCACCCTCTGGTGGTGGGAGGCCGGAATTGTAACAGATAGGCAGTTAAAATTAATTACATTTTGTTTTTAAGAAAAAAACATATACACAAAAAAAACTTTTAAATATGGCTAATTAGATATTCCGAAACCAAAGGTCTACAGTAACAGGTGGAGGTGGCTAAACATGGATCTTTAGGATTGTTGGAAAGTAATCAAAAAGGGATGGTGTAAAGCAGTACTTAGAAACAGAGGCAGTTTCCCACTGATGACCTTGTCTTCTTAATGGCCAACCAGACAAGACCAAAGAAACTTTAGTGCAGCATGAATTAGCCTGCTGGTTTGTCTGGTCAGAGAAGAACTGACCCCCCCGACTAAGCCTGGTTTCTCCCAAGGTTCTTTTCTCCGTTTTGACATTGATGGAGTTTTGGTTTTTTTTGCCGCTCTCGTCTCTGGCTTGCTTCGTAAGGGACACTTAATTTACAGATCGTAATTAAAAACAACTCAGTGTTTTAATGAGTGTTCACTGTATTGTTATAAAGTATGAAATAAATAAAGGATACTTCATTGTGACACCACACAGTGTGTCTAGCCAAAACCGTTTAACGTTATAAGCGCACAGTTATCTAAAATGTCTTCGTATGTTGTAGCATTACCCCTTCCCTAACCTCACTGAACACCTTCGGATAACCCGGAACACTGACTGCACTTCAGACCTCCTTACCCAACATTAGTGTCTGAACTAATACTAAAATCATTTGGAGGTGATGGTTATAACAATACACTTTTTAAATGTTAATAGAAACCTGTTTAATACTGTCTGATACACATTTAATATTGACAATCACCTCAATATACAATGATGTTGGAGATCCACTACAAACTCAAAAGCCATGCCAGAGGTCCTCGGATATTTACAAACCTTTCATCCTTTCATGTCTGATGCAAGACTTAGTCAGTGAGAGTACTGCAGCATAATGTATCTTTGTTCCAAAAGCTTTCCTATCAGTGGCACAAATAATTATGGGCCATTCCCGGCAGCATTGATCACACACACAGTACAATCGCTGCACTTTCCGAGTCTCTCTTCATCAACATCAAACCTTGTCGAGCGGAAAAACTGCAGTTTCCAAATGATGTTTACACTCACGGCTCTGATGTCTGTGCTTAGTGATATACCCAGTGCAGCAGGCATACTTTCCTCACCAAGAGCCAGAGGAAATGATCTATTGCTTAATGATCCATTGCCAACAGGATGCCAATAACATTATGTGCCATTTATAGAAAGACTAGATAGTCAGGGGTGAAACTGTGTCCATTTTTTTTAAAAAGTTTAACCAGCTGGTTATTTTAAGGACAAATAAGCACAGTGATGCAAAAAGGGGTGGCTGAGCTCGATCATTGAAATAGACTAATAAAAATATATTTAGGGATAAATGTACGATGATGATAAGAGAGCTCAATCTGCTGCAATTTACGAAAACACAAACAATTTAAGGAAACATATCCATCAGTTTGACAACACGCGTGCTGCAAATTCTTATGCGCAAACAAATACAGAAACACACTGCAAACCCTCACAGCACAACCAAACACAGACAACACGCTGCAAATAGCATGGAGTTTGGTTCTTATTGTTCAGTCGCTATTGGCCAATAGTATTACCGGGGAGCTAAAAGTTTTTATTTTATCATACCGATCGTATGATTTCTTGGTCCTTTATCTTAAATAATCTGACGAATTACACAATTAAATGTGAAACAATAAGCAGGTCCTGGACAGATTTGTCCCTTTTTTTGGGGTCCCCTGAAACATTTTTGTTTCGGCCTGTGTTAGTTGTGGCGGGTTTTTGTATTTGGTTGTGTTGTAAGGATTTGCAGTACATTTCAGTATTTGTGTTTGTATTGTGAGAATTTGCTAATGGGTTTAAATAAAAATGTTTCCTAAATTGCAGCAAAGTTCTTTGGGCCACTGTATAAATAGATAATTGAATAAATTATGAAAATGGAATGATTATTATTATTATTATTAACAGGGTATCGAGTGTGATTATAGATACTGGATATTTAAACGTGGCTTGGGAATCAACCTCAAAACTCAAAATATCAAAGCTTTATAAATAAGAAATTGATCATTGGACCAGAGCCTGTCAGCCTAAGGAATAAGCAAACTAAGCGTCTGCTTAAGGAACCCCGTGGCCATTAGGGGGCCCCCAAGAGTATTAAAAAATTACCATTTTGTTTGTTTGTTTTTGATATATTATGTCAATGGACAATAGTAATAATATAAAAAATGCAATATCAGCGAGAGTGTGACTGATTAATGTTAATGTTATTGAAGTTAATTTAAGAAGCAGCGGCACTGCAGCAAAACTCATTCACATTCACGTTCACAGGGGAAAAAAAATATCCTTCTGATGCAGAGAAAAGAAAAAAGCTAGCTAAGGGAAATTTAAGAAAATAAATGTAAACTATACTAGGCTGTACTCTCTGCATCCTAATTGATCTATTTTTCAACTCACCACATTAAGTCAGCCACTTAGTACAGCAAGACTTTGAGTGTAAATTAACACTCTTGTAGGTTTGTCACTGTTGCAAATAAAATCGTCAAGGAGTGAAAACATTGGTATGATATAAGCAACACAACTACAACAAAAAATATCGATAATAAGCCTGTTAGATTTATAGTGTGTCCTGCATTGGATTATCATGTTCACAACATGTTATAGTTCAATCACAATCTTTTTTACACACTGTATAAATTAATTATTGGCGTAAACTTTCAATAAGTTACACAGGAACGTAATGCAAAAAATTGCATAAAAAATTTGTTCCTACAGCAGCGACTCACTTCAGCCTGTGACAGAATACAATATTCTTTTTTTTCATGCACATGAGCACTTTTAAGTCCTTCCTAACCCACGGCTGTATTTGAACATATAATAGTAGAGCGAGAGCCTGCAAATGCTGTGAGACGAGGGAATGCCGAGCATGTGTCGGAAAGGTGCTATGAGACCCACAAGCTTAATGGCATCCTGACAAACAGCTGCCTGTGCGTGGGCAAATATTTATTCAGCATGGAAATCTGACATCACCTGGGCTTATCGCTATATAAACATCTTATGCAAACATGTTAAGGATGACCTGTTAGGTGACAGAGTGCGAGAATTACTTACTTTACTAGCTTTTACAGATAAATGATGTCAAGGAGACTGCGGAATGAAAGCGAGCTGGGTTTTGGATAAAATAAACAAAAATTGGTTTCCGATTCATAGATTTAAACCCTGAAATGATAAGATGATACATTTTGGTTAAAATACAGTATATTGTATGCAAAATAGAAATATATTTCCAAGAGATAAAATGAACCACTTATTTTTAACTTTTTTATTATAGAACATTTGATATTTTTCCTAGTAAAAGATAAACCAATAATTGTATTTCTCTGTTAGAAACAATAATTGAAACTTTTTTTTATAACACAATTAGGCTGATCATTAGACATAAATAATAATTTAGAATAATACAATACATTTTCATTGTAGCTTTTTTATTTTGCTATAACATTAACACAAATTGGTATTTATTTATGCAAAAAAATACAAGCTGAATTTAGGAAAAGTGTGTGTGTGGGGGGGGGTATTTAAATAAAATGACAACTAAAAGATTTCCTGCTACAGAAAAAGATGCCTGCTACAGGTCTTAAAATTGTTTGACGGGCCATGTTTACCATGGCGTAGCATCTCTTCTTTTAAAAAACAGTTTGAAGTTTCCAGAGTTGTGATTATGAGTTTTAGAGTTTTGGTGTTGGAATTTGGTTCCATTGTTTCCTGATGCAGGTTTCCAGCTGCTGAAGAGTTATTAGTCGTCTTTGACTTTTTTTGTGTGTGTAATGATGCGCTAAATGTTCTCTATAAGTGAAACATCTGGAATAAAATATTGGCTCATGTGATTTGAAAGTCTTTTAGTTTACATTTCATCCATAAATGTTTTTTTCAAACTCAGTTATTTTATTATTGCTTTTTTTTTTTACTGTACATGCCAATAAATCAATGCATTTCAGAGAAAAAAAGGGGGAGGGGTTATATATGGTAAATTTTCCTCTAGGCACTGCTGTGATCTGCTTAACCTGAATGTTTAATCCAGTATCACTTTATGATGTCCGCAGTCATTCATTACTCCATCCATGCACTCTTACATCCCTTAAAGCTCTTTAGAAAGTGTTTAAACCTGCTGCTCGTCTTTCTTTTATTAAATCAGCATGGGTAGCTAGCCATTTCTGAGTATGTTATTACTTACGTATGTACGTATGTACATTAGCATATAGCTTATAAATATTTTGTAGGATTGGATTCTGGAAAGTTAGACTATACTGTATTACTTTGACAGAATATTCTGTTTATGATTTATAAGGAAAACTTGCAGAGGCGAATTATTGGTGCCTGTAAAAATTAGCCAGGCACTACATGTGGATGGTGTGTGTGTGTGTGTGTGTGTGTAGTGTAAAGGATAACTGGTGCTTACCTTCTGTTCTGATGATCTTACACTCTTCTCCCCCAGGCAATAGCACAGATGCTATATCTCTGTCAAATGGCCACCACTCCTCTAATCCTACATGTAGCCAGCATTAAAAATTGGATTTGAGGGGATAAGATTGGATTATTCTGCTGGATTTAAACATTTTAAAAAAGCGAAGAAAGTAAAAGGTCCATTTATGTTGGCGCATAATCTCTTTTTTTCCACTGTGTAAGAGCATCAAGCAGCTCTGCAGTATATCCACTGCGCAATTCTGTTTCCTAAAACTGGAAATGTATTACGATTATTGCATTTGTTTTATCTTTATTGCAAAGATTCATCATTTTGATGGCCCTGAAAAAAAAGTTTGCAGAACAACCTTATGACACCTTTGACCTATCTGGTAGCCAGTTGGCCTGAGATCTAAGCTTTTACACTGATTTCTTATTTCTACACAGTCCGGAAAAAGAGTCGCGGCTGTTCTATCACTTTTTTTTTGCTAACCAAATAATTCACAGTGCTTTTAGGAAATTACCTCTCCTCTAGACGCGATCTGTAGAGCGTCTCTTCTTCAGAAGTACAATGCAATTCTGTGCACAATCATATCAAGGCACCGGAATGGCTTTTTCTGTCACATTACTATTATTTTTTTAGGAATTGAAAAATAAATGTCCTGACACATCAAAAGAAAAGACATCAAAAATGATGAATATCAGCAAAATAATGCTTTAGAGAAAAGATGGTAGATTTGTTGTGAAGACCCTATTCATAAATTATTATAAATGATATTTTAAAAACAAATAAAATGAAGATCATGCTTAAGTTTTACTGTTTTTTGCAAGAAATGACACAATTAGAAAGTAACTTGTACTGTTGCATTTAAATAAAAACTCAACAATATTCAGTCATTGATCCAATGTCTAGAACCGCATATTTTTAATCAGGGTCACACGGATCTGCTGTAGTCGATCCCAGCTGTCATTGGGTAAAAGGCAGGGGTCACCCTGGACAGGTCGCCAGTTCATTACAGGGCCACATACAGACAAACAACCACACACTCACTCCTATGGGCAATTTAAAATCACCAATCAACCTAACATACATGTTTTTGGACTGTGGGAGGAAACCGAAGAACCCAGAATAAACCCACGGGGAGAACATGCAAACTCCACACAAAAAGACTCCTGCTGGAAATACAAACCTGGGACCTTCTTGCTGTGAGGAAACCGTGCTAACCACTAAGCCACCATGCTGCCCCAACCCAACACTAATGCCAAATTTGACCATACTCTCTATGTGGGAGGGACATAATACTGTCATGTCACTCATAGTTAAACTAGTCAATCATAGGTGTTTGTGTAATCATGGCTGAAAAACGGGTAGATAGACAGTTATGGTAGAGCAGCACTGACTGGTAGGATGGAATTGGCAAGTAACCAAATAAGGAAGAAAATATGAATAAAAAATACATGAAAAGTGACAGATTTGGAAAGATGTGCAAAAGAGAATAAAATTTTCAATATGCTGTTTATATAAATATTTAAGATCTTCTCGATTTTAGGGGCCCTATTAAGTGAATGTGTGTGAAATTCTCTAATTTATTTCCAAGACTCTATATTTCAATACTACTAGTATCGCTGCTAACTGTTGTAAATAATACAGTTCACTTCTTCAGTATTAGACATTATTAGAGCTTTAGGAGGCATAATTAGAGGTCGCTTTTATACTCTATGGAAATTAGCCTAATAAAGAGCTTTACTGGACAGATTTGAATAAGTTGTCAAAGTTTGGCCCCTAAAAGAGTTTTCAGTCCCGCTCAGAAAGCTCTTGGGTTACGTCTTAATCCCCTGTTCCCAATATGGCTTCCATTTGCAGGACTGGAATTACATGCATATGTCTGTTACTGTTCACACAACCTGTCTGCTTTTAATACCGACAAGCTGCTGAGACGCAGATCTTCATTTGGGATGTACACCTCCTCTGGTGTTAGATGTCATAAACAGCATCTGTATCTTTATGACAGATTTTAATCCAGTTTATGTTGGAAGGTGTTAGGAACATATAAGAAATACACAAGCTATTTATTCGAGGAAGAGAATTAATCACAACAACAAAATTTGAAAGAATTAAAAAATAACAAAGACAACAAAATAAATAAAGACTTCATAAATGGCTTAAAGGCAAAAACTAGAAAACTTTTTTTTATTTAGACAAATCAAATACACATGATTTTTGTCTGCAAGAGTTTTTTATTTGTCTTTATAAGACAATCAAATAATTCTTTTAATTTCAGGTTATGTGGTCTTCTATAATATTGAGTATATAATGAATATTATGATTTTTAAATAAAACATTGCATATACATTCACCAATATGCTCTATTCATAAATTTGACTTTCAGTTTAGACAAAAAAATTTCTGATGTTGTTAAATTATTTTTCTTTCATTATTTGTTATCCTTAAATAGTAATTAACAAATCTATATTTGCTGCTTTTATTATAAAAACATTTGTTCCCATTTAAGACAATTATTGTATAGATAATAGTAACAGATTATCCAGTGTGAGGGTCCAAATAAGCAAAGGAAAATTTAATGGCATGGTATTAATTTGTAAAACTTTATATTTTGTTAAAAAAATGTAAAAAACTTAATATTGTGGTCACATACTATTTATCAGCACACTAAATTATAGTAGTTATGAAATGAAGCAAATGAGTTCTAAAGAATTAAGAGCTTATATTATAATTATGAGCTGATATTATAACTTAGAGCTCCTAAAGAATTCTAAATCTCTTCCTTTTTGCTTATTAATTCTAGTTAAGAATAAACATTGTGCAATTTAGTAACTATTGAAAGTATCTATCAAATACAAGAGGCTTTTATGGATTTCCTAGGCTTTATTTTCTCCCGCTGCCTCACTCGTATCCACAGCTTTTTGAGAACATGCTAATCCATATCTGCACCATTTAGCAGACGAGCAGCGGCACATGTTTTTTGGCCCCAATGGCCACCCAAAAGGGCTGAAGAGGCCAGCTGTCTGTGAGGAACTGGACGCCAGAGATTTCTCTGTGGGAGCCATCTTTGACCATATGGCACTCATCCACATCTCAGCGCCTGGGTCACACACATACACACACATACACAGAGGAAGAGAGAGAGAATGAGAGAGAGAGCAAGAGATCTGCTTTCAGCCTGAAAGTGCTGCAGGCAAACACCACTAATCTGTGCTGAAGGCCTTCATGGGCGACTGGATTAAGAGCACACACAGGGAGAGCTGGATAGAGGATGAAAATTTATCTTTAATTTATATGACATGATTTTAAAATGATAGATTTTTGTTTAATGTGTATTGCATATAAATTTGTATTATATTTTTGAAGGTTTTTTTATACCTGATGACTAAATTAGGATTAAACATGATTTTCTTAAATGTATAACATGACATTTATTTTTTATATACATAATGTTCCTTGGCTACATATACTTATATTGCAAATAGATAATGACAATAACTAAGTTGATCAAAATGTGTTTGATAGTCCAACTTTTTCTTTTGCATTTAAATATTAAACCAAAATATATTTTTTAAAGCACAGTATTATACAGCATTGAGCTGTATGGCCTTTAACTATTTTTTTATTTATTGCCAAAAGGTTTAAATTTAAAACATTACATTTGCAAAAATACCCTTTAATTAGATGGTATTATCAGTCATATTTTGTTAAGGTTTATTTTAAAATAATTTTACTAGATTTTCCGGATCATCAACTAAGCTAACACATCGAACCTGGACTTTTCTGGACCTGTCTCATGTCACCTAATATGTAGAAATACTATATAGATATTAAAATATCAAACTATCAGTTAATTTATATGTTATATTATTCTACATTTATTTTTGCCTGTAATCGCATTTATTGTTTTATATGCTTTTAGTTTGTGTATGACTTGGGCCAGCTCTGTAGTAGTAATATATATATATATATTGTTTTATTTTAGTAAAAGAAGTAGTAATGGTAGCTCTATTAGCAATTACATAGAGCATAGACATTTTTGAGACTCGACCTGTCTTCCTTTTTCAAGAAATCAACAAGTCATGCAATGACATACTGTAGCATTTCCTCATCCCCTATATTTTATCATTTCGCACACCGAGCACTTGTCTATTTTCTGGTGTTAACAACGTCACTATCTCAGTTTCTTTGCTGTTAATTCTTATCAATGTTTAAAAACACAATGGTGAATCTGTCCTTCGTTTGAAACATAGCTGGCATCTGGAGATGAGGTGAAAAGGAATGAGAGCGAAAGAGAGCAAGAGAGAGAGAGAGAGAAAGAAGAGGAGAGAAAGATTGCTAGATGAATAGTATTTCCACCCCAGTGGCTAGGCAGGAGGGGTTGTGGAATCTCAGAGTGATTGCAGGTTGAGGTAAAGGTCTGCCCGGAGAGCATCGTCTCCGCTCAAAGCTTTCCCAATGACCTTGTGGTAAGTGCTCTCTCTCTCCCTTTCTCTCTCTCTCCTGCTCTCTCTTTCTCCCTCTCGCTCTCTCTTTCTCCCTCTCTCTCTTTCCCCTCTCTCTCTCTCTTTTCTCTCGTCTCTTTAACACACACACTCTTACATTGCACAGAGTGACAGCAGGACCCCACCGGTTCTCATCATATTCAGTGTCTTGTCTATCTTTCTTCTTTACAATGGAGGCATGCTGGTGAGGAGGGAAGAAAAGAAAAAGCATGTGATGATAGATTAACACTTCTCTGAAAGAAATTCTCGGCTAGTGAGATTGATATTGGCTATCTGCTGGTATTAAACTCTTTTTCTCTCTCTCTCTCTCTCTCGGGAAATGCTGGTCTTTCATCTGAATCACCTGAATCACAGTATGGGTAATTGATTTTATGTAAAGAGGATGTGTTTCAAATCTCGGGCACATCACAGAGATCTTGGTGTTGTTTTGCAATAAGCACAACGTGCGGGATGAATGATTTTTTTTCATGCACAACATTACACGCTAAACTGTTTAACTTTGAAAATCATTTACTATCTACAAGATAGTCGTTCCAATAAAGCTATGATGGAAAGAATTAAATTAAGACCCAATTGATAAATGAATCAGGATCTGCGTGTCATCAAATGGAAAATTTTAGGCTGAAGGAGATACGAATCTGCCCTCAGGCAACAGGTACTGGAATCCATGCCACATCTTTGAAGCTGATATTACATATTAATTGCCCTGATTAAAGAAGAGGTAACCCAGTGGCACGTATAATCCCAGACTTTGAGTTAGTTTCTCTTCAGGTGAATCACTTATACTGGCTGTGTAAAGCTGATGTCAGATTTCCTGTGGGATCGGCCATGTATGCATTACACCTGTAAAAGTGCACAGGAGTCAACCTTCACTGCCTCTAGTCAAGGACACCACAGGATGGAAACATCACACCGAAAGAGCTTCTCACTGATTTGTGTTGAGTCATTAATAGTGTGGCTAAATGGGAGGAAGTAGAGATAGAACTTTTAAGTACAGAACAGGATGCTGGCAATTAGCTGTGGTTAGAAAAAAAGGTTTTTTTAGCAGTTTCTCTCCTGTCAGTGGTTTGGCCACTGTTTTAGTATTTTGTTTTTAATAAGCTAAAAAAAACAGATTGATTGTGTTGATGTGTTGTTTGGTTTAAGATGAATAATACGAATCCTCCTATTACAGCGTGGTCTAAATTATTTTATACCTATTATTATAAATATATAAAAATGTTTAAATGTTAAATGCTTGGTGTTTATTAGATATCTTAGTATGTAACCAATAAACCAGAATAATTCTAAGCGTTCTACTGAGGTAAACAAATTAATAATTACAAAGCTTTTACACCAGAGACTGCAATATTTTTATTATATATATATATATATATATATATATATATATATATATATATCAGTTAAGGTTTTAAAACAAGAGCCATAATACCTCACAAACCGTTCAAAACCAGCATTTATGATCATGCTGATGTAATTAAGAATTCAGATAGAACACTATCTAAAACTCTATTTCACTCTGAGGCAGGTCTGATTTGAAATCTTTGAGGAAACATAAATTCTCTAGGAAAAGATTATTATAAACTAATAGACCAAATAAAATTCTATAAAAAAAACATGTTCATCACAGAAAAAACATAATGTTTTCTTTTTTTCTGGTGTCCCTAGGGCCACTATTGTACTGAAACCCACAGTTAAGTTTTTTCTTGTTGTGTTTCAAAAAGGTTCAAAAAGTAAAAACATTTCCAATCCTTCTAAACACTGAACACAAGGAAAAAATCTGAGACTGAATCCAAATCCTGACTCCTTGTGCAAAAGTCTTTACAGCTTCGGAACCAAATACAAATGACAAAGTAACAATTATGCATATTTCATTATCGAAACAGGAACCCGCTTCTGAAACAAACCCCTTCAGTAATTTATATAAACCCTATATAAGAGACCACAGATTTCAAATAAATAGAAGCCAAAATCTTAACTGTTATAATGTAATCTTATCTTAGAAATAACTGGGCATTTGTTTTGATGAATTATTAAGTAAGCACAGCTGTTGCTAGTAGATTTGGGCTACTAGATCCTACAGTTCATCACTAACAGGTCATAAACATTACAACCCACATGTTACATACATTACGATAAAATATAACAGAAATAATGAGATCGAATGAAATCATGATCACACCTTTTTTTCTAAACGTTTGCTCTTTAGCTGAAAATCCTTTATAACTGAAAATTATTAATTTCTGTTCAATAGGATCTCCAAACTACTGCCTGCAGACCAGACGTAGCCCACCCTTACATTTGGACTGGCTCTCACACCAGAGACGTATTTTAAAAATGTAATTTTAAATAAATATTTTACTCATATCATGTCTCTATTTGATTATGAAACAGCCTTTGTAGTAGCCAGAAAGTGGGCAAATTATTTGTTAGATTCACCACCAGCAGAACACTACATTCAACATACCCTTCCATGTGATTTTGCCAAGTGGGATGTGTTCCTGTATTAAAATCCTTTGTTGATCTCGAATCAACATTTTAATCAACTAATTTGATCAACGGTGTGCGCCGACCAAACCAACCTCGATCTATTTTTGCATCTTTACATACGCCATTTATGTATATGTTTTTTATTTGATGAATACATTTCTAATATTACATTTTGGATTACAAGGGGAGAGAAATTGATTGTGGAGGGTTTGGTCGACACACACTGATGACATCAGATAGAATTGATTGGTTGATCGAAATGTTGATCCAGGATTAACCATGGATATTAATAATCCAGGATCACATCCTACTTGGCAAAATTACGTCCTTCAACCTTCCGTGGTGATGTAGCAGGTGCTACTGCACGCCAGCCAGAGAGAAAATTTAAAGAGACAACAAAATGTCTGCTTGTCTCATCTGTCATCTTTTTTCATCTTTTGCTTATGCTTATTGTCTGCACAGTCATAACAAAACAATAAACTGATCTAGCATCAGGGGTCATAATAAATACATTTAAAATCTTTAAAATTTAAAATAAGACACTCTCAACAATAACGGTAGTCACTCGAGTCTATGTAATTTATTGTTACAGACTCTCTCTCGTTAAATAATCTACAAATAAACAAAACAAAAACAGTTTCGGGACCCCCTGATTATATGCTGTGTGTCTTTCTATAACACTGTAAACATTGCACTGCTCTTTTCCTTTTCCTTATTTCAAAATTCCTGATCTTCTGCAGCAGAAAAGCCCAAATGTCTTATCACACAAAAAAACTGAAAGTCATGCCTGCAAGAGAAACGTTTAAAATCCAATGATGTCCAGTAAAGCTTGGGTTAAAATGTCTAAAGCAGGTCACTTCTGCCACCCGTTGGTCACCTTGGGTATTGCAGCTGGTATGCTGTTCTTTCATCCAGAAGGAAACAATTTACTAATGAACAAACACTGCCAAGTCTTCATCCTGCTTTAGCCAAGCAACACTTAATTTCTTTAATTACACAGCTGATTCATTTTCTTGGCTTCAGCTCCTGCCCCTCCATGGGTTGGTGCACAGAAATGTCAAGAATGGCAAACTTCAATCAGAGAAATTTCAGTCCCATTAAATAATAACCACTGAAGCAGTTGGAGTTCCTAATGAGCAGCATCACGCAGGGTGCCGTGTGTGTGTTTTGTTATTTAATTGTTTACTTTAGCCAGCAAGCTAATTATAGATTAGTGCTCTGTTTCTGCTTCACAGTGGGGTAGACGGGAGCTTGGAGTCAACAAAGCAGTCAAGTACATCATGTACACAAATAAACAAGACGAAATTCCTGGACATTTCACTGAAAAAGGCGTGATAGATAGGTGATAGGGCGTTGTTTATTCTGTCAACAAATTTTGGACATTTTATATTTTATTTAATAGCTGCACTATATGGACAAAATTATGGACAGTCCACCTGACTGTTACATTTCCATGTCTTTTTTTTAACATACTATTTCAGATTTTTCTTTTTCTTCTATTATAACATTTACAACTCTGGAAAGGATTTCCGCTAGATTGGGGATTTAGTAGATCACAATATGCATTAGTGAGTTTAGAAGGGGGGAAGCGGTAGCGCTGTGTTTAAATTGTTGGACTGCTAATTGGAAGATCTGGGTTCAATTACCAGCACCAGCAAGCCAATTGAAATAAATGTAAGTCGCTCTTGATAAGGGCGACTGGTAAATGCTAGAAATGTAAATGTAGAAGGAGGTGAGGAGGTCTGAGGTCAGGGGTGCAGTCAGTGTCAGCCATCATAACACACCATGTCTTTATGGAGCTCGGGGGCTTTGTGCACAGCTGCAGTGTCATTCTGAAAGAGTGTTTGGATCTCTTTTTAATAAAACGTTGGGTATTTTGTGTTTTTAATGCAATGAATGTTTATGAGTGGCGTATTGAAAATGTGAACATTCTCCTGGAAATTACAAAGATGGCTTATCAATTTAGTCTTCATTTTCGCTCTTACCTTATTTCATTTCTTTATTTGTGAAGGTTCTTAAGAATCTATAAAAAAATACATGATAAACTTTGCATTAATTATTGGAATATGAGGAAAAATCCTTGAAAACAAAAAAATATCCTTTGTGCTGACAGCAGGACCCATCTTTCTTAATGAAATTAATTAAGCCTAAGTGTATCGTACCATGTGATATATCACACTCCCACTTCACACTAATAATTAGCACTAATTAGTAACAGTTTGGCCTCTATAATGGCCCTCTACAGCACTCGAAAGGTCTGTGCCGGCTATTAGACTGCATGCATTATGAATCAGGAATGTTACAGCACAAACCCATGTCCTGACCCATCTGCTTCATCCTTTACTGAAAGCAAAGTGCAACTTTCTGATCAGAACGTTTTAGCTGATGAGCAAAGCGAATCAAGGAATAAAAAATGAGCTTCACTAAAGCCAAGCTACTAATGATTTATTCATGAGAATGTCTGAGCCGGTGCCGCTGTTCTGTGTGCGATCATAAAGACTCGTCTCATGCACTTCTGCAGTAAACAGATTTTCTCTTATAGATGGCTGAATCATCTGAGTCTTACTCATCACAGATCGCAGGCCTAAGCCCTTATTGACTGACTAATCACTTCGCCGATGAACTAACAAACACTGACCTTTTGAAGTCTGTGGGGCGTTTAGCCTTCCAAAAAAGGAAAAAAATCTGTTTACCACATTGATTATTTAATGGAACATCAAGCCGCCACTTTTGTCACATGGTGGAGATCAATAGGATCTCAATACATTGACCTTCTGAGAGATAAGTAAACATCAGCAGCTTATTACACTCATGGACATGATTCTATCTTAAAAGTTATGAAAGCTATTTTCTGGCACTTATCATTGATCTACAATCAGGTCTAACCTTGAAAAGAAATGTACAAGATTTAACATTCTATATTGGTCATATATTGAACATTAGGAACACTCAGGAGCTTTGCTGCTTGTGATGTCCAGAATGGCACACATCTCATCCATGAGACTTCTCCAGGATTCCCATGATTGCATTAGATGGATAAATAGTAAAACAATGTCTAATATAAGATTTGTGATGTGATGTAACCCTATAAAAAATATAACATATATAAAAAGTCTAATATATAAAAATAAAAAAATGCTATATGGAAAACACAATGTTTATTACGTCATAGTGCCAAGAGACCGTACTGGTGTGAAGCCTGTCCTGGTGTGATAAATAAACATTTATCAGGACATTTACCGCAGATCCACGGTGCAAGACCAGCCAGCCACGTTACAAATGTCTACTGGAACAAAAGTAAGGAGGCTGGGAAGTGTGAAAATTGTGGACCGAACAGTAAACACTATGGCACGTTTGGCACAGAGCCTTGGGTGCGGGAATGCTTTGAATCTGTCTGAGACAAACACTAAGCAAGGGGACGCAACATTGAGGGCCTGCAAATCGCTTTGGCCACTAGCATAAACTGAATGCTTGGGTCGCTTCTGCCACTTCAGGGCTCTCAGAGACGACTTCCATGCCATGGAATGGGTACACGCTAGCGTAACCCTTAGCTATTCTTGCTGTTATCTATAATATTTGCATACATGCTTATTCCATGACCTCGACAACTCATAGTAAAGGTCAGAAAAGAAAGACAAACCCCAACGCGGAGGTTGTGCTCCCTGCTGCAGGGAGTGCTCATCTTACTACATCACTCTTTCTGCTTTTTAGCCAGCCATTCAATATTCAATCTGGCTTTTGCACGGGTCATAACTTTAATAATCACTTCATATGTGGTTTAGAGAGATAGGAGAGATAGCAAATTTGTGCTTAAATCGGATATCACTAGAGGGTTTTCCTTTTACGCAAATCAGTGCTGAAACCCATGATTTATTAAGCAGACGAGCAAGTGTTTGGAGTGCATGCAATGCACGCATTCGGCTTCATAATGCAAATGCATGCAATACACGCATTCACCTCCATAATGCATGCTCTATGCCCGACAGGATTTGCTGCAACCGGCCGTAGCGCCTTCACCGATGTGGCATCAGCTGGCATTGAAGTCCAATTTAATTAGCTGTTTTAGTTGTTTATTCAGTAAAAATGTTACTCAGGCAAGGCGAATTACTTAAAATGAGCGTCTTTTTTTGTGCTTAGCTTTCATTATTGATTTAGAAAATTCCACCTCACTAGTTCGAGGAAACCCATTCCTGGGAAGTCCTTACTGTATTTCCTTCTTGTAATTCACCCAAATAATTTAGTTTATTTACCCAGCAGGTTTTTGTCTTCTCTTTTACACTCTAAAAATGCTTTCACAATAGTCTCAGTGATAGAATATCTGATCCGTGACTTCCAAAATCAGGCCACTGGTTAGAGAAAATATCTTTCAGTCTGTCCAATCTGGACAGCATGTGTGTAACACAATGTCTCATTTTACATCAACTGAACTGGATGCAAAAGAAAAAAGGAAACGACAATGTGGCCGAGCCATAATTCTTTCAGTGGCTGAGCACAAGTCAGCAGACCTCTACAGCAGGACAGGCTTTCTCAATGCACGTCAGTTCTGCTCAGACAAATAGGAGATGACGCGGAACATAATGCCCCAACTAACTCCGACAACAGGCTCTGAGTAATGGATCGTAAATTCAGGAGCCGGCGGAACAGGAGCTGTCAAAACTCTCTAGTGCACGAATGGCTAATATACTTCATCCATTTTCCCTCAGAGCTAAACTCAGGGCAGCTAGAGCTGAGTCGGTTCCTTACACACACACACACGCCCCCACACACACCCCATTTATATTCTCTCTTCCTCTGCTGTCTCCCCTATTCTAGCCTGCAGTGTAAGTCAGCCAGCTGTGCTAAAAAACATTTGCTTTATAATTAATCAAGGCAATACAGTGGTGGTCCAGCGCACCAACCTCCCACTTCCTCCCATCAAATTTAAATCAATGCTACAACCCCGAGCTCCCTGTCAATATTTTCCAAAGTGCAAAAAAAAAAAAAAAAAAAAATCTTCGCCTGGATTGACCCAATAACACACCCTGAGGGGGAATGACAGCGGTGGACCAACACAATAGCGGCTTTGCCTTTGAGCACAGAGCAGCACAGATTAGACCTCATTTTCAACTTTCTGTTACATTTAGTTCAGGGTTTAAAGTGGAGGTGAAGCCGTAACACTACCGCTCAATACACAGCAATGGGTGTCCTAGTGTTATTGCGATTGATTGGATTCTGTACTGTACAACTATAGTGCGACTATTTACGGCAGTGTAAAATACTGTATCAGATACCCTTTATTTAGGTTACTAGAAAAAAAAGACCAATTTAAAACAACAAAATCATTAATAATCTTTATAATGTCAAATATCACTTATATTTTCGAACGCCAGGAAGTCTCAAAACTGTGAATCTGCGAATCTGTTTTGTGATTTATTAAAAAAATGTAAAGTAGTGGCTCACTATATTAAAGCGGTGGCTTAGTGGTGTTCGATTCCCAGCACCAACAAGCCATTGCTGTTGGGCCCCTAAACAAGGCCCTTAAACCCCAATTGCTCAGTTGTATAAATGAGATAATGTAACTCGCTCTGGATAAGGATGTCTGCCAAATGCTGTGAATGTAAATGCATTTGGAAAGTGGTGGCTTCATGGTTAAGGTTTTGGACTGATAGAAACGACCGGGGTTCGATTCCCAGCACCACCAAGCCATTGCTGTTGGGCCCCTAAACAAGGCCCTTAACCGCTAATTGCTTACGTATAAAAAAAAGAGATAAATGTAAGTCGCTCTGGATAAGGATGTCTGCCAAATGCTGTGAATGTAAGTTACATTTGGTATTTTCTTGATTTGAATCTATATGGCAACCATCAGTGTGTACAGATCTCTCCGAAAATATCATCATTATTTTTAACCCTAGTCCTGCTTTACTCTCTTCTCAGTGCCAGTCACTGTGTATCATATTTTAGTAGCTCGAGTTGTATTTTTTTAATTAATTTATTTTTAACTAGTCGCAGAGCATCAGGCTGACACGGTGTCCAAATAGCTCCCAACCTGCTTCAGCTCAAATTCCAACCAGAATATCAGATCCATCGATGGATGGATGGATGGATGGATGGATGGATGGATGGATGGATGGATGGATGGATGGATGGATGGGTGGATGGATGGATGGATGGGTGGGTGGATGATGGATGGATGGGGTGGTGGATGGATGGATGGGTGGGTGGATGGATGGATGCATGGATTGGTGGATGGATGGATGGATGGATGGATGGATGGATGGATGGATGGATGGAGGATTGGTGGATGGATGGATGGATGGATGGGGGGGTGGGTGTTTGGATAAATGAATGGATGGATAAAATGAAGGAAAGAAAGAAACATGCAAACTCCACACAAAAAGGCCCTTGCCCAAGAATCGAACCCCGGCCTTTTTGCTGTGGGGCAACCATTAAGCCAACATGCTGCTGTTTTCAATTCACATTATCTTAATAATTCCAGAAAGAGAAATTTATTTTAACAGCCTTCATTTGAATTGGTTAGCATGCTAGCTAACATAAATTATGAGAAAATGGCATAATTTGGTGTCTTGTAATAAATAATAAGTTACTACATAACTAAATTTACATTTCCAGCAGTATTTGGCAGCTGCCTCCTATCCAGAGCGACTAACATTTATTTCATTTATACCACTCCGTAATTGGAGTTAAGGGCCTTGCTCAGGGGCCCAGCAGTGGTGGCTTGGAGTGCTGGGAATCAAACCTATTTTGGTTTAAAAACCAAAATTATTCCAACATTATTTCAGGAAGTTGTTGTTATGGCCATTTTGATCCATAGAGATGAATTTTTAAATTTAAATGAATAAAAAAATCCCAAAATTCTGAAGACGCGGTTTCCAGGGGCAACGGTCTCCTGTATTGACCGTGTCCAGCAAGCAGCTGACGCTGATTGATTTTAGCTGGCGTTTCCACTGTAAGGGGATCCTTGTGAAATGTTGTGGGAATGCTTCGGCTCACTGATCAATGCTGTGGGTAAGTCTAGTCGCAGAGCATCAGGCTGACACGGTGTCCAAATAGCTCCCAACCTGCTTCAGCTCAAATTCCAACCAGAAAAACAGATCCACTCTACCAGAGACGTCAATATTGCTTATTATTATATTATTATTATTATTATTAGATAGAAAGAAGAAAAAAAGAAAGAAAGAAAGAAAGAAAAAGAAGAAAAAGAAAAAAGAAAGAAAGGAAAGAAAGAAAAGATGGGTGGCTAGGTGGGTAAATGGACGGATGGATGGATGGATGGATGGCTGGATGGATGGATAGATTGGTGGGTGGATGGATGGATGGCTGGATGGATGGATAAAAAGAAAGAAGAAAAAAAGGAAAGAAAGAAAGAAAGAAAGAAAGAAGACAGACAGACAGATAGATAGATAGATAGATAGATAGATAGATAGATAGATAGATAGATAGATAGATAGATAGATAGATAGATATTGACATATATAGCACTTTTAACAACCACCCCAAACTCAGTGCCAAAAGTGTCAAAGGCTTTCGAGTTAATAACAATCTGATTGTGGTTAAATGCTGCCATCTGCTGGAAGGAAACATCTTCTCAGTATATAGACAATGATCAGGCTGGATTTTATCCAACTTATATTTTTAATATAAATATAATATAATATAAATGTTATATAATATAAAGATTTATAATTTTTTTTAAATTTATATTCTTTATGCAAAATATGTCATGAACAATTACCTGCAGTGTAACTATTATATTGTTTGTATATTATTATTTATTTAATTATATTAATTATTATTATATTCATTCATTTATTCATCTTCTATACTCACTTATTCCGTAATTCGGGGTCACGGGGATCTGCTGGAGTCTATCCCAGACGTCTCTCTGAAAAGGTGAAAGGTAGGAGGGGGACACCTGGGACAGGTCACCAGTCCATCACAGGGCCACATACATTTACTCACTCCTATGGGCAATTTAGAATCACCAATCAACTTAACATACATGTTTTTGGGCTGTAGGAGGAACCAGAGAACCTGGAGTAAACCTACGCAGGCACAGGGAGAACATGCAAACTCCACACAGAAAGACCCCTGCCCAGGAATCGAACCCAGGACCTTCTTGCTGTAAAGCAACAATGCTAACCACTAAGCCACCATAATAAAATAGTTCACAGTTTACATATTGACTAATACAGGGAACAATTATGATGTCATTGAATTCAATTTATGACATCAATTCAGGCTCAGGATACAGCGGTTCTGACAGTAAATCCAGCAAAAACCCAAATCACATGATTATTTATGTGCTCAATCTTATAGGTTCTTGGTTTTAGTAACAAGGAACCCTTTCTATAATGGTTAGCTTTTGTTGTAAAGAAAGGATTGATTACCTTTTATAGAAGCCTTCAATGTTAGATTTACAGAAAAATATGAAAGGTCGACATTAGATTTACAGGTAAAGATCCAGTTCTATAAACACAGGAATGTTTCCGTGTTTTTACTAAGTGACCTAGAAAAAAAAAGTTTATGTTGCCAGATTGTTTCCAAATGTTACACATCCCTTTATTTTTTTTTCTAATAATTCAGCTTGGTGATTTCTCTGTTATAAAGGGTTTAAACCTGGCAATTTTGTTCAAAATTGCACCAGCGCAAATAAGCCACTAGATGTCGGTGTTGCACCACACGGATTTTACCATAGCCCTAGAGCGTAGTCTTCTTTAATATGAGAGATGAATTAATTTCTTGCCTTTAAGATTTTGTTAATAAAATCAACATTTTTAATTTTACATTACAGTTTTTCAGTAGCTCTCTGTATCATGCTTTTAATCCAAAATCTTTTTTGTTTGTATTTTTTAGCTTTTTCAACTGTTTTTTTTTTTAGCTAATAGGTGCTGGTTTTGATACACAACACATATTAGCACAGTTTAGGCTTTAGGAGTTTAGACTACAAAATGTAGTAGATTTGTGCAACAGCTGAGTAAGACTTCTGTATCGGTACTAGGACAGTATTTAAAAAGGGTTAAATAATAATTTAGCTTGTTTTCCACTTATTTAGTCTTTTAACAATGTAGTTCATTCAATTATCGTACAAGACAAGGCCCAGCCTAACACAAAGGAGATTTAAAATTTGACGTTTTTTGGAAAAAAAAAGCACCTTAAATAAGGAAAAATTATTATATTCTGATCAAATATACACTATACATTATAAAAACAACAGCTGCTTGGTTCTTTATCCTTTTTTATAAAGAGCAAATGGATTACATCATCAGAATCATCATTAATACTATTATAAGAGGCTGTGATTGATATTACCATCCAAATCTAGTAGGTCACCTTAGCCTGCTGTTTACATCAACTTCAGATAAGAGCCAGAACACACTCATAAGTGTTAAAACACACAGTTGGCTAGAATGTTTTTTGTATTTTTTTAGTGTGACATTATTCCTTTATTTAAACTAAGAGGCCCACAGATTGAGTGTCCTGCACAGAGACCTCATCCCAACCCACACTCAAAATGAACTGAAACACAGACTGCACCTCAGCCCTCCTCACCCGGGAGTATCACAAGAATTCAATAACACTAAATAAGCAAATACGTCCACGTTTACCCTCTAAAATCTGAAGGGTATTATAGGTTTAAGATTGAAAATTGATCTGAAATGGGATGTTTAAAAACACACACATGGATTTGATTACAACGTGTGTTTGTTCATATAATGTTTTATCTTGCACAACATACTGACAATTTTTCTACTGAGCCACAATTCAGAACAGTTTGCTGCTGGAGTCTATCCCAGACGTCTCTGAAAAGGTGAAAGGCAGGAGGGGGACACCTTGGATAGGTCACCAGTCCATCACAGGGCCACACACATTTACTCACTCCTATGGGCATTTTAGAATCACCAATCAACCTAACATACATGTTTTTGGACTGTAGGAGGAACCAGAGAACCCGGAGTAAACCTACGCAGACACAGGGAGAACATGCAAACTCCACACAGAAAGACCCCTGCCCAGGAATAGAACCCAGGACCTTCTTTCTGTAAAGCAACACTGCTAACCACTAAGCCACCATAATAAAATAGTTCACAGTTTATATATTGACTAATACAGGGAACAATTATGATGTCGTTGAATTCAATTTATGACATCAACTCAGGCTCAGGATACAGCGGTTCTGACAGTAAATCCAGCTAAAACCCAAATCACATGATTATTTATGTGCTCAATCTAACACAAATGAGATGTAAAATTTGACATTTTTTGAAAAAAAAACCCACCTTAAATAAGCAAAATTATTATATTCTGACCAAATATACACTATACATTATAAAAACTTTTCTACTGAGCCACAATTCAGAACAGTTTTTTCTGCAACAAAGATGCTGAATCCAGTTCCTCAGTTCTGTGTGGCTGGATGAGATGATTTGCAGCAGGAAAGCTTTAAATGTGGTGAACAATGTGGAACGTCTTAGTACCAAAGTTGAGAACCAACTTTTTAAAGCATGGAATAAGATACTGTAGAAAAGTGATGTGTTTCTGGTTTTAACTTTTAACACTAACAATGGTTTTAATTTAACACAACATATTGTACTGAAACAACATCCAAGTATGCACAGAAATTCACAGGGACACACTGTTTCTATTCACTGGTAAAGTCGTTGCTTATCATACTCTCAGATATCTACTGATATCTTCTATGGATGTAAACTGATCACACAGATGTATGCACATGTAGTCATTACTGCAAAATTAAAACATTACAAAGGGTTATGCATCGTCCCTTTATTTAAAGTCCCTTTGGGTTTTTTGTTAAGATAATAAATCATATCACAAATCAATTTTAAATAGCAAAAAAATAATTTTTTGAAAGAATATTAGTTTAGGTTGGTATTTCTGCTAAATAGGAATGTTGTCTATTTAAATTTGGACATGGGCTAATTGTTGGACTTTTTTTTTTACAATTTTTGGCATAAAATTTAACTAAAATTTTTATCTAGAGGTGTAAAGTATTGAATGTAAATATTTATATCATTAAATCCAATTTGTTGTTTCTTATTAAAAACGAAAAAAAAATTCTCTAAAAAATTCTCCATTTATTGAAAACTTTTGGGTTTATGTAGGCCAAATAATGTAGGACAGGAAGAAAACTTTCAAAGGCACAGAACAAGAACTAGGGAACCCTGCCCTAAGCAACTCATTTGGACCCTAATCTATTGCACTGCATTGTGGGATTTTAATTAAAAATAGTCTATTGAGTAAGAGATTTGGATAGAGTATGATAGCAATGAATATAAACTTAACACTCACATTTAAAAAAACTAACTATATTTTCAATTTGAGTTTTTCCTGCTTCTTTCCTATTTTATTGATTCATTTATTCATTTATTTGTTCATTTGTTTTTTGAAAAATTCATTTTTCACCCTCTGTCTTTCAATACAAAGTCTTTCCCTCCATTTTTTTGCATTTTCTTTTTAGTTTTCCTTTTATTTATTTATTTATTTATTTATTTATTCATTTATTCATTACAATACATTTATTTTAGTGTATTTACTTTATCTTCAAAAAATGCCTCTGGATCCACACCATTAGCCACAAGTCCATCACAGAGCCACAGACTTTCAGACAGAAGGGTAGACTAACTGACACTCATCCAGCCCAGCAGACTGACTGACAGATACACAGTCAGATAGACAGGCAGGCAGGCAGACAGACAGAGAGGCAGAGAGAGATAGGTTCATTCATTTACTGATTTATATACTAATTTTTGTTTACTTCCAATATTTTTCACCTTTCTTTTTTTATTTTTTCCATCTCCACTTCCTTTTTGCTCTTGTAAACTGTTTAACTGTTTATTTTCAATGGCAGCTTAGTGATTAGACGTTGACCCTAATATTGTAGGTTTGATTCCCAGCACCAACAAATTACCACCGCTGGACCCTTAAGCAAGGACTTTAACCCCATTCTCATTGTATAAATAAGAGAAATGTGAGTCACTTTGAATAGGGACCTCTGCCAAATGTCGTAAATGTAAAAGTGATATTTTAGAAAGGGTAATTAAGTGTAATTAAGTGTCTATTAACAGTTATTTATAGGAAAGCCTAAAGATTATCTTTATTTCCAGTCATATGTCTAACCTATTATATTATTACGCTGCATATTTACTTTACATCTATAGAATTGTATTACTGTATGTGGAAGAGTAGTTGGTGTTGCAGTAGCGTTCATGTTTCAGAAGAGGTCGCACTTTCACCAGAAAAACTGCAGAGCTGATAATGATGTCTTAGACAAATGAAGTGTTGGGGCTTTACTCGGGGGCTGTTAGGAAACTAACCACATTAATTAGGTCTAGTTTAATCTCAGCAATTGTCACTTTTATTAGCAACTTTATTCTTGATTTAATAATGATAAAAATGATTCCACTATGTTTCACTTTGCCAGGAAACATAGCAAGTAAAATCCATTATAGCCATAAACTTTTTTTTAATCCTTATTTTTTTCAAATGGCCTATTTTTCTTTTCTCTGGGCTTTAGTCGTTTGAGTTTTTGAGAAAAACACTAAAGTTCATAAGTGGTAATAAGGTTTTAAGGTTAGTCACCTCAGGCTAGCAAATAAAATGGCAGAATAGAAAAAAAAACTAGGTCGAAGTCTTTTTTTTAATCGCTGCCTCAAAGGCTAAACATTATCATGATATTAGGATAATCAGGATTAATACTAGTAATTTGAGTATATTTTTAATGTGGATACTTCAAACATGCTTTAGGTCTCATTTCATTCTTAGACCTGAGGATCGTCTTGGCTTATAAATAACTTATTTGTCTAAGATCTGCCTACGATCCACATCATTTCCGCTTCAAATTTACAATCCAGTTTCAGACTAAGAGACAAAAAAGTTTCGAACAGACGTCATCTGAGGAAGCGCAAAAAAAAAAAAAAAAAAAAAAAAAAAAAAAAAACTTCGGGTATTAAAAAAAAACTCCTTGTCCCCGCCCCCAATGAGGAAAGTCCGCCCACTCAGCCAGTCGGCCCGAGACCCCCTTAAACACTTAAAAAGAGGTGGATCACGCTCACGCGCACACATACATAGCCTTCACAAGCCTTCATTCAGTTCTGCCTTTCTAAGAAGATTAGGGTGGTGTGTTTTTTTCGCGCTGAAGATTGTCTCTATATTCTTCACACACTTTTTTTCCCCCCTGATCATGTTGAGGATGCTACAGTGCGTTCAGCTCCGCCCGGGCTCACTTTTATTACTCCTGTGGTTCTGTCATTTCATTCAAGAGCAAAAAGTGCAAGGTGAGTACTAACTTCTGCATGTCCTGATACCAGTCAGTGTTTGTGTTTTTGTCTGTTGAGATCATCTAAAAGCAATTCATTTATTATTTTTTAATGCTTAGACAAAAAAAAGTTTTTGTTTTGGTTTGGGGGTTTTTTTTGAGTTGGTCAAAAAAAAAGAGAGAGAGAGAGAGAGACAGGTGCGTCCCATGGTGCGTCTGGATGTTTATATAACGAGAATATAATGTTTATGTAATAAGAAAATAAAAATGACTTTAATCTGGTTTGATTTATTTGAGATGGATTAAATATCAGTCATTAATGAAAAAAAAGATAATAAAAGCGCCATTTGGGAACCCCAGTATGTCGAGCTGCATGAAAATCATTTGTCAGATGTGCAAATTATTTATTTATTTATTTATTTAGGGGATTTAGGGATATATATATATATTATATATATATATATATATATATATATATATATATACTTATATTATTAGCTTTTAGTGCATTCTGCTATCCTGCTCTAAAGCAGGAGTATCCATCCAGCATGCAAATGACTGAGAAATAATTGTTAATTAAAAAAAATAAACAAAAACAAGGATTAAATAAATAAATAAATAAATATTTATAAATATTTGATACTCAGCTTGATTGCAGTCTTTAAGTGACGCGATCATGTACTGAAAAGTTTGATCAAGCCTGCTGGGACTGAAAGCTTTAATTGGACTGTCTGGCGCATGAACTCCCCGGGGCACCAGATCTGCTATATTAATAAATAAATAGGGCATTAGGGTAGCGTGTCTGAGCTGTATTAAGAACATCACTATTGATCCACAAAATGTTTTCGAATCAGAAAAAAAGCCCGCTCTTGTTTGGTGGTCTGAATGTTAGCAGCAGTCGGGTGGGTGCCGGAGAGGTGAGACGGTGGGGAGCGCAGACAGGGAGCGCTTGAGGAACTGGAGTCTAGACTGCTGTTCACATTGTTTAAATAGGCGGCATTAACCTCATTAACCGCAAATTACCCCGGTTTGATTATTCTGGGAAAAATCTGGGACGTTAAAAGTCAAACTGGTTGAGTTTGTCTGGGGTTAAAGCGTGCTTTTGTTCAATAAAAAATCCGACTAAATAAATTTTTTTTTTTTATAAATGAGACAGCGGGGGAGGGATGTGTGTGTGTGTGTGTGTGTGTGAATATGTGGTTTGGGCGTCTTCCCGCCTTTGCTAGAGAAATTTAATTACAGTCTGTTGGTGACAATAAGGCTTTTACTAACACAAAGACGTATAGTTTAATAACAATTAATAGTAGGTGTTAATTAACGAGTCAGATGTTTTTAAGCCGCTGTTGCATAAGAAGTAAATTGCACCAATCTGGCAACCCTGGAGAGTCAGTAGGCGTCGCGGCTTACACAGACTGCACGTGTTGTGTGTCTGGGTCAGCGGCTTCAGACTTAATGCAACTGGCTGGGTTATTTTTTTCTTCCACCTTCACCCCTCCTTTTGATTTTTATTTATTTATTTATTTATTATTTATTTGTGAATTTATTTGCTTTAGCTGGGAACTGCTGGCTCCAGCAGGGGAAGAACGGCCGCTGCCAAGTGCTGTACATGCCAGGCATGAGCCGTGAGGAGTGCTGCAGGAGCGGGAGACTGGGTACCTACTGGACCGAGGAAGACGTCCCGAATAGTACCCTGTTCCGCTGGACCATTTTTAACGGAGGGGCGCCAAACTGCATGCCATGCAAAGGTGCGAGGGAAAGTGAAAACAATTTATTGCTTAACAAACAAACAAGATGTCTTAGGCCATTAAAAAAATCTCCAAGATCTTATATTAAACACATATTTGTCTATTGTCTCACTATTATATTCTAAGGTTATTTGGACATGCTCAATTATCTGCACAAAGTGTCTGGACTTTGACCTAATGCGCTAAAAAAAACCCCAGCAAAACATCCAACAAATACATTTTCCTGGATGGCTGTATACTATAATTAGAATGCTAAAGATGATGTCATCGTGTTTACTCATCATGTCAGTTTGAGTTATTTCTCTGAAATGATCTGTCAGTTTCTATTTACTGCTATTAAATCATCCGGTTAGATCAAACCTAAGCCTAAAGAGTTTTTTTCCACTCTATCAAATTTTAGAGACGTGTGAGAACGTGGACTGCGGTCCTGGGAAGAAGTGTAAGATGAACAGGAGGAGTAAACCACGCTGCGTCTGCGCCCCCGACTGTTCTAACATCACCTGGAGGGGGCCGGTATGCGGCTCCGATGGCAAAACATATCGTGACGAATGTGCACTTCTAAAATCAAAGTGTAGAGGACATCCTGATCTGGAGGTGCAGTACCAGGGCAAATGCAAAAGTGAGTGTGCAAATCTAAATAAATGAACAAATAAGTATATAGCTTTTATAAGTTCTTCATGGCTCCAAGGTCCATGTTTTGATAGTAAGCTCAGATTTTTCTCCGGGGTCTGTTTTTTCTTGCAACTATTACAAATGTGGATAAATGGGTTGATTCTAAATTGCCCCTAGGTGTGAATGTGTGTGTGTACAGATGCATGGTACTTTGCAATAGATTACTGGATGGATGGATGAATGTGCAAGGAGCTAAAAAATCTGGAGCTTCTAGTCTGAGTCACAAAAATATAAAAAGACTAAACGCAAAGCAGTGCTGATAGGCAAGAGAGATTTTTTTTAAATGGAATTTTGGCAGCCTGCACACCTACCACTCAGGGGGGATTTAAGAAAGCCAAAAAAGCATCTATCCAAGATTACCTTATATACTTTTTTTCTGTCCCTCAGAGACATGCCGTGATGTGCTTTGCCCTGGAAGCTCAACGTGTGTCGTGGACCAGACCAACAACGCCTACTGTGTCACATGCAACCGTGTGTGCCCTGATACGACGTCACCTGACCAGTACCTTTGCGGCAACGATGGCATTGTCTACGCCAGCGCCTGCCACTTACGGAGAGCCACCTGCCTGCAGGGCAAATCCATCGGCGTGGCCTATGAAGGCAAATGCATCAGTGAGTGGCATAGTTGGAAAAAATAGTAACATTTTATCGCCAACATTCCGAACCAGCCCTGACCTTTCTTGCTCCCATGACAATAGCTTGCAATTATTATTTTGCAAAGAAAAGTCGTGGGTGTCTAATTGCTTGCAGATGTTGGCTACATGAACATGTCTCTCTTATTACAAACCGAGTGTAACTCATTTTTTTTCATGCAACTTCTACCTCCCTCTCGAACAACAAGCATGCTCGTCCTCTCTGCCTCATGTGATGTAGATCCAAAACAAAGCATCTGCTTTCTGTTTTTGTGGTTCCCATGAGCCCGGCCGTCAGCTAAATAAAACGGGTTCTATTTTTTTTTTTGTTTGTTTTCCAGAAGCGAAATCATGCGATGATATCCAGTGCAGCAGAGGGAAAAGGTGTCTTTGGGACGAGCGATTGGGACGCGGACGGTGTGCGCTCTGCCACGAAGAGACGTGTCCCGAAAGTCGCGCCGACGAGGCTGTTTGCGCTAGCGACAACACCTCGTACCCAAGCACGTGCGCCATGAAGCAAGCTGCATGCTCCATGGGCGTGCTTCTGGAGGTTAAGCATTCAGGATCATGCAACTGTAAGTAACGCCTAGCCAAAAAAAAAAAAAAAAGACAATCCAGTGCCACCATCACACACTTCCAGCAACAATCCCTTTGCTTTCTCCGTAAAATGCATTGCAACCCAACCCGCTGTCCAGATCTAAGAGAGGACTCAACATCGGAAGTGCATGACCGGCTTTTTTGAGTTATACTCATTTAATATAAATATTGTGTAAAATCACTGAAGAGTAGCTACTAATTCATCCAACTAACAACGCTATAGAAGCTGACATTTTTGGCAGCGATAACACACTGTAACCTTTGACCCCCCCCTCCCCTCCTCAACTTTCTCATTATTTACCCAAAAGCAAGCTGCCTATTTTTTTTCTATTATTTTGTTTCTTTTGATGTATTTCTTAGAGACAGTACACTATGAAACCACACCAGCTTGTAAATCCAATAATGTTAATTTATCATGATAATCATGTAATTATTATTATTATTATTTTATTTCTACTGTGGTCTGTTTTATTTCTTTGCTTTCCGCTAAAATCAATCATTACAAAATGCACTATGTCACCCGTTAACATCTGTACGAAAGTCAGAAAACAACAGCATCCAAGCATAAGGTGGTTGTAACATTGGTGCTGGAGCTTAAAGGATTTTTCTCCCCAATTACATACTACTATATGAGAGAATTATAGCCACAAAATGAAATGGATATAAGATCTATTTTAACTGCTTTAATTATAATCAGGAACACAGTTAAACAATCAAAAAGCAACCAACTTTACAATCACCGTATGGAACCTTCAGCATTTTGAGGCACAAGGCAGCAAACAGTGCTTACTTAAATCCTACTACACAATAATTTGTGTTTGGGTAGCTTTGTTGTGAATGTCTTGTCCTACTAGGATATACTGAGGGCTTGGAACCAGAGGAACACGTAAATAACATTTTAATCCTTTATTCCAAATTGGCCACTGATTCATCGTGTTCAGTAAGAAAGCTTTTAAGGTCACATATGGGTCCAAGTCCTTTTAGTGTACTGCATATTATTTTTTATTTTTCTGTTGCTTTGTCTGTGTATTTTGTTTTTTCTTTTAAGTTCCCATTGTACAGAGTTCTGTAGAATGATATACCTCAAAAGTGTGACTGGTTTGCCGAGGGCAGTTTAGAGCATGGCTTTGTGCACGGTGTCAATAATGGAAAAATAAGAACCGTTAAGAGCCAATTCTATAACGCAAGAGCACTTTTTTTGTTTTGTCCTCTTACAGGAATCTACGAAATTAGAGCTGAGCCAATGGTGCTCCGCCCCCCCCCCCAACATGATCAGAACTCTCTTGTACTGGATTCTGTGATTATGTAAAACTTTGTTGTGTAATTAAGAGTGATGCATAAGCACATACAAAATAGCTGAAAAAAAAAAACGCAAAAAAGGGGGAAAAAAACAAAGACAAGCATTCACTTAGATTCTGAGCTGTTGTGGTCTTTATTCATACAACAGCTACCGTATATTCTCCCATATAGCCATTACGGAAGACCAGGCGGAGGACAACGAGGAGGATGATGATGATGATGATGATGATGAGGACGAAGACCAGGACTACATGTCTTACGTCCATTTATCACCAATACTGGATGGATAAAAACAGCCATCAGCCAGCAAGAGAAAGTCCTGTGGCAAGGAAAACCATGTCCACACTGTACAAATGTGTATGCTAATTTATTTTTCAACGAAAAAAAAAGGAAGTATACATATAGTTCAGTCTGATAGATGTCTATTTATGCAGTGTTTCATAATTTATACCTTTACGATGACATACTATCTTGATCTTTTTTTTTTTTGTTTTTTTCCACTTGGTTTTATTTTTATTATTACTATTATTATTATTATTAACTATATTTGTCCAAAGAGAAGCAGTGTTATTTATTGTGAACGCTATAAAGTGTAAAATGTGCAAGTTTTCTGCAAGTTGTAAATTGCATTCCCCTTGCTGTACAAATCCGCTTATCCGTTCTACTATTATAGATGTTTATTTCACACTTACCTGCATGTCAGCCTGTGTGTTTATTTATTGGAAAGAAAAAAAAAATGTCACTCTTTAATGTAAATGACATGTTTCTGGTTTTGTTTACTATTCAAATTGACCAAATGGATTTTTCTCAGCATTTCACTTTACAGTGAAACAGTAACATTTCATTCATGAGCCACTTCTCAAGATACATTCATTCATGAGCCACTTCTCAAGATAAACTAATTTGCTTTCTATGTTTTTATTTTTTTGTGTTTTTTTTTAAGATTTCAGTGTTCACGTTTATAAATGTATGATCCTGGCCAACCCTGTGCTCTGTAAGCCCTCTATGTGAGCTGATGTGATGTAGGAATGAGAATCAACATACTGAATATTATCACTTGTTATGGTTTGTCATTTTTAAAGTACATTTTTTATTTTCTGGCATCACAAGATAGTTATAAATATATAGTTTTGTATTTTTTAATGTAAATGTTATATGTATATACAAAGTTTGATGGTATTTGTACAGATATGAAACGTGAAACAAAAAAATAAAATGAATGTGATTTTATCTTGGCAAGTTGAAGTATTATTATACGAACTGTTGACTTGCAATGTGACTTGCATGCTCTAATAGCATTTTAGGGAACCTATACACTAAAATTAACCAGGTATATAACCGTGTGGTGTTACAGTCAGCTGCGGAATTATTGGCCTACCTAATAAATGTTCCATACACTATATAAATAAGTTTGTTGGCACCTCACCAGCATGACCCACATAAGTGTGTCTTCCTCAAATTGTTAGAACATGCAGGTGTGTAAAAGTTGCAGCATTATATTTTTTTCCTAACTTAAACTAAGAAGCATAAAAACACTGATCCAGCATGACAATGCCCCCGTGCACAAAACCGGAGTTCTATGAAGACATGGTGTGTCATAGATTGTGTAAAAGTGTTAAAAAAGAGCTTCTGAATACAACGGGTAACCTGGAGGCGCGACCTCGGACCTCCTAACCCAACATTAGTTTTTTTATCTAAATAATACTATTGTGCCTGAATAGGTTAATCCCCACAGCCAACTTTACAATCTATTGGAAAGCCTTACCAGCAGCACGGAAATGATTTAAGGAGTAAGTAATTATGGACATGATGGTCAGGTGTCCCAATAGTTTTGAGTGTATAACTTTAGAAATTAGACATTTGGAGTAAAAACCCTTATTTTCCCAACAAAAATTAATTTTAAAAGACCTAACTTTAAATCTGGACTCTAGCTTGGCTAGGTATCAGGGAAGTATAGCAATATGGCATCGTACATGCACAGATGTAGATCTACCGGAACTATGGTCATGTCTTACAGAGGTTATGAAAACCAGAGAACCCAGAAAAAACCTGGCAGACATGCATGAACAGTGAACCAAGCTCAACAGAGAAGCCAAGACTCATGGAATTGTGGAGTGGAAGTGCTAGCTACGGTTCCCGGTCAATATGGCATTTATTATTGAAAAAAAATATCTTGCAAAAAGTGTTACTATGCCTAAAGTTACATGTAGTTATAGATCCGTTGTCCCTTTGTTGCTTTTATGCTGTGGTCAAACATCATCATAAGAACAAACAGGAAGCTTTCAATTCAGATGATTGGAAAGCTTTCGAAAAATCCCAGCATCCCATCCCCACATAAAGAAAGCAGTTTGGTGAGGGACACAAAATTGTGCTTGAAGATGATAGTAAAGTATCAGACACTTTCTATAAAACAAAGCCGTCAGGAAGAGCCGCATGACAAGTCGTTTCTCAGAACAACTCACTAATTTTTTTTTTACCATGTTCTGGAAGGAAAGAACAAGATTTCCTCTGCCCAATGTACAACACAACACAGAATTCTTCATGCGTTTACATGAGAAGACTAAGATTAAGGCAAGAAGTCACTTCTGATCATCACAAATTATAGTGAAAGGCTTTTCTTTGAATTTCCCAGCTTAGGAATGTGGAGTCGGAATACAAAATCAGCCATGATACAGCACTTTTGGAGCAAAGAGTTTTTTGCTCAAGAGTCCCAGCACTGCCAAGCTTTCAATCAACAACCCAGAGACAAATGTCTGTTCCAACACTGGTATCAATAAAACTATTGTCCGGCTGAAGTGCAATAAGTTTTGAAATCAGTGTTGTGCACTAGTTAAACAAAAAAAAAAAATAAGGGAGGCGTTGTTAGTCCCACCCCCATACCTCATGTCTACATGGTTTTCAACTGGGTTCCTCAGTGTCTTTCCACTTTTCTAAAATAAAACGGTAGCTACACAAGTTAAATTGTAGGTATAAATGATGTGTGTGTGTGTGTGTTGTGTGTTTTTCAGTCATAGACCAACATCTTTCTGGGGTGAATTCCAATCTTGCACAGAGTGAATTTGGGGATAGTCTAGCAGCACCAGGTTACAAATATATTATTTAAGGTGAACGAGTGCAGGAATGCTAAAATAAATATTTAGTAATATTTTAGCTGAAAATCATACAAACAATAGTAATACCAGACACATATCTTTAAACTCCCCATGTAATTTGTATGGGATTTATTTTACAGCCTGTTTCAGTCTCTGCAAGGCTTCTGGAGTTGAGCGTACACTGTGTACAAGTTTAAAGATGTTCCAAATTAGCAAAAGGAAGGATGTAATAAATCTCTGGAATTGTTTGAAACTCGGGACTTACATTACCAAGTTTCAGGTTTTTTTTTTTAAAAGAAACACACATGTGCAGTGTACAGTGTGGTTCAGCAGTTATGTCAAAATGAGGACTTTCCTCTTTGTAATATAAGTGCCTGGTAAAGCTGGATGAAGAAAAATCACCTGGTAAATTTCACTTAACTCGACAAAACAATTCAAGGCTACATTACTGCAGCATGCTTTATTAGATTTCTATAAATTTACAATATTTGTCATTGAAACAAAAGGATCACGGACAGATCTAAACAAGGACTGATCTTCTATTTGGCAGATCGTCGGGTCCTTTTGTCCCAAGAAAAGTTTGCACCATATGACTTCACTCTCGGTTTGGGCATTCTCTTCTCCGTTATATCATAACTCCATCCTGCAGAAACAAACAGAACAGTAAAGGAGTGACCATACATCATTTACACAGTAGTGTTTAACAATAAGCAATTAGGGTGTAGATTTAAAAAAAGAGATAGATAAACTCTGAAAAAAAAATTATACACACAAAAGGGATTGATTACCATTCTTCTCAGCGAACGCAATCGCATCCTCCTTAGTGCTGAATGTAAGGACCATGTTGGACAGAGGGTCAGCCCTGAAGAATACGATCAAATCAACTGATAAGTAAAATAGCTGTCCAAAAAACACTCCCAAAACATGACAATAAATCAGTTAGAGTCAGTGAATAAGACGGAGGCAGGTTATTAGAGGTATGAAGGTTATTACAGAAGTGAGAGTGAAATTAAATCTAGAAGAGGACATTTTATAATGGCATATAGAAGCAATCAGGTGTCCTAATACTTTTGTCCATGTGGTGTATAAATACAGAGAAGTATAAATGGTAGCAAACCATGTTTACAGTTTCTAGTAATTAAAAATATCATAATTATTCTCATAAAAATGATTTTTTTTATTTTACGCTGAAAAGTGAAATGAATTGAACTGATTTGAGTGCAGAAATCAAAGCAACTTCTTTACAATCTTTAAAAAGAGATTTTGAGAGATTGTATCCAGCCTTTACGTGATATGACAATTTGTGGCTGGTGGAGTAATTAATAAAAACTGTTCTCACTGTATGAAAAACGGTTGGACTTAATAGTGAAGCTAAAAATGGATACAGGTTATTAGTGTATGTATCTATTTATAAACTATTCAAATCTTAACTCGCACTATTTGACCATGTGGGATGGGTTGGGTGGTTTGACCAAACTTCAGGGTATGAGTAATTTTATTTTAACGGTAATAATATATTTCACAATACATCATTACATATATATTTATGTAGGCAGTTATTCCGGAAAATCAACTAAAATTGGCTTTATATAAAAAGATTTATTCTGTTTTTTTTTGTTATTCGGGCCTTAAAAAATAAAGTAAATGAAATATAGACTTGGATTAACTTTTGGATTAACTTTTTATAACAACAAATTTTACTGTGGGTCACATTTTACAGTTGTGTGGACAGGCATCCTTATTAAAAACATTCCTGAACATTTTTTCACAGGTATAAAATAAATACTTATTAAATAACAAGGAAAAATCCTCATCCGTTTGTTTTTCCATGTATTTCACTACCAGTGATTTCACATTTTTTTCAATCCCTGGCAGTCCTTTGGACAGGCACTTTTGGGTTTTTGTTAGTTATGACTGACAGGACGGCGTCGGAGAAATTGTTGCACAACAGATCCGGAAAAGTCACTGACAAATATTTTGTAAAATCAGTACTGCCGCTCCCTATACGCAGTTGCTCAGGCTTACACACGCTGCACGTGAGTTAGCCACGGCCACTTATTTGTATGCTGCAGTATACGGTTGACAATTTATTCCATGGTAACGATATATACTGTCATACCGTCCAGCCCTAATGTGTGATAATAATGGCAATTTATGCTACCAATATGGTTTAATTGTACAATTTATTCAGTCATAAACAGTAACACTCATATCTCTGCCCTAAACAGTCATGTTTTGACAGAAAGATTTATTTTGTTTCCCAAATAAGCCAGTCTTAAACTAGAGAACTTATGAAGGGTGAAACTTGATTCTAAATGTTGAAATCTGAACGTACGTGGCGGCCCAGCCCATCAAAGGATTCTCCCAGCGCTCACGTGTATCAAAATCGATCTTCCACTTCTTGGTATTCTGGACGCCAGACTGCATGGTGTTACGAGTGGGCACGAAAATGCGCACTTTTCGGGTCTTGATGTGCTCCTCTGGGACACCAGTTATCGATGTGATATCCTAAATATAATAAAAGAGAGAAAGACAGAGTAAGAGGGAGCGTGAGAGAGAAAAAAAGATTTTAGAAATAATCCTTTTCTGTTCAGACACCATTTTAGAAGGTAAACATGATTAGGAAAAATATCCCCTAGTACATGTTTGGTGAAATGGGATTTTGAGCTCATGGTAGGCTGCCAAGAAGGGCAGAAAAAAAAGCAGAGGCATTAAAGAGCTTGGCAGGCCTCACACACACCTAAGACGCATAAAAGCCCAAATATTTCCTTTTGAATGTAGACGCGCACTTTGTCTAGACAAGCTAATTTCTCACACTTGAAATGCTGCGAGACAGCCTATTGTGATATTTTTTTTTTCCACCACAGGGCTTCAATCACAGGCCAGAAACTTGCGTTTGAAAGTGTGAGGAGTGATGAGAGAACACTTCCTAACAAGCAAAAACAGCTCTTTCATTCTGATAATAAACAATGAGATTTTATAAGAAACAATATTTCTTTTGCAGCCGCAAGTACAAAACTTTTTGGAAAAATAAATGAATACAATAAAAATGTCAAGGAGGTAAAATTTTATATCCCTTTGATCCGGTAATAATTCCATTTTGGCCTGAAAGCAGTCTTTAACTGACCCTGTTTGAGTTACAGGATTTGGGCAAATGTGCAAACACACTCACATTCGTCGTACACATGCAAGCACATATACATATCTATCTATATATCTATCTATATATATATATATATATATATATATATATATATTATATATATATGATATCATATATATATATATATATATATAACATATAGATAATCATATATATATATATATATATATATAGATATATATATATATATATATATATACATATACATACATACACATATATATACATAATACTATACACATATACACACATATATATACACATATATATAGATAGATAGACACACACACACACATCTATATTGATACACACCTGCATGTAGTGTATTTATAGGAGAGAAAGAGCACAAAACAGTTACAGCGTGACCAAAAGTCATTTTATTGTAACTGTAAATATAAATCGTTCACACCCAGGCTCACACGCAAATGTAAGCGAACACACACTCGCATACACACACAGCATGCAACCGATAGCCAGCAAAGACTCTAAGCTTCAGAAGAAGCTCCTCTTTCAGTTCTTTTAAACACGTTTCAATGACCATTACAAACTTCAAAGAATCAAATTTGGATTAGCGGCTGGCACCTGCCTGTTGATGCACTGTAAGGCAGCCCGTTGTCATAAACTGGGTGTTATACTGGTCTCTTACTCGCTTTGAGCATTTGAGCTTGTAATATTAATAAAAACACACAAAAAAAAACCAAATTTCTTAAATATATTTTAGTGTTTGAAATATGTGCTTTTGATGATTGCTGTTAATTTAAGTAAAGTATCAACTTTATAATTTTTTTGCCTAAAAGTTCATTTACAATAAGTAAATGATGTGTCAGAAAGTGAAGTTAGATCAGCTGAAGCACCCAGAACAGTCTACATGTGCCACGCCATATACAGCTATGAGGTCTATGGAGATTAGGTGTAAAAAATATCGATACAGCCAAGTACCGCAATCTTTTTTTTCCACGATAGTGTATCGATATTCTAATCTCTAGTCTCAATATTCAAATTACGCTTATGATAATATTTTATTGAAACTCAGTGGGTGTCAAACGACTTCCTCCTCCGCTCCTGCAGTCGTGGCTGACACATACGGTCATTGACTACAGCTTATTATTCGGTGTATTTTTTAGCTATTTGTTTTACTTTTTGTATAGTATTGTTATATATCTTGATATGTTGTATCAATAAGTGTTCCGATTTACATGAACTGCTGAAGAGAGGAGAAATGTACAGAACAACGCAGCTGTTCTCAACGCTTGAATTTGGGCTCAGATGAAGGCGCACATTGAGAAAAAAAAAAACAAAAAACACACACTTCACTGCCCCTGCAATGTACCAAAAAAAGTGTAGTCTAGACTTTTATGCCTGCATACATTAGGGCAACAAAAACTAGGAGGGTGATCCTTGCAACAGACGAGAGCACAATGGCCAGTGCACAAAGCCGTAGACGGTGGCTTAAATATGGTGGTGCTTCTTGGAAAGAAAAAGAGGGGCAAAAAAAAAAATAATCGGTGTGCAAAAAAAAAAAAAAAAAGGAACCACAAAGGAGGAAAACGCTACACTTTACTCCAGCCATGTACGGGAAGCAAACTGAGAACTATGAAGTTTGACACTATTCACGGGGCCCTACAATCCCTGGTATGCAGACAAAATGCCAGGCTTGGAAGCAAAGGGGGCTTTTGGGGGTCTTGGGAAGCTGGCAAAATGTTCGTCACATAAAAGCGTGTCTATATTTCTGACACCTCTGCGAATAAAGTGTATGTGAGCCCTTTCACACAGAGAGCGAGGGGCACACCGGGCAGGGGAAGGGTAAGGAGATATGCATGACAGCTACCTTTGGGTTTTAACAAGAGGAAAAACTACAGACAAAAAAGGCACCTAAAGTCAGGTAGAGGGCAGTACTAATAGCAGGTACGTACTACGAGCAAAGATGTTTTGCAGCATTCCAATAAAACTTTATATAAACACCTAACCATCACATTCATATGCGTTTTCTCATTATATATTCTCAATAGTTTGTGGTGCATGCTTAGGGGAATGGTAAGGTCCGACACCAGTTTGGTGTCAGTTGAGGAGGTCTGGGGTGCAGAATGTGTTTCAGTTCATCCCAAACATGTTCAGGTCAGTTGAGTCAGGACATTCAAGCCCTTTCTCTCCAACCATAACACACACCATGTCTTCATGGAGCCCAGGGGCTTTGTGCACAGAGGCTTTGTCATTTTGGAACAGTGTTTGAGCCTCTTAGTTCAAGTGAAGGAATAAAATAACACTCCAACAGAAACAAAAATCCAAGACAGTTGTGTGTTTCCAACTTGTAGCAGCCATTTGGATCACAAAAAGTTAATGTAGGTTCTAGTAACTTTTGGCCACAGTGGTATATGGACTGTGATGTTAAAAACATTCCTAGTTATGATACCCGGCATACAAGGAATGCTTGATACATAATCTTTTTTCCCACAAATGTATTTTAATTGAAGCCTTTGCCATGAAGGTTTGTTGCATTCAGATTCTCAGGTGTGCTGCTTAAGTTTGAGGTGTGGTGGAAAGAAAAGTTACGCCTAACTTAATGCACTAATGTGCTTTTTCTGAGAAATGTAAAGCCAGTCAGCTGCACCTTTTTAAGACGGCCCAGTAGTGCAGAACACCACGGCACCTGAAAAGCAAACATAAGAAAACACAACGGATTCGAGCCGGAACACAGGGGACTCGAGCCGGAACACAGGGGACTCGAGCCGGAACACAGGGGACTCGAGCCGGAACACAGGGGAACTCACGGGGACTCAAGCGGAAACACAGGGACTCAAGCCGGACACAGGGGACTCAAGCCGGAACACAGGGGACTCGAGCCGGAACACAGGGGACTCGAGCCGGAACACAGGGGACTCGAGCCGGAGTTGTTCCAAATTCTTAGACCTTCTTTCATTCTCGAAACACAATTTATAATATTTTTTATCAAATCTGAGGGCTCTCTTACCCTCCCTACACAGCAAGGTAACTACTACATTTCAGGGCCAGAAATGTACCAAGATGACAAAAAAAAAAAAAAAAAAGTGACATCAGTGACTTAAGTATAATATTCCAAAACTACAAGAGTACTATTTTACGAAAAAAAGAAAACCAAAAATAACTTCTTCATTTCACATTTTCGTCTTTATTGTGTCTTCTTAAAGGTTTTAGGACAGTTGGCAAAACTGCTTTTGGACCATATTTCATCACCCACTGGGATGGAGTGTGGAGCATTAATGTTTAGGGAAACCAAAACCCAGACAGCAGATTAAATAAAAATAAATCAAATAAATAAATAGGGAAAAAAACGTCTTTTTCTTAAATCCTGTTTATTAATATTGTATCTTTAGGATAATTGAACACTATACTGAATACTTATATCCTTACTTAACATATTTTTGGGGAAAGTTGTACTCCTAATATTCTACACTAGTGCTCTAACTCAAGTCAAATACTGCTCTTAAAAATGCCTTCTCAGAAAGGTATTTGGTGAAGCATATGTTTTGCAGTTCAGAAGCACTTGGTATTTTGGGCATGCTGGGATGCTAGGGGAATCCCCCATGTGCCAGAGCTTCAGTCGTCCCCGACACTCAGGTAAATAGCTCCCTTGCTCATGAAGCTAGTGAAGTACAGTTTATACAGCTGCCTTTGGGACAAGCGCTCTGGAGCACCACACACGCAGCAGAAGCAGCAGCACGACTGTACGACGCTGATGGCAATCACAGGCCCGTCTGCACCGCACAGGGAGCAGGGACTTGTAAAGCAGCGCATGTGTCAGCGACCTGAGGCAAATTTTGGAGTCGGGTCCTGGAGTCGAAAATAATACATGAGAACATAGATAATGAGTCATTCCCATCAGATACAGGTGGAAACTTTCATGCCTTTCCCAGGTGTAATTTAATCAGTGTTGAGATGAATGATTTCACAGAAGTTGGATGTAGAATACACCCCACTGGCATTCCCACAAGAGAGCATGCACAAATGAGAACACGTGCACATCACACACATCTTTTAAATACACACAGCTCACCTTGAACGGAATGCAATTTTAGATACCAAACATATGAATAATAAAACCAAAAAAATTTACAAATGTCCAAAAAGACTCCTAATGAGGAGTAACTGACTGATCACAGACTCAGCCTGGCACATACATGTGAGTGGTTTTGAATAGTTTGTCTTATCTTATGCCAGTGTGAAAATAATACCTGCCTATTACATGAGCACTTTGCCCTTGTTAATCACCTGGAATGGGGGAAAGGGAGAATCATTTCCTGTTATTAATCTAGGGTTGGCTCCTCATCCACACGAAACAAAAATGCAAGCAGTGTTCATTTAACCAGAGTAAACATCCCTAAGGCCTGCGTTTGTTTCATAGATTTGCTAAAATATCGTAAATCACCTTAAGATCAGATTTATGATAGTGTCAGGACACGCACAAAGCGCAACACAAAATCAAACATGAATCAAATCCTTCGTAAATCTCACACACAACGTGTAAAGAGTGAGCTTTCAGCAAGCTTGAGATCAGGATGTTATTGGATGGGGATTGACCTCTCGCAGACTTGTTGACAGACTTCATCGCTCGGGCATATCGTCAGCGAGCATTAGACTTCCAGAAAGGAAGCAAAACCCCGACCTCTAACCTCAGCAGCCGAGTTGTGTCTGTGTCTTCCTGGTTTAAACGCCATCTTTGAACAGGGGAGCGCGCTAAGAACAGATCGGACGTAAGGGTTCGCTAACAGAAACAAACAACGTGTACTACTTGTGTAGGTAAAAGGAGGCCACAGTTGGCACTGAGGGTCAAATCTATTCTCGCATTACACTGAGCAGCCTGGGTGGGGCAGACGGTGTGTGTGTGTGTGTGTGTGTGTGTGTGTGTGTGGGAAGAGGCATTTCCGCGTACTATTAGTTAAATGCCACCTGTTTGTTTGGAGGCTATGTCCATAGAAAAAAGCTTGGTGTGTCTTGTTGAAACAGAGCTCCATTTTGAAGTGTCACTCGCAAGCCATCTGGCTTGTTTGCACTTTTTTGGAACAGAATGCATTCGCTGCGACATTATGTGGCTAAACGGTACCATATGTATGCGTCAATATTTAGCGAAAGCATGAAAATGACCTCACACGCCAGAAGTGTTGCAGCTTTCGGCGGAAGGTGATGATAACAGATACGTGAGGACGGAATAGTCAGTTACCGGCTTGTTCACAGGGTAACAGGTTTAGTACAAATTAAAACACTGACCTTCAAACTTTGTAGACGACATAGCTTGGGAGCTGACAAACAAAAGTAAATTGGGGTGTGAAAGTGTGTTCTTCAGGAAGTTAATAGCTTAAGACGTAATTCCGAACAATTTAGACAAAACAGCTACTTCTTCAGAAATTAGTAATGCTTTTGGAATAAAAAGCAGGAAGCAGGATAGTTGGATAAAGAAACAGAGACAACAGAAGAGACTAAAATGTACAGACAAACAAAGACAAAAACAGAGGCACTGAGCAACAGAGAGAAGGAAGGATAGAGAGACAAAGAAAGACAAATACAAAAAACAGACACAGAGAGACAGAGAGGTAAATAAAGAGAGAGACAACAGGACTAGGCATAGGGACAGCGAGACAGACAAAGACAGAAATACAAAGACAAAAACAAAGGCACAGAGAGAATGAAGGATAGAGGGACAAAGAGAGACAGATAAATACAAAAACAGAGGCACAGAGAGACAGAGATGTAAATAGAGAGAGAAACAACAGGACAAGACATAGGGACAGCGGGACAGAGGGAGATACATCCAAAGGCAAATTCAAAGGCACAGACTGACAGAGGGATGAAGAGACAGACGGACAAAGACAAAGAGAGGCACAGACATACAAAGATAGAGACAAAAAGACAAATACAAAGACAGAGGCACAGAGGTAAATGAAAAGAGAGAACAGGACAAGGCATAGGGACAGCAAGACAGGGAGATGGCCATACAGACAGACAGAGTCACTAATAAAGGCACAGAGTGACAGGGGGATAGAGCGATAAAGACAAACACACAAGAAAAAAAACAGCAGCACAGAGACACAGCGCAACTGAGAGACATACAAAGACAGAAACAGAGAATATTATTGGATATAAAGAATATTTTCCTGTATTTCTAAACATTATTACACTTTTGCATGTACAGTATATTATAGTTATGTACCTTATATTACAATATTAACACTACTACTATAAGAGAACAGTGGAATAAAACGGTGGAACAGTGTGTGTGTGTGTGTGTGTGTGTGTGTACAAGGGTGGCACATACCGAAGGGTGCTTTAAATGGTCAATTTCTCTTGAGTGATAAGTAAATGAAATACTATTTAGCAGATAACACACAAAGACTCTTGTAAGGTCCTCTTCAAAAGAGTCACATCCTTTGACTTAGTTGTCCAGCCTTGAAATTTCCACACAAGCACCTGGTAGGAGGAAAGATTTAGACAAAACAGACACTCGAGACGTGTGTGTGTGGGGCAGGGAGGACAGGTCAGTGTGGTCTGCTTTATAGACTGGATTAACTTGACATTTTTGGCAGAATTCCTGCAAATGAAAGTCAATACATCCAAATTATTCGATTCTTTAATACGTAATTTCCTAGTTTCTGCTAAAAGTATTGGATCTTTATGTATTCTATAAATTCGAGTGAGCCAAGATACCCGTGAAAATCTTTGTAAATCTACAGCATCTGATTTCCTAGTTAACCGGAAAAAAGGAGATTTAACAGCCAGATAAAAACTTCCTGTTAACAGATGAGCCGAGTTTTTTTGTTTGATATGAAGTGATCGACATTCGTCACAGACATGCAGCACAACATTCTGATTTAAACTGCTACGCCGAGTCAAACCCTGTAAGGTCTCGGAAGAGCGCGGGCCAACAATAAAACCTACATTGAGTTAATTAACAAACTTCGTCTGGAGAGCTGGCACAAAAACATACAGACGGCCACCAAAGGGGGAATTGTTCAAGTTAATGAGACAAGCAGACAGGACAATCACTGCATTCCAATCAGACGGCTGGCACACACCAGCAGCTAGTTGTCCTCGTTTGTCTCAATAAGAAATACATGCTTATGTCTGTAGACTGCAGATTTCAAACTCAGATTAAGACGCGATGGTGTGTAATTACAGATCGATGATGACGATGTAAAGGAAGAATCTGAAGCCGTGACCTCTTGAAGGTCAGTCCGTTTAAAAGCTGTGTGATGTTGATGCGTGTAGAAATCGCTCGAGCAGAAGAGGTGGTTCAGCGAGTTCAAGGTTTAAGCAGCGACTGTGGAACCCCTAAAACACTCTGGCTCTAGATTAATTACAGGCTAGAATAATTAAGAAAGGCGAATAATTGTAATATATTGCATCTGATATGAACCAACCAACCTTAAAGAGAACATTAACGTCTCGTGAACTTTAGAAATAATCAGAAAAGGACCTAAAAAAAAAAAAAAAAAAAAAAAAAATTGAATTTTTCTTTTTAGCAAAAATAGAAGAAAAAAAAAATATTCAAATGTTAAATTTTATTATTAGGACATTTTATCAGGAGCTAAGTTAATTATGCTATGTCTTTTAATAGAGTTAAAATTTTGCTCTCCTTTCACATCTTTGTCATTTATTTACATATGCCTCCAGTTTAGGTTACAGATTCTAACGGCGTGTTCAAACCGCTGTTTTTTTTACTCAAAGTGGTGCTCATTCACGTGAGTGACAATCACGCAGTGTCAATTATCAAAGACACGATCTGAAACAGTACATAGCATGGATGTCTGCACGCTAAATATCTGGAAGTGTCTGCGCTTTAAAATCCTGCTGTGAAATGAGCTCTGACTGAAAAAATAAAAAATACCACGGCAATGATCTAGGAGTTATAGAACAAAATATCAGCGCCGAGACTATTTATATTGCTAACTTCTTGAAACCTACCATTTCCAGACTCCCACAAGAACTTTGATCTTGCATTATTTCCTTATCACTTATTGCGTGCGTTTGGTTGTGAAGAGTCTGTGTTTCTTCCTATCGTAAAGTCATGCAGTGTGTAACCTCCTGATGTCGATCCATCGTACGTGTGAACGCAGCAGAAACTGAAGGTTACCCCAGATAGTCGTGCATTGTGAAAACAACAGTGATTTGACAAGCCTGAAATTTGTGCAGCGTAAACTCAGCATAAGTTTACTGGCTGGATTACAACCTTAACAGCCAGATGTTTAGCATCATAGCCCTGGGAACCTTGGCAATTTTAAATGGCTAAAGTTTGCCTAGTAGGACGTATCACTGAGAAACAAAGCAACCAATTATGTTTTGTTCTGCGTCATGTTTAGGGAAGTGAAAATGACGCCAAAGACCAGTGTGCAACTGGAAACACTTTAAAATCCAGCAAGTGATCGATCTTGATTAATGCTTACTGTCACCAAAGCAAACAGCTTATTTATTATATATATATATATATATATATACACACACACATATACCACAGTCCAGTGATCCAGTTTCTTTGTACGTTAAACCTTTGTACATCAATTGAATTGAATCTTGAGAACCGGCGGCAAAATGTTACCCTTAAAAGTCTTTTTTTTTTAATCTTTTCCGCATTCAGAAACCTTTTTTTTTTTTTACGACAAACAGCATGTGACAAATCTTGTTTTAGGATGTTAGCTATATAATGTTAACTGAACAGACATTCCGTGTAAAGTTGTGAATCGGTGGCCAGCCATGCGGATTGTCTCACAGCTCAGCATGCTTAATCAAACAGTAATTACGAACAAAAGCAAGCCAGGGCAGGCACCAGAGTGAGAGAGTGCCAGGTCTCAGCCACAATCACACAGGTCTTTAATTGCCATCATTTGATATGCCACACGTTTCGACTGCTCACTAAGCGCTACATATGCAAGCACTTTCACGTGAGAGCATGGGCATCAGCTCTGCACATTTTGTTCTGTTGTGAAATTTTACTACCATATCTTTAGCCAGGCAATCTATGGAGTCTGATTACATTTCTTTGAAAAGGCTGCAGACAGATGTTTGAGTCCTACAATGTTGCCAATGCTGTTTACAATCACTTATTAGAGAGGATGATTCTTCTGGTTTGCACTATGCACTTGCATTTATGGCATTTGGCAGACACCCCTTACGTTTATTTATCTCTTTTATACAACTGAGCAACTAGGGGTTAAGGGCCTTGCTCAGGGGCCCAGCAGCGTCAACTTGGTGGTGCTGGAAATAGAACCCAGATCGTTCAATTAGCAGTTCAACACCTGTATTAAATGGATCATTTCACACTAAAGGGATAGAAATAAGGGGAGGTGTTAGCTGAGTTGTTAAAATGTATAAATGGAAGATTGTGGGTTCGATTACCAGTACCACCAGGTCACCACTGCTGGGCCCTTGAGCAAGGCCCCTGCGTCAGTGTATAATGAAAATAAATATAAATCGCCGCAAATGTAAATATATACACTGTTTTCTAGTTCTATGATAAATTACATTAAATATACATAATATGAGGCAGTTTTAGAAAAATAATCTTTTTTTTTTTTTTTAAACGTTAAAGAAAATTACAATTAGAGCTAACATGAACGATATTTGTCAAACTTTCTTTCTTCGACAGCCATCTTGCAATTTTTTTCTCACCCAGCGTCACTATATAAGCAAAGCTGCGAGAGTTGAGTGTGTGAAGTGTCTAAAATTCCACACTTGTTTTTATAGGTTGATTAGGTGTATTATTCGGGTACTCGAACTGCAGTTTTTCCTGCTAAACTTTGTAGTGAAAACACTACTCCCACTATTCACATTGCAAAGTGTTGCAAAACAGTGCATGGGTATGTCATCCAGGATAGTTTATGATAATAAACAGTCTAACATGTTAAAATTATTTTATCTGATTGTATCATTATATCAACATGAACTGCGTCATGTGCAGTTAAACAGGGATTTATTTAGTGCTTCGGAACGCTGGGAGTGGTGTGATGGGGAAATTGTAGCCCAGTGGTAAAGGTGTTAAAAAAAAAACAAACTTAAAAGTGGGTTAGTTTCCCAGCACCACCAAGTTTTCACTGCTGGGCCCTTGAGCAAGGCCCTTAACCCCCAACAGCTCAGTTGTACAAAAGAGATCAATGTAATTCGCTCGGGATAAAAACACCAGAAATATAAATGTAAATGATAAAGTGAGTATTAAATTAGGAAATTAATTTGCAATGGCTAAAACTGAATCTTTTCATTCTTAACAGTTTTATATCTATATCTATATATATCTATATATATATATATATATATATATATATATATATATATATATATATATGTGTATGTATATGTATATATCTCTAGATAGATAGATAGATAGATAGATAGATAGATAGACAGACAGACAGACAGACATGTAACCAGATAACTGTCTCTGATTGGATGGCAATATTCAGTAGTGTTTATACGCTCTTACAGAAATGGTCAAGTACAAAAACACACACATTTCTGTTTAATCCACTTTTCTAAATGATGAATAATTAACTACACAATCCTTTCATTTATGACCCGGAGTAAACAGTTCATGCTGCAACATGCTTCCGTAATAGTTTAGTGTCAAACACAAAAACAGTCTAATGTAATGGTGCCACATAATTAATACCAACTAAAATGATGCCTGCAAACGACACAGTTTATGTAACCCAACTGCTGCCAGAAATAGAGTTTAGGCACAATTACATGTTGTAGCCTTGCAGCTGGTGCTGTATAGAAGGAGGTAATTTTTTGTTGAGCAGCTTAAATTCATATACGCACACACACACCATAGCACTCTTTCATAACACTACAATAAAACAAAAGGGTGGTATGTTTGTAGATATGCCAGAGTACATGTCTGAGCCTAACATTATTCACACCATCTTCAGTATAATAAGTATGAAAGCTCGGCAGCCGTCAGGAAAAAGGCGGCCTTTTCCTACCAGACGAAGCCGCTACTGTCTGTCTCATCTGCCCCCCCATTCCCTTTCCCTTTTCAGTCTATTCTTTGCGCGAAACCTTTAATCGGCTTTAAATTGGAGCGACCCAAAGCTTGAAGTGAGAGCCCTCATCATGGCAGCTTCAGACACCAGGAGAGACACAATATACACCCACCCAAATACCCACTACAGGAGGGTCATTTTCCTCTGTTAGGCAAGTGATAAAGAAATCCTTTAAAAAAAAAAAGGCCACTTTCTTGTGAATTAAAGGCTTTCAAATTAATTGCACAGTGACATTACGGTGTGAAAATGGTGCACTGAGGAAAATTGGTGGGAAAAAAAAGTCCATTTTACTAGAAAGCTGTAGTTCTTTAAAATACTACTAAACTTTGTTGTTAGATTTGTAATCGTGCTTTAACTTGCGTGTTTCTAGTTGTCTTATTTTGTTAACTTTGTTTTAGTTAGTTATAATTTTATATCTGAAGTCAATCGTGGAGTGTCTAAATGTAACCGTTTACTTATTTTAACGTTATTTTATTGTTAAATTACAGCCTTTTTTTTTTTTAAAAAGTTATTTTTAAACACACTGTTATTTAGTCTAATACCCCACTCAGACATTAAACGGTGATAAAAGGTTAGACAAATATCACGGATTGGGGGGGGGGGGGGGGGGGGGGGGGGGGGGGGGGGGGGGGGGGGGGGGGGGGGGGGGGGGGGGAGGGGGGGGGGGGGGGGGGGGGCGGACATCTATTAAATCAGGCAGGAACCTGCATGTCTGGTGATAAAGGTGAGAACGCTACACTTCTTAAACCGCAACATCTGTTATAGATACTTTGTGCGTTTAGTAGCATTTGTCCATTAATTTGAAGCGTGACGTACTAACTGACCCAGAAAAAGATTTTATTTAGTGCAAAATACAAGTTTGCTGATGTTAGTGAGGTTTAAGCTGCTTTTTTTTTTTATTCCTCAGAGTAAATATAAAGTTTAAGCTGATAGCAAGATTAATTTTTTTGTTATTTTTGTTTTAAAGAAAATCAAAACTCTGGGCTAATTAATGGAGAGTGAAATAAACCTGACAGAAAATGAAGCCTGAGCTGAATCAACCCCTCCGTCAAAATAAATCATTAACACCAAACGCAGCATGTTCACTCTTACCAGTTTCTCATCCACTGTGATGAGTTGCGACTCTTGGCCTCGTTTCTGCGCCAGACATCCTGATGTGCTAACTGACCTGCAAGACAGGAAGTTTGAGGGGGAAAATTAGACTGAAAATGAAAAATAATCACTTAAGTAAACAAAGGGAACCACAATGCTTGGGCTGAATCTCTCCTATTAATTCAGTCTGCTGGTTTCCTGGCACGCTCCCATTAGCCGGTTAGCAACAGACGGCACTTTATGTCAGCTCACCGACCCACGGTTACCACTGGAGGGTTTTGGAGCAAGAGTTTCCCGCGTGAGAAAAACGTGTGGTAGCCGCTTTGTCACGAACAGGAGTTAATGCCAGGGAAAGCCTCAGTGACCTTTCTCACATTTCTCCTGGCAAACAACGAGGGAGTTTTCGGGCAGAGAAAAAACATGCAAGCTTTCAAATTTTTGGTTTAGGAAGGCAGCTATGTGGTCTTTCGATTGCAAAAATGAAGTTTTTATTCCACACATGCAATTTTTTAAAACTCACATTAAACTGCAGGCTGCGCTTACATTTATTTGCATATTTTAAATTGATATGTTGTCTTTATCATGTAATATTAACATGCAGCATTTTAACAGACAAGCACGACTAGAACGGAAAATACTATTTGATAAATACACTTAGTTAAAATATTCATTAGCATTGTACTAGTCAACAAAAAACCTTATAAAGGAAGGTAATTCTAAGAATTTGTACATAGTTTTTGGAAACATGAACCAAAAACAGGATTTAAAATTTAAGGTTTAAGTGTAAGGTTGGTGGGGGACTACCAATTACATTACATTACATTTACAGCATTTGGCAGACGTCCTTATCCACAGCAACTTACATTTATCTTATTTATACAACTTGCAATTGGGGGTTAAGGGCCTTGCTCAGGGGCCCAGCAGTGGTGCCTTGGTGGAGCTGGGAATCAAACCTACAATCTTCAGCTTTGTAGTCCAACACCTTAACCATGAGCCACCACTTTCCCCGGAAGTGATCCCCCTGGATTACCAATTACAGTACATGTTAACTTTTTTAGTAGTAAAATATTTAGCATAGTTTAAACTTTCAATTACCCACAATGCCCTTTGACTACCTGCTGAAAGTGGAGCCACCTAGGAAGAGTGATGCAGCAGCACTTTAGTCTGTGGAAATCTTTCTCCTCCGCATATTTCCAAGATTAATAACACCATCAAACACAATCATGCTTGTCATCTAGGTGCACTGAATTCTGGGACTTTGAAGGCAAAAAAGACAGCTGCATTTAAGGTTTAAGGTTGCCACAACAATGTTTAGGTAGGTCTAACCCTAAATGTCAAAGTAACCCATGATGCCCCAGCAAAACACTACTACTGCCACCTTGCCTTCTTCCCATAATGCATCCTTGTACCATTCGCACGCCTCTAACCAGACACATGATGTAAACGAGAGCATAGAGGGCCAGTATAGGAACACATTAACTGTTCCACTTTTGGTGGGTATTAACCAGTGCATCCAGGAACATCCCCTGACCATTTAGAGATCATTGACCCAATCGTCCAACCATCGAAACTTGGGCCTGGTCAATTTCACTACGATTTTTACACTTTTTTTTTTTCCTGCTTCCAAAACTGATTGGGTGCATAAACTACACCACCCCTTGACCATTGGAACAAATAAGCAATATTATTCACATCAGCTCTCAGTGTCTTTAATGTTCCGACCAATCAGTGTAAATGTATAACCCTTAAGCTATAACATAACCAAATTCTAAAACCTTATCAAAATTCCCATTGTTTTCACTGCTTAATCACTGATCCCCAATGTCTGAAATGACCAATCACGGATCCCTAATGTTTGAAATGACCAATCTCTGATCCCCAACGTTTTCAATGGCCAATCCCTGATCTCCAATGTTTTCAATGACCAATCCCTGATCTCCAACGTTTTCAATGACCAATCCCTGATCTCCAACGTTTTCAATGACCAATCCCTGATCTCCAACGTTTTCAATGACCAATCCCTGATCCCCAAAACCAATCAACTGTCCCAACGTTTCAATGACCAATCGCTGATCCCCAACGTTTTCAATGACCAATCCCTGATCTCCAACGTTTTCAATGACCAATCCCTGATCTCCAACGTTTTCAATAAAACAATCAATCTCCAATGTTTCAATGACCAATCCCTGATCTCCAATGTTTTCAATGACCAATCCCTGATCTCCAATGTTTTCAATGACCAATCCCTGATCTCCAACGTTTTCAATGACCAATCCCTGATCTCCAATGTTTTCAATGACCAATCCCTGATCTCCAATGTTTTCAATGACCAATCCCTGATCTCCAATGTTTTTTTCAATGGCCAAATTACTAATCCCAGAAGTTTTTAATGACAAATCACTGATGCCCAAACGTTTTCAATGACCAATCCCTGATCTCCAACGTTTTCAATGACCAATCCCTGATCTCCAATGTTTTCAATGACCAATCCCTGATCTCCAATGTTTTCAATGACCAATCACTGATCCCTAATGTTTCCAATTATTAACTACTACACACCATAATTTCCACTAAACAAACATGGACACCTGTGGACACCACTGATCCCCTACATCTCATATGACTTATCACCGATCCCTATTGTTTCCAAAAACAAATCACTGATGATCCAAAATGTTTGTCCCACTGATGCATTTTTTATCATTTTAAACACGCCGAATTGATGCAGAAATCTGTGCAAAAGAAGCACCAACTAAATATTAAGTGAATGAATGATTAGACATTATCTTAACTTTTAAAAAAATAATAGTTTGATATACCAGATTTTTGATTTTCATGAGTTGTGAGTCGTGATGACGTACATTTAACGGAAGAAAAGGCTTAGCATCTTTTAGTTTTTGTGTATGTGATGTTAAATATCTATAAGTTTTCATGTTTGAATTAAAATGATAGTTTTCGGTTTTTTTAGATGCACCTTTACTTTATGTAAGCGAGTTCGATAAATATGCAATTCAGGTTGAGACGCAATCGGGTGGGATGTCTTGTGCAACTCATTTGCCATTTTAATCTGGAAATTTTTAGCAACACTTGTGATGTTAAAGCAATGTGTACTGAAAGATTAATATTAAAACTGGGGCCATGACAGACCAGATGATTTAATTTAGTGTAAATTAATTTACACTAAATGTTGGTTAATTTAGTGTAACCTCACTGTTCTTGAAAGGTTGTTTAGCTTGCTAGCTTGTTTAGCTAATCAGAACTTGCAGAGTTGCAGCAATTCTGCTAATAAGATCTAATAAACACAAATATTACAAACAATGATTTAAAAAAAAACAATTTGGGAAGCTGAAAATTAAAACTTGTATGAAATCAATAAATTAAATACGAGCAAGAAGTAGCAGATAATGCTAACAGTAGCCTGGTGTTTTTTGTTTAAATGTCTTACTTATATTAGCAAAATTTAACAACCTGCACAAAATACACACATCATACAATAATTTGAAACACTCGATATTACCTTAGCGCTGTTTTTGTGACTGTATGGCGAAAACTACTTCGACTTAAACCAAACAAGAGTGACATTGAGGACGCCATGTTGACAAATCCGGTTCAACGCTACGGTGTCACATAGAGGCCAAAATACCCCAAACGCGATTTCTTTAACCTGAAGTAATGATGAAAGTAATGCTAAAAAGTTTTTAGTAGTTTCAAGATGTTGAAGTCTAATGTAGGATATTTTAAGACTAAATACAGTCAGGAGTTTAAAAGCTTTTGAGTTGTTATATGCAATATTTGTGCAGCTTATAATAAAGTTAAATGCTTGTTTTTTTCTCTATACATTTTCTACTCATACCTGATATTTTGGAATAAAAAAAAAACTCAACAAAGGTATGACCTTCATGTAATTTTTTAATTTATATTCTTACATCCCTGCATTTATTGATGTGTCTCAAACAAAACTGAGGTACCCTTCTTTAATAAGTAATACAAAAATACATTTTCACCAGTAAAACTTTTAAAAATGTGATAATTCATCACAGGCGGCATATGTAAGAGTCATAAATATGAAACAGGATTGAAAGAAAGTTTTTACAGAGAACTAACAAAAAATAAAATGTTCGAAAAATTCTTGTCCAATAGCTTTATCTTCACATATTCTAACTTCCTGTTCCTGGTATATTATTCCAAATAGGACTTTGAGGCAAAGATTTTTTTTATTAAAATATTAACAGATGGGTAATGAAAAAGAACATTCCAAGTTTGACGTAACTGTTGGGTTTATAAAAATAAACTTTATTGATTTTATTGATTACATTTAGTGTACCAAGTTATTTTAGAAGGCTGGAACAGACAAGTTTGGCAGTTTTTTGTTGAAAAACATATTTTAGATCAATGATCTTTGGCTCCAAAATGTATAAATCAGGGACAAACATGTACATACTGGTTATGTTAAAATCTTATTCAATGAAGAGCTGTTCCACTATTCTAAAAGACCTACTATAATAGTAGAACAGCAATCCACCTAGTTTTGTTCACATAGTCATGTAATAGGTGTCAATTATTATAGCACTAATAATATTATAAATAAAGGAAAGTATTTCCTTTTTAGTATTCTTTCTAATGTTTGTATTTATTTTAAGTAATTCACCACCTTTTTGCATGACTAAGTATTGTTGAGTTCATCGAAAGGGAGATTAGTGAGCACATTTTTTTGTGCGAAAATTATGGTCTGTGGTTTAAATGTGAACAAAAATAGCTGGATTGCAGTGGCGTAAGACTGATTGGATTGGCATTGAGGTTTCTGAGAACAAATATTTGAGTCATGATGTTTGAAATGTTTGTTAACAAGTACTTGAAAGCTTTGACTGAAATAATAAGATGTAAAAATGTGGTTTTGTCATGTACTTTTAGTAATTTCAGTACGTTCTAAAAATAGAACATGAGTATACACACAACGTACAATTATATCTGTGTGTACTTTAATATATACACAAAGTACATTCATATCATTGTTTTAGACCTCGGGTACAGAACACATTAAATCCTAGAACAGTTGTTTTTGAAGTGATATTTATTTTTTTTGTTACAGTGTTAAAAATCAAAAGAATATTAATTTCAAGGTTAAACTTTTTTATTGAATTCATAAAATTATTATCTTAGTCACTTAAATTGTTCATTAAGACGTCACTTACAGAAACAATTACAGCATTTTGCACTTACATTTATCTCATCTATACAACTGAACAATTGGGGGTTAAGGGCCTTGCTCAGGGGCCCACAGTGGTGGCTTGCTGGAGTTGGGAATCAAACCCACAATCTTCACGTTGGTAATCCAACACCTTAACCACGAGCCACTACTTCCCACCAATTGCCACTTCTTATGTAAACTTCAATTTACAGTAAAAAGTTCAGGATCCAATCAAAAAGGTAAAACTGAAAAATATTGTTAAAGACATTTTTGTTATATATTATATTTAAATAATTGGATTATGGTCGAAAGGAGGAACTGGTGCCTTTAAATCAACAGGGTCCTGGTCAATTTCAAGTCTCCATAAGTTTTCATTAAATAATAAATTCCTAATCATAAATGTCTTATTATAAGTAAATCTGCAGTTTGAATGGTAATTAAATAATATATTTCAATTAGGTTAATAATATTCTGAATATTTCTGAATGCATTTGTCTAATAAACAGTTGTATCATGTTTGTAGTGTTGTAGGAAAAATTGTAGTGTTATAGCGACAATTTATTTAAAAAATTTATTAAAGCTTTCAGTTAATCAATCAAACAGAATCTCACAAAAATACTTTTTATTTTTTAAAGCACAAAGTGGCTTAAAAACCCAACCAAGAAGCAGCTGTTTCAGCTTTTGTTTTTGTTTTTCAGTGCTTGAAGCAAAACCGCAACAACACACTTTTGTAGGCACGTCTGCTAATTGTTTACAGCCGATCCTAATCAATGAGGTATAATTGTCAAACCCAACAACTATCCTTTACAAAACACATGCAGTCTCTTAATTTAATCCAGTAGGGGTTTATAACTTTAACTCAAAAATCTAAAAAGCCTCTTTTTTAAAAGTGTTTAATCCAGTTTACCTCCTCTCCCATGATCTGGAACCTCAAAGCAGAAAAAAAGAAGGATTTGCCCACCCAAACCTCACAAATCGCGATAACTATCCATAATATGTCAATGATTGTTGGTAACATTTAGATTTTCAGACTACAAGTAGATTCAAACACACAAGAGGATCATCTTACAGGGATCTAATGCCATGTCTAGCTATTTAACTAGATATCCCAGATATCCAAAGTCACTTTCTGTAATCTGGGCTTTAATTTCAAAATCATTCTTATTGGTAAAAAAGGTGACAAAAACTGGATATACTGCAAGTCACATTCAAATATGCCGGAATAATTAAATAAATAATAAATAGAGTTTTCTTTAAAACTTGAGGAAATGATTGGCCTTAAAACGTAAGTAATGGTATAGTAAAAAAACTTAAGAAAACTGTACTTGAGCAAACTGTAAATTTTTACATGTAAAATGCATCTTTTAATATACAAAGATGATACAAGTTCAGACAAGGCCAAGGATTACAAAATTCTTGGTGTGAAAAAAATGTCTTACCCACATAATAGATAAACTTATGGAAATGATGAAGCAATCATCAATATATCTTTTTGAACAATACCAATTGTTAATATAAGGATTGTTGTTAAAAATATTAGGATGTTTAAGATAACCAAGATATAGGCTTGCAAAGACAGGGCCCGCGGTTATAATCACTTCTTAGGACCCAGGATGTGTTGATGTAAAAAGTAATTAATCATGAAAAGTAAGCAAATCATTAAAATAATTAATAAGTTAAATAAATTAAAAATCGACTATAATAAATATTTTATCTTAAGCTTTTAATGTTGTTGTTTTTTTTATAATTGCATTTATTGGCATGGTGCCTAAGCTTGACATATATATGGTTCCTTTTACCCCCCTGAACAGGGAAAAAGAGGTACTTGCAAAGGAAAAAAACAGAAGAAAACATCCAAAGCTTGCCACTTAATCTGAGTCCTGGTCTCTTCAAAGGATTCACTTTTTAGATGGCGGGTTTCCTTCTTGGTTCTCAGGGATGGTGCAAAGCAAGAAAGCCCCCCCTTGGGACTGAAGGCATGCCATGTCATAACACACCCATTTTCCGCTATTTATCAGTCCCCGGGATTCTTCCTCCTCCATTTTACCATTCATTGGAATAAGGTTGTATGTGTCTGGCCCCTAAAAGCGCTGGAGGATGAGATCAAAGTTTCTATTGATCAGTGAAAGAGCTGAAAGGTCTAAGGAACTTCCCTGCACTTCAGTAGCCGGAATCTCAATTTAGATTTAATGAGACCTTATTCATCAACACTTACCCACAGAGGAAGTGAGGGTGTAATTGACTAGTCTCCCCGGCCTTTGGGTGAATATTCATTTGTGTTTGATATCAGATTATCAAGAAATGACAAGAAAAAAAAAAAATGATACCGACATAATCTAATTTATCTATCGAATTAATTCTTATATAATTTGATCAGACTGAATGTTCCTGGTTGTAATGTATTTTATTTCATACAGTATTTTTTAATTTAATAAAATACACCCAAAGCATAAAACAACCTATATAGAAGCATAGAAGCTGTAACTGGAAAGGATTTTAGAAATTAATATAGATATGTGGTTAAAAAAAAGGACTGCACATTCTTAAAGACCCGGGATGTTTCGAACAAAAAGTCTTTAATCTTTTTGTCTTATGTCAAATTCTGAATTTCTGCCCCACCACACTGAAACAAAGCAACCAGTTGGTAACCCATTATCCCTTAAAGAGTTAATCTATGGGTGTTCAAAAGGAGAAAAACAGAATTGTTTCCCTTCTTTCTCTCTCGCGCTCTGTCGCTCTCGCTCTCTCATCCCCCCTCTTCCCTGTGTTACATTTTGAAGGAGATGCGAGTTGGCAGCACGGGAGAGGATTGAAGATTAATGGTGTAAAGGGGGGCTCTGACAGCCTTTCCGCTGGTCGCTGTTCTCCTGGGTGGCCCGATTGGTCTTGGATGTCACGTTTGCTACTTAATCTTGTGTGTGTGGATCAGTCTTGAAGATGTGCTTGAAGATCTTACGGTCTGGTCACGTCTTTGTAGTCATTAACTTATTTGTCCGTCTCTTTAGAGGAATTTTTAAAAGCGTAAAATGATATGATGGAGATACTTCAGGTTCAATGAACTTACAGACTGAAAGTGCAAACAACATTTTATAAATGTGGGATTTTGCACTTACTTAAAGATAAAGTTTTTAAAGGAATTTGTGCATATTTTCCAAAAGAAATTGTTTTTTGTTTTTGAAGAAGACGTTTTTGTTCTATTCAAAAACTGTGTCTTTGACCATAGTTAAAAGTGACTATGCATTATGACCATCACATCCATGTCATCCTATTTCAGATAGGATGAGACTACGGTTCCACTAGATTGTATAATAACCTCAATGCTTTCCACTAGATTGTGCAGCGTAGCTGTAGGTGTTTGATCGTTCAGCCACAAAATGATTAGTGAGTTCATGCAGAGGGCATGTTGAGTTCGAGGGTCTAGGGTGCAGCCGGCATGTGACCAAACCTTTTGGAAATGTCCTGAGTCTAAAACTGACTTAATGGTGGAGACGGTGGCATTGATGCCTCACATCTTCGGGTTACTGATGAAATTCAAGTCTTCATGTTTTATCTATGTTTTTATGAGTTTCCCATTGGATATTTGGTATTTCTCCACCCTTGAACATCTGCTGGTAGGTAAATTGGAGACTAATAATAAGGTGGATGTGTATGTGGTGGATTGGTGGAGTCCAAGGTGTATTCTTACCCTACGTCCAGTGTTCCCCAGACCGTTTAAAACCCTGACCCCGGTGATTTCATAAATCTTAAATTTTGCCGATGCAACAAAAATATTATCAGTAAAAATCTTTAATTTATTCATTTATTATTGTGATTGTGGTATTTTGTTCTTTTAATGGTAACCTGTCATTAAACATACTGCAATTGTGATAAACAAAACAACTATTTCATTTTAAGATTCTTCTGCTTCTTCCAGCTGAACAGTGAATGTGTACACATCCTACTTTAAAATAAGGTTTAACCTTTATTATCACCCCATTAAACCCCATTTTCTGTCCGTTACGCTAATTCAGTTCTTAGCCAGATGTATAAGATAGTAGGTCTTTCCAAAAACAAAAACAAAATCATACAGTCTACACTCGAGTCATATTTGTGAGGCTGTCTCTCACTTCATCTGTCTTTTTCATAATATTTCTAATAAAGATGCTTTGCTGAGTGACTCACTTCAATTCATTTAAATTCATTACAAGTTTAGATAAAGCCATGTTGCTTTAAGAAGGTCAGATCAACCTTTTTTATGTATTTTTTTAACAAAGGTGCAGGTGTTTCCTCTCTTGAGAAACTTTCAGTGTTTACCGGACAGTGACGATGAAAAAGTTAGTTTTTCTCTCTGCCATCTGCTACGTTTGTATTCTTGAGCAATAAGCTCCTCGCAGTTGAAAGCGGGCCTGCTTTCTGGTATAAACTGTTTGGATTTTAATGAAATAATCCACCTACAGAGCTTGGAGCAAAGCCCTAGCAGAGTTCAGATGAACAATTTCAGAAGGGTAATCAAATATTTACAACACTATTGCAGCTGATTGATTAAGTGTCCTGTAGAACAGTCCACATTTTCTCTAAAATGAGCTAGTCTTAATCACGGGAGCATTCATACCTATAAGTATAGGGTTATTTTCAAATAATTGTTTAGCATTATTGCCATTATATATTGCTACTATGTCATGTTAACTGTTTTCTGCAAGATATATACACAAAGTATACAGAATTTACACATGTAAATCAACGATATTTCAATAACTCTATAATACATTTTTTCCATTGCAAAATGTATTATTAATGTTAACCCAAAGCTAAAAATGTACTTAAATACATGAAGCACTTATAGCACTATGTATATGCTCAGGTTTATGTTTAGGAAATACTTTACGATAAAATGTTAAAATGAGCACCAAGTAGTCAGATTTATCTACACTGAAGTTAGAAATTTATTAAGTTTTGCCAAAACAAAATATTCAAATAATAGTTGTATTTGCTTAAGCACTTAACAATTTCAGAACCAGGGTGCTGTCCACTAGACTTTTAAAATTATACTTAAAACTTCATTTTACACAATTTTAAATACTTACTTTAATCTTTATCCTTGGCAAAATGTTTTTTTTACATTTAACGTGGCTAAGAATTTGTCAAATCAAGTAGCGTGTGTGTCAATATATTCATGTAAAACAAAGTTCAAGAAATAGTACATGGGAAATATTGTGAAAGCAATTTTTTTTTTTTAATCTTAAAGATTTTTTTCTTTTTTCCCTAAAAAGGAATACTAAATAACTGGAAATCTAACTTTTCCCCTTTTTCCACTGACACACAACTGCAGAAAACATAAAATCGAAAATATTTAGGACGCAATTTGCATGTACTGTGCCTAAAACCATTCCAAAAGAACGAATTTCAGGTTGGAATTAAAATATTACTACACTTATACTACTTTATATCCTGTAAAATATCCTGCTATAAATATACTTTAAATGTTACTTGATGTTCGCGGAAGGATTACAGTATATACTGAAATCTATAACAATGAATTGTCCGATTGGTTACTAATTTATCACCACTGAAAACTATTTTATTTTCTATTATTCCCATTATAATATTTTGTTTATACTGTATATTGTAAAAAAAATAGTTAAAAAAAACATGAATGAAAAACATGTTTCATTCATTTATGTTACTTTGAGGCTATTATTTTGTTGTACATTTTATGCACTTATTATAATAGAATAAATAAATAGAATTCCAATTCCTACTTGATGGTATCGCTACTGTTCATGTAATTGTGGCTATAATTTTTATATATATAATTTATATATATATAATATGTTCTCTATTCAATTTTTTTGCTCTGTTTTAACTTCTTTTTATATATATATATATTACATCTTTATAATACTTTATAATAGATTATAAATTCTTTATTACACTTTACATATACATATTAAAAGTTTGAAAGATGCTATTTAAATAATAAAAATAAGAATTTCTAAAAAATAAAAAATAAAATGTTTATTAGAAACTTTCTATGCATTTTAACAATTACTGACAATTAATAACACTGTGACACAATTCTTATTAGTGCTTAACCTAAAAGTCACTTAACATAAACTGTTATTGCTACATACATTAAACAATCGTGTTAAGAAAAAAGAATGAAAATTGTACAATATGTACACAAAGCAAAGTAAATTAAGGGCACAGTTTTAAAGAAGGAAGCAAAAAAGTTTATGTAAATTTGTATATGACTTTGAAACCTTTATGCAATATTCTCCACGGTGTCTGGACCTCAGCTCCGCGCAAAGTCATTAGAGTATCTTTCAGCATGCGTTAGTGATATAAAATGGCAGTAATGACCACTACTAGACAGTCTATTTCAACAGACCTTACACTCACACCCTTTGACTGATAGCTTTTTGTGACGGCAGGAGGGAAAGACCAGTTTTTTGGTAGGTGACGCGGGAAGATCAATTCTCTCGGGACAAATGCCTGCTGCATATTTTCCTTCGGCAAACAAAGAGAGTGAGTGATGTTTGCTCGAAATAAGAAGTCGAATCTCTTGTGGTTTGATGAGGAGGCCACCTGGGATGCACATCTCCATCATCATGTCGCAAGTTGAGGGTAAAAAGAGGCAGGAAGCGAGATTAAAAAAACTCTAAAGAAGCCACGGAATCAAACACAAAGATTTCTTTTGGGGGTATTTTTCGGTAGATGGGTTATTTGAACTGAAAAAATATTATGATAAATTCCAAAATATAATAAACCAAAATTCAAAAGTTAGCTTCCACATGATGCTAAACTTTATAACGCATTACAGTATCAGTGGTCAGTTTCTGTGATTTACCTCATAAAGGCTAAATATTACTATTTTACAACCAAGATTATCTATTATGATGGTGCACTGGGCCCTAGTGGGCCATAAGATGTTGTGGTCTGTATGTGATCCATACTGTAGATGAAGTAAACAACTAATGTTATTGCCTCACCTACAGTTTTATACATTGGTGTTTAAAGTTTAGATTGCAGCTTATCAGTGCTTTTCCCTGCAGCGGATACCTCCCAAATGTTGTTTGGTTTACCCGGAGGGGGGTACCATGCTGGGGAACCCTGGCATGCGTAGGAAAAACAATTTTAAATGAAACCCTGCCTGGTCATATGTAAATACACCCCCATGCATGACAACAAAAATATGTGAAGACAAACAGAGGCTTATCGGTTGGCTTTTGTTCTAAAACATCCCCATCTCGGGGGAGAAGGTTTTGATTGGCTATTTTTACATTTTATTGGCCATTTACCGTATAGATAATCAAAAATTCAGCAAGGCAAACATCTTAGAAATCTGTAAACAGAAAAAAAAAGGAAACTAACAATGTCACATACAAAAAAAGTTAGAAAAAGGAACACAAGGGGCAGATGGATGTCGGGGGAACATCTGTTGCATTTCCACAGGGGTGAGTCCCATCAACAGGTTGTGAAAGCTGGGGATTACAGCACTGATGGAGGGAGGGAGCACAAACACATCCACTATTTCTTTTGCCATTTTTGTTTTTTCTGTAAACAAAGAAAGATTCCCTTAAGAGTCATATATTACCATTTTAGATAGCCACTTTTGGGAAGGGAGGGAACTTTCAAGCCTTTAAGTAAACACAACCGGGAAATGCCGATTCCTTATTTCCAAAGGTACAAATAAGATAAAAATCAATTGGTACGGAATTCTTATGCAAAGTGTCTTTTAAAAATAACTCCTGTTTAGACAAAGCTGGTGTCAGCGATAAAAATGAAATGCAAATACAGGTAAAGCAAGTGGTGCTTATCATGAAGGGTGTTTGATGATAACTCCCTGTGTAAATTGTAACACCCAGTAGATATATTACAAATTACTTCACCCTAAATAGATTGTAGGTTTGGTATAAAACTAAATTTTACACAAAAACTCTACTGCCAGTTATTACCGCTGCTATGATGATTAAAAATAGAAAAAAAAAAATACAATTTTTAACGTATGTAGACGTTTTTCTAATCACATTCTTTTTGTTAAATCATTAAATAAAAATAGTAGATATACTGTAGTCGGAACATTAATTAAAAATAGATTATTGTAAGTTCCTGGTGGTGTAAAGTGTAAAGGTCCTGTTTATATGGTCACACTGTGCCTCACCAGGGAAGAGAAGGGCTCTCGTGTGTTCTCTCCAGCAGGTTGAGGCTGTCTTCGATGCACCTCCTCCGCTATGAGGGTGGGCTATTTCGGCGTGACCAAAGGGAAGCAGACCGAAAGAGAAAGCGAGAAGAGGGAAAGGGGCACGGGTCTTTCTCAGGCAGCAGACTAGAGAGGCGCGTCAGCCACAGACATAGGGGAGGGCTGAAAACTGGATCAAAGAGTCGCTAGGGCAACCTGTGTGACACACATTGTATTAAAGCAACATGGATAATTTTAAAAAGGAATGAAAGAAAAAGGAAAAAAATGTAGGTAGTGTAGCTCAGGACGGTTAGGTTTTTTATTTATGCAGGTCCATGAAATTTGGATTTAGTCAGTTTAGATGGGATAGTAATGAAAGAATCTACAAGTGAAAATAGCATTAGATTTTTTTAATAATTAGTAAAATATTTACTTTTGATTAACAGGTTTTAGATAAAAAAGCTTTGACTCTTGTTTGGAGGTTTAAAATCATGTCAATAGACCATTTTTTTTAAACAACATAAAAAAAAATAAAACAATAACAGAATATTTTTTTCTATTTGCTAAAACATTTCTCACGTTTTTTTTTATTTTATTTTTTTTTATCAAAAACCCATTCTGATACCAATCAAAAATATTCATTTAAATAAAGTATTAACGTGAACGTATTTTTACAAATATGCCCTACTGCCCTACTGATACGCATTAATAACACATATTTACAGCTATTATTAACCCATCCTGCTGCATGTCAGTGCTTAAATAGAGGCCCACAGGCCTAAGCAGTTCCGATGGAAATTGTTAACGAGGTCTTGTGAGACACCTGTGAGACATAAAATATATAACACATTGAAGAGAGACAGATAGCTAAATTTACTGAGTGTAATTTGGATAATACTGTTGGGAAGCATCAGGTTAGGGTGCTCAGAAGACCAGAAAACGAGGTGGCAGACAGGGAGGAGTCCATCTAGACAGTTGGAAGGCATTAGACTAGTGGACAGGGACTTGTCAAATGCAGCTGTTGTAGCCACTGATTGATAGAGTTTGTATTCCAGACCAAACCTGAAACAGCTCAGGCATTCCCTAGTAAAGGGGTGTGTCATCCTGGGAAACAACAGAATTACCAGTATAACCAAATGTGTCTGCATTTAAGCATCTTTAAAAAAAAAATAGTATGCATAAATACATTTATATACATACTGTACATACGTACCAATGATGGAACACTACAATGCATAAAAAACAGTAAAAAATTGCTCTTCGATATGCATAAAACAGACGACAAATATAAAAACAACATGAAAGCACTTGGAAAAATATAAAGGTAACAGCATTCTCTAGGAGTAGTTACATTATAGGATGGTTTTCTTAAGATATGCTGAATTGCCTATTGATTATATAAAAATATATACTTAGCTATTGACAATAAAATCATTTTAATATTTCATTTTTTTTTTCTTCTGTTACAAAAAATTGAATCCCTGACCACATGTTTGTGATGATGGTGTTTAAGGGTCAAAGTCTTTCGTTTATAGTCAGTGATTAAACATCTCTTAAAGGAGAGGTAAAATGAATAAATAGTATGCATCATCTTCAAATAAACACATACACAACTTCATCGTTGTGTCTATCCAGACAATTGTTTTGCTCCTTTTTTTTGTTTTCTTCTTTTAACTTGGGTCCTGGATCATATCCTGCTTCGTTGCAGCTCATTCTCTTCCAGAAGGCTGATGAGCTGACTGAAACTTGCCCTCACAGTCTCCATGTTGTTTATGGAGCTACCTTCAAGAATCCATCTCTTCTCTCTCGCCTGTGGCTCCAATTCAAAATACTTTTCTATCTGGAAGAAATAAGATACACTTATTCAATCCTGGCTGAGTTTTAATAATGGCATGTAGCTTAACTCTGGTCTGTCATAAATAGCCTCAACCAAAGCATTATGATAATTTATTTGAGGACATGTTTGGTCTTGCTCAGTATTCCATGTCTGGCAGCCTTGGGAAGAAATATTTTACTGCAGAATTGAAATAGAAATGAAAAGTTCTAACTAGCGAATGGAAGAGGTGTCTCTAATACAACAATCTCCTATCGTATTACAAATGTTCTACGGATAATAATTTGTTCAAAAGAAGGATAAAAAAACAGCTGTCAGAAACCACTGAAAAAATAGCTGTGAATGCTAACCTTTCTAACGCACGAAATTAACCTTTACTGTAACGTCTGATTATTAGAACCTTGTGTTAATGCATTATTTTATACATAATTTACTTCTACATGTCAACACTTCATTACACCAAGAATAAACCCAAACAGAACATTTTCAATTATACAAAGCTAACTTTCTCCACCGCCCCAAAAGAATGTGCAAAAGACATCACATTTTCATCTTATAAATATTATAAAAGTCACTAAATGGCTTATGGCAAGAAATAGCTTTTCCGAAACATTTCTAGTTACGACAATTTATCATCAGTTGGCATGACACGATTTCTGTAATAGGTTGCAGATTTAGCGTGACCCTGACTATGATAAAGCACTTACTAGTAATTACTGACTAATGCAATAAATAAATAAATCAACATGGAGGCAAAGCTTTTTAAATATGCTGATAAAAGCTAACAAATCTTATCAGTCACTGACTAGCATCAGATTTCCTTATGTAAATTAGATAACCCGCTGAAATGTTCCTCTTGATGGTTCAAAGATAGACACAAGGAAGTATAACCCATGGGTCTCACTGTTTATTTCATAGTAGGAAGAAAAAATTTTATCGGGTATGTTAAAACATAAAATAACCAATGCACCGAGCATTCATGTCATAAGTCTGCTCTTATGGATCCAACTCAGGCTTTAGGTCAACTACTAAAGTAATCATAAGCCATGAATAATGCTTGATACACCTAGATAGTGTATATATGAATAATAATAAATGTATAAAATTGTCGATTTCTGTATTTTTTAATAAAGGAAGCTATGTATATGTGGCACACTGGGAATTTGTTTGCCTCTTCTATGATTTTCAACAAGTCTAAAGATTGCGTCTCATCTTTCTTCCTGGAGAGTCTTTAGGGCATATTGAGCTGTGGCTCAGTTGTAGTGTAACAGGAGTTTAATGACAGATTAAGTCACTTCAGCAGGCATGAGCCCTGGGGCCTGGCTGACCCAAACAGTGTTAACAAATCCATCCTGGTAACAGGAGCTGCCTCAGACCAACACTTAGGCAGTTTGTCTGCTTTTCCTGATGGTCTGTCTGTCGGTTGCAGGCTTGTGGGGGGTTACGTCATTTTTAAATAATAGTTTTCTCCCAGCACTAACGTAAATCTTGTAAAATAGGTGTTTAGTGTGCAAGAATGTATTTCCAACATTACAAATTGGGCATTTGTCTAGATTTGTAAAATAAATAGTAAGTAGCTCAATGACAACTACGAATTCATTTTCATTTTCAGAACAAGTTTTGTTCTGCGGCATTTAAATGAGACACAATTCATCTCTGATCAATTTTCAAGCATGAGTTCTTACTCCGCAGTTGTGTTAAACCTGGCAGAATGATGACAAATGGCTGCTGTGATGTATACTGGGTGACCTAATATAGGATGTTGTGGCATTAATACATCATGTAGCTAAGCAGAGAAAACAGCTTATATATGTTACTTTTCTTTAAACCAAATAAATAAAATCAACTTAAAGTAGGTTTATCAGCCAGCTGATGCCACAAAGTGAAAGGAATTCATAGAAAAGATAATAAATGCATTTACATAATGTATTATAATATACCATTTAAAGCAAGCAGGATCAACAGAATAAATTCCAGACCTTATATTCTTTAGTTTTTCTGACTTGTTAAGTTTTGCAATGCTGCAAATGCAGACAACAATGCCAAACTTCTAAACTTTTTCTTAGTATTGCTTATTCGAACATAATGTAGTCCATTAGTTTGTAATAGGAGGGCTGTTGCATTAGAACGAGACTGCTGTACCAGTGGGCCAGTTGCCAGCAACCACACTAGGATCCCAACAGAGCCATCTGGCCAGGAGCGCTACAGTAAATCCTACTTGACCTACTGATCCCAAACTCACGCAAACAGTGAATTGCATCCACACCATTACAGAATTACAAACTACTAAATACTTGACTGCAGACATACATGTTTTGTCAGAGCCCACTTTTTAGAAGGATAATCTCTTGGGTGCAAAAGTAAAATTCCATACAGGGTTGGAGACCTGGTTACCTGCCCAGACAAACAGTCAGGAGTTCATGTTGTAAAACAAGTCAAACTTAAGTGAGCAATACTGGATTCATGTTACGATTTTTGAGTATTAAAAAACCCACACTAAGTTAAAACCATCGCCAGATGTAAATATTTGCTTAATATTTAAAAAATTCTTGTAATTTAAAGGGACCAAATAAAAAATGTGGACATTAATTTTAACTAAAAGCCACCTATTAACATCTGGCCATCCGTATATATATACTGTATTGTACTAAATAGTACGTTTTTTATTGTTTCTTGGAACAGAATGAAGAAGTTCTGCATAAAATCAAAATGTTCTAGTAATGGTTGTATGTACATCCACACACCAGTCCCTGTACTTTTCACTGGACACATGCAAGTCCGCTGCCAAAAAGCACTTTCTGTGTAAAAGAGACCATGCTCAGATATCAGAGACAATCAATTAGTAAAGCTGACAAGCTACACCCCCAAAGATATCAGTGACCTGTGAAATGCCATGCATTGTAAAAGAATGTGAATCAATAACACCAGGCGCACTTACCATGAAACTGAGCTGGACTTGTTTATTTCCCCTATGCCTGAAGTATCATTTTGGGTGGTTATCAGTAGTATGAATTACAGTACATACCTTAAAGAAAAGAAAAATGCTTGTTGTAAATGTAGCTAACGACCCACCACGATAAAAGTGTGGACTCACTTAAGCAGAATCTACATTAATCTTCACAATGTCAATCGAAATTCGCTTTATTACCTGTTAACTGAGTTCAAGAATCATTTGACATTAATACCACATACCCCAGGTCGAGGTGAATAGCAACAGGAGGAAAAAGCAGCAAACTAGTTAAAATCAGAACCCAAAAAATCAAGAAGAAACAGGATCTCAAATTCCTGCAGGTACGTTTCTTATATCCCTATGAGGAAAACAAGCAGTCAAAGCCAAGATCACTAAAACCCTGTGCTGTGCTGGAGACCTGCCAAGATCTCAGTGGGCAGTAAATGAAGACTTTAGGCTAAAGATTTATATTGGCTGAAGATTTACTATCCTGATTGCTCTGATGGTAGACTAAGAAATGGTTCAAAGAGATCTGTCTCAACACTCGCTTTCAGCTTAGATCTGGCTGACCAGTGCAAGATCAGAACCAACCTCCAGGGCACCATAAATCTAATTCAGGAGGCACAGGGATGCTCATAGAGGCCCTTCCAAGTCTTCAGAACAATGCTATTGCACTTAAGGTCTGCGGACTGTGATAATGTACTTTCCATATTGGCAGGAGCTTCAAATGTGCATAAAAGATGTCCTGAAGATATTCCCATTTGCACAGTGAGGATTTGACCTCTCTTTCTTGATTTTTGCAACCCCCAAGGTTTTCATTTATATTTTTTCCCGTCTTTCTCTTGACAAGATCAAATGACTTGAAAAGTCACCGACTGCTAACAGGTTTTGCTGGCTCTTTTTAATAACAACTGAGGTCACACCATAAGCATGGTCGAAAGAATGAAGCAAAAAAGAATATAGGATCGTGTCAGGTAGTGTGACCCGCCAGGAAAAGATGAGCACACAAGAACACTCTGTATTAGTCCTTGAAACCAAACAGCAAAAAAAAAAAAAAACCACACAATGTCGTGACCACATGCATGGAAGCAGCTTTATTAAATCCAAATCCAAATCCAGATATTATTCATACTGGTGTCTGCATATAGTTAATACATCCACACACCAATTCAGTAATGCTTATCTTGATCAATTGATAAATTAACAATGGAATCTTTGAGTAGTTTGTGCTTCTTTCACATTAGCCATTTTGCAATAGATGCAGAGGTGCACAAGGGAATACTTGTTTGTTTAGCCATCTTATTCATTTACAGTAACTCGATTTATTAAGAGCTGCCAATAGAAACACCTGGTGTGGGCTATTTGAATTGGTTGAGCTGGAAACCTGCCTGTTCAGACAGAGTCAGGAACCGATGGAGAAGCACCTTCCATAGATCGACTATTTGCTTCTCAAAAAGACAAAGCATTTGCAGTGGTGCTGGCTGGCAAAACAACAAGCCACCCAGTGGGGCCCTGGGTTTGGGTCTGTCAAGAAAGGAAACTCCCCCCCTTACTTCTTTGCAATCCCAAGCTCCCCACTTTTACTATCCCAGCACTGACAGATTATCTATTGGACAGAGGTGCAGAAATGTGGGCCTCAACAGAAACAGAATACTCTAAAAGCCTCGACTGAATATTTCCTAAAAAAAAAAAAAATTCTTTATTCCAGGGTTTGAGAACATTTGACTTAAATTCATGGTTCTTTAGAACAGGGAGCTGTGCCTCCTTGACAATGTGTTACTTCTGTTTGCGTGCTAAACTTGACAACATTTTTGGACACAAAAAAAAAAGAGGCAGGAAGGAAGGAAGGAGAGGGAGAGAGAATGTAGAGGGTTTTCAGCAAATTGAAAACAGAGGTTCTGAGGTTCCAGTACATGAATGTTGATAGTGCAGAGAATTAGAGCAGCAGAAGATTCAGCTGTCTGTATTAAACAATTCCTTACTACACAAGCCTGCACAAGTTGAGTCAGGTTTCTCCAAAGCTTTATAACATAAACTGTACACCCTAATTCTATAACGTTATCTTACTCTTCGGGTTTAATGCCTAAATTCTAAATATTCAGAATGCAAATCTTTGTTTCTAATTTTGTGTGCGTTAGTTTCTTACCTGATAATTGGCTTAAACTTGTGTACCAAAATGACTCATGTTTTCATACTATCTATAAAACACCTTTTTTAACAGCCATTTGGATTGAATTTGTAAGGAAGAAAAAGGACAAATGGCATCTATTAAGTGCAGACTATGAATTACAGTTCACCGTTTGTACAGCTTTTCTAAAGAGGAATTCGTGCATTCGAGTGTAACTTGAGTGTCTGTGTGTGTGTGAAAGCTCTCACTGGGTCACAAACTACATTAACACATCAAAATATACACTACACGAATGGGTTTGTGAGATTTCTAACAAACAAAATGTATTCTCTATGTAAAGATTAATTAAGAAATAAGAAGTAAGTATTTTATTCCCAGATAATTACATATTTTTTTATTTTTCAGATGTCAGATTAATAACAAATAAGAGTTGGAAATCTTTTGATGCTTGTACAAGATCCACTGCAAAACACAAAGAACTGCAGAACAAATCTAACTGCTAATATTTCAGTCAAATTCAATTAAATAGCTTATTTGGCACAGATGGTTCACTGGGTCTAGTGTTGTGTTTTTCAATCAAACATTCACAAGTAGTTTATTTGCTGTTGACAATTCACATGTTACAATCCTGGCAGCTTAATAAACCAAGCAATACAAGAACATCTGTATACAAGCTGATGGGTTTGTGTTTTAAATTTAACCCTTTTTGGCTTTTAAATGTATTGGAACGAATGTTTGTTCAGGTGCTAGCCATTTTTAATTTACATATATTAAACAAATTACAGGGTCCTCAAACGTTGAAACGGTGAACCTGTGAGTGGTCCTATACTGTAAATACATTATTCAGATGGGAAAGTGTGGCAAAGCTCCAGGAAAAAGTCATTATAATCCAAAATAAGTAGCTGGAAGATCGGGGTTCAAATCCTAGCACCACCAAGCTGCTGGCCCTGGGCAAGGCCCTTAACCCCTAATTGCTTAGTTGTATAAAAAGTTAAATGTAAGTCGCTCTGGATAAGAGTGTCTGCCAAATGTTCCCATGAGGAAACTTTGTTTTAATGTTAAATAAAGTGAGAGAGGAAGAAGAGGGATGGGATTCAGAAAGCTACACAATGCTGGGAATTGTGTTACCCGAAGAAGCGGTAGTTGCTTAGCTGTTGTTCTACTAATCAGAAGATCGTGGGCCCCCTCAGTGGGCCCCTGGGCCAAGCCTTTAACCCTCAGATGGACTAAATGAATAAATGTAAACCACTCTGGATAAGAGCGTCTGCCAAATGCTGGGAATGAAAATGGAGCACAATAGCACCATATATTTTACCAACCAAGCTCTTGCACAGACACAACAATCATTTTTAACAAAAAAACTGGTTGAGGTTTATGCCTAGAGTTTATTTTGCTTTGCTGCAACAGTGAAATGGTTTGATGTTTTCAGCTTTTTTTGTATTTTACAGCAAACAGAATGCCTTGAATGAAGTCCTTAGGTCAGGGCTGTAATTAGGAATGCGTTTCATAACACCAGAATAATTTAGAGCCGACCGTATTTTAGAATTCTTCACGTAACACTGAAGAGACTTCCATGGAGGATGATTAGAGAAAAGGGAAAGACATTTATGTTTAAAGAACAACTCTATACGCATTATATCCAAAGGCCATTAGGGGAGTAAATAAAATGTACTTGACATTTTATCAACGTTGCGGCTCTTCATTCTGCCAGCCACAGCAAAAGTCTCCAGCCAGCTGAAACTGGATGATCAATTTTTTTCCTGTCCCTGAAAATATCCAGAATTCGATCAGGTTTGACAAGCAGACCTACCAGGCAGGGGTCAGAACTGTTTTGAACAAATGGGTGGAGCACTTGTCTTAGATATACAACCTTTGACTTGTAGTCATAAATGAGACAGTTGCTTTAGGCCATGTCCACATGCACACAGGTATTTTTTTCCCCATCATTTTTTTTCTCATCCAACCAAGCACAATCTCTGTCCTTATAAAAACACAAAATTGCAGAAATACAAGCCAACAGGCGGCGACTACATTCTATAGTAAAATGGAATAACTCTCAATGAGTCATTGCACATGTTATAATCACTGTTAGCACAGTTATTACCAGCAGTATTTTGGCTACATCAGCTAACATTTTTAATATAAAAGTTACGTGATGTATAGAGATGTCTGTCCATTCTAATGAACACACAACACGGGCGAGAAAATATTTGTAAATAATTGTGGCATTTTACAGGATTTTTTTTCACAAATAAGGAAACATAACTAAAAATAAGTTATTTAAAAAAAGACTAAAAGCAATTTCTGCCTAAACATGTTATTGGTCCTTTTATATAATATATATAGTTTTGTGCCCAAACTATCTAAACTGGTCACTATACACAGGATGTCTTAAATGCAACTGCTGCATATTTGTGCATATGGTCTAGACTGCATTATTGGTCCTTTTTTCCTTGAAGAACAACTAAAAAGACAAGACATACTGAATTCCCAGCATTTGATCCTTATGACTCAGCAGTGGAATTGGGGGGTCAGGTCAGATGTGAATGAGCTTTCAGAAGTCTCATCTTGGCCTGTATGAGCCAGTCTCCTGACCTCGCCTGCTGGTTAGACAATAGGGAGGATGGTCACAATGTGAGCCTGGTTTTTAAATGGAGGTATGGCACTGAAAAGAAACTGACAACTGAATGGTGTCTCATACCGTGGTGGTGAGGACTCATAGGGGTCAAGGTTCACCTACATCTGACAGAAACGTGTGGGAAAAGCCAGGCAGGATGCCCACACATCTTGCCCACTGCCCCTCACCCAAGTAGATCTAATCTTAAGGCCCCGGCCAACAAGTTTCCTGGTGTTACAAAGAGTGGGGACATCGTTTGCAGTAGGTTAAAGACCTAGGACAAAGGGCATGACAAAGAATGACAAAGACTTTGGAGTAACTTCACATATCATGCTTTCATTTGTCAATAGGGCACGAATCCTAAAAGAGGTATAAAAGGGCTTTCAAATATAGGGCAGATATAGTTGTCATTTGTTCCTTTTCTCTATCTGAAGTGGTAAATATAGTGGTGGGATAATCTATTAAGATCTTCAGTCTTAGATTATCTGGTGTCTCATACGTTTGCCTTATTAATAAGCCAACATTGACATGTCATGTGTTTGAAACTAAAGCGACATGGTTGCTGGAGGACATGTTGAGCTCTACCACATCAGTGGCAGTGAAGCAAAGGCCTAAACTTGTGACCTTGCATCCCAGGCTCTCTATATAATAACTGAAAAACACAAGAGACAACAGCTTTCCGGGTTCTCCCATCCTACAAAAGAGCTTCTTCTGCCACTTCCCTTTTGAAGTCCTTCCAAAGAGGAATGTAAAAGCTGGACAAAGCCCAGATCCATCAAACAACATGCAAAAGCATGTTTTTTCAGCCAGATAGGATAGATATCATAGTGTGTTCAGGCAAATTCTGACGTTCATGGGTGTAAAGGTGATGATTAGCCAGTAGACATTCACATTCTTCTGGTTTTATTTACTTCCCTCTGTTTTAATAAACTCAAGGTGCTATTGACAGTGTGCTGAAATGCATTTGCAGGACATTTTTCATTAAATATGGGCTTATTTTTGTCAATGGACAGCCAAAATGTATGTATTATGTTTAAAAATGAAACTAATGTATGTTTATCTGTGCAACCCTGTTAAAATGTATCTGATTTTTTAAAATAAAAAGTGTAAAATAATTAACTACAGCATGGTGCAACATAAGTTATTATTATCACCATACAGAGTTACTATTACCACCACAAAGTTGACTGAAGGTTATAAGACATTAACAGCTTCTCATGTTGCCATAAGAAAACCTAAATGACTGGCTTTACTTCTGTTGGACCTGTTCTATTATAAAGTGTCTTGTGTAAGGTGTAGCTATTAATTAACCTAACACCTTCTGACCAATCATATTTAAGCATTTAGTGGCACTGTTGCATTAATAAAATCATTGATCAGCAGAAAAATCATCTGGCAATACATTTCATTTAGGTACATTTATGAAAAGTGTGAAAATTAAAACTGATACATCCACATTACCTAAACTAATATAGTGCTTAGCATTGGTTAGCCACAGTGCAACATTTGGACAATCTAATTTCCTATGTACATCAGGAGACATGATTGGCTTAAACCAAGAACATTTCAACTGGTGATTATCCAATTGGTTTGTGGTTATTTTTAGTAAAAAAAAAAAAAAACTGTTAAAATTAGTTCAATATAATGACCTTTAGAAAAAAAAGCAATAAGTAGTGTATTTTAAAAGCGTAATTTTACAAATAAAATTATTAAAGACCCGACTAAATCTCAAGATAACCACAATCCAAGGTCAGACCACTTTCAATCTGTCACACAGCTGGAGCTGCCAAATATAAAAGACAAATTTTATAATGTGACAAAATGTAGAATGAATCACCTTTGGATATTCAGTGAGGCTTATTTACAGTTTAGCCAGTTAAAAAGTAGCACCAAGGATCCTTTTAGAGACTAATTAATAGCATGATCAACACAACTGACTGGATTAAATCCTTCATTATTTACTATATTCCCATTGGCTCTTAAGTTCCGCATGGTGAAGTATTTCATTATTCAGCAATGACCTCATTTGAAAATGACTGCCAAAAACCTTTTTGGAAAATATATTAATTACAGAAAAAGACTTACTTGGCCGTGTGCTGATCTTAGTGCATGGCTCAGTGTAGTCTCACGCTGGATCGTGCTCCTCTAGAGCACACTTAAATCTGTTGAATTACTTGATGGAATTTGGCAGTGTTCTAGAGTGCTCTAAAATACTGACTGGCTAAAACTGGCTAAATATCATCAATTCAGCTTGCGTAACAACCGCCATGCATGGGACTGAAAGCAATAAAATGCGCATACAACAAAAAAATTGACCAAACTAACGATCCCAGAGCACCTCATAACATATTACTGCATTTTATTTTCATGACAAAATGGAGAAAATATATATATCAACATTATATATTCTGCTGACTTTAAATATCTATATGTGGTTTTATTTTTTCAGCCAATTCCAGATTTAATTTCACTCTTACACTTATAATAACCTCCACACCAGGCAACTACAATAGTAGTAGTGAGATCAGACACTAGTTTGGTATCATTTGAGGAGGTCCGTGGTGCAGTCGGTGTTCCAGTTTATCTGTGAAGGACACTTAAGTTCTTCCACTTTGATCCGAACACGGTGGCACAAAGGGATTGTCATGATGGAACAGTATTTTGGTCTCTTAGTTCCAGCAAAGGGAAAGGAAATCCTCATGCTACAGCATATAAAGACGTTCTGTGCTTTTTAACTTGCTGTCAGTTCATGTACAAATGTAATTTTAGGCTCATTTGGCTCAGCTTAATACATTTTTTGATTGAAATCGGAAATAATGCAAAAAGATAGCCACAAACATGTGCACAAACACACACACACACACACAAAGTTTGCAAGTAAGTTTGGTTATTGTTTGAGTGTGAGATACACCATCTGTCAGTGCACGGAAGAACAGTCATCAGTCAGCTCCACACACATGGGCCCCACTTGCAGGCAGAGATCCGCTCTGAGCAATACCAAATACGTTACATGACAAATTTATTGGTGCCATGTCAGTCATTCATCAAAACACAAAATATGGATTTCGTCAGAATTTTCCTTAAGTCTTTCAAGTCATTTAGTTTAGATAATTAATCCAGTTCATTATTATTCTTTCAAATATTACCATGACTCACTTAAAATATGGATGTTGTGCAGAACGCATCACAAAAATGTGCAAAATCGGATTCGAACCTGGGTTACATTAGGCATGTTCAGACCTTTGATGCTTTTAGGAAGAGTTTTCAGACAATTTATTAGCAACCCTTTTTCCTGCTTCCTCACACACTTATCCAAACAGCTAATTATGGGGCAGCAGCGCATGGCGTAAAATCATGCAAATACGATTCAAGAGCTTTAGTCACACCGCAAACATCAGAATAAGGAAGCTGTCATTTCACTGATTTTACTATTGTTTCTAGCAGACGTCTGTTTTAATTATTTAAGAAACTGCTGATGTGGATTTTTTTCAGCAAAAAAAAAAAAAACATACAGTAATTTAGCATTTCAATGTGGAAAGAAGTGTTATTGACAAAATAGCGCAGACGAGAATAACCAGGCTGGTTTGAGTTGACAGGAAGTCTGTAGTATTTCAAAAAAACATTTTTTTATTAACCATGATAAGCAAAAAAGCATGTTAGATTGCCCAGCGCCTCAAAGGCAGATAGCTACAACAGCTGATAACCACATCAGGTGCAATTCACTGTAGTGGCTACAGACCCAACAGACACTTGAGCAACAAATAATAATAAGCAAATTCACGTATATAAACTAACATTGTATATATCACCAATTACATGCTTCCATTTACTTATAAAAACTTTCTATGCTTAAGTCTGATTTTTCCGAGTCTCTACCTGGTCTGTTTTTGCAGGTGGGAGGGATGTGTCAAAGTCAGTGAGGTGAATTAGCGTCACAGCTGAAAGTGACACACACAATGTGCCAGACGGCTAACAGAACTTTTAACGCTTTTTTTATTGTGCCGCAGGATGAGTAATTGTTATAGCCACCTCATTTATAAAAGATCAGAAAGTGCCATGCCAAAATAGAACATTCGACGATCAACAATCAGCTTATGAATCAACAAGCTATCTTCGGAGTAAATTAAGCAATTAAGCCCATCATCCCGCTGCCTTGTCGATGTAGTTTCAGGTGGAGACGCCATACAAAAAGAAAGGTCATGACTAATGCATGCATAGTAATAATTAATCAGATTTTTAGGTGTGTGTGTGTCTGTGTGTAGGGCATGTTTTTATATCTTACTGCAGCACACTAAACTAAACATTACAACTTTTTTAGTTGTAACCTTCAAGCTGCCAAAGTTGAGCCCTTAAGCAAAAGCCTTGCACCTTAAGCGCCTAATTGTGCATTTTCTCAATTGTAATCCACTTTAGACTTAAGCCTCATCCAAATGTCCACTGTCCACATTAAAGGGAGATGAATTTAGTCAATTTGAATAGAAACTGAGCTTTGTCACAATACTCAACAAAAATGAGGTGCTAAGAAAGGGGGAAAAAATCATTTTAGCCTCTGATTCACATCAGAGCCACAAAAGCCACATATTATAATTCCACTCATAATGTGCAGCAAAAGGGGCCTGTTTGCACTGGCCTAGAGTTGTTGAATGATCACCTGTAATAACAATGACAAATGCATATTATAATTAAGCTACATTCATCTTTGTAACGATTTTTCCCCTGTCTAAAGGTTGTTTTTAACATTGGCTGAAAATATTCAATGTCGGAAGAGGTGGCAACCCCGGATTTAACACTTTTTGTGTAAGAAAATTACAGTACAATGTTGCTGTTTACACACGACTCCAGTCTGATAAAAGTAAACTTCAAATAGGTACAATAACACATTTGGAAGCTAAACAATAATGCATTCATGAACAGGGGTTAAAAGAAGCTACTCATACAGCATTTATAATTGTATATCTAATAAAAACATTATATTTTTGAGGGAGAGGGTACGAGAGGGTATTAAAATGTTTTGAGACACAGCAACAGATGGCAGAAATAGTCTGACAGGAAGCAAAGCATTGTGCTGCCATCTATTGCCGTGTCTGGACACTTTCTGATATATGAAAAAACACTATTCCAGTCTTAAATAATCTGCAAGAACAACTTTCAGACTTAAAACTTAACTAACAGACTAAAAGCACGTTTTCACTCTTTTCTAACTGTGGGAAGTTTTGATCATTTAGTTACGTAGAGTGCTCGGTACAGGACACACAAGTTATTCTACACCAATCAGAACACACCAAGTCTTTATTAAGCAGAGGGGCTTGTCATGCTAAAAGAGTGTTTGCCTCTTAGTCACACATATACGTAGATGTGCTAGGAATGTGTTCACGAACATTCAGCTATATACTGTATAAGTGTGTAAATATAATTGGAATTGGGGTTACAATGCTTCTCCGAAATCAGCCATAAACAATTTTCTTCTTTCGAATATTTTTGAAACCTTTCTTACTTTCTTTAGACAGGTTCAGGCTAATTTAATTACAGGATCAGATTAAAAGAGATTCTATGTCTTGGTTATAATAATACAAATGTGAGAAAGAGGCGTAGACTGTTAGATTTTATACTCTAGTGGGTTGCAGTAACCCACCCTGATATAGCGCTTTATTAAGATAAAAACGTGTGGGAATAGCTATCTGATATCTTTGGAAACTTTATTCGCTTCAGGCTAATCCATTTTTGCAGATCAGATTTGATTGCTGTTGTGTTCCACGGGGCCCAAATTTCAAACGATCACAACATCCAAATATATAAACACCAGGATATATTAGTGTTTAGTAGATATCATGGGCAGGAAACTAAGTTCAGGAGGAATGTCCTAACCAAAGCTTTCTGTTTGGATTATAGATAAAATGTTCTTCTTAATATAAAATAATAAAAATTAAAAATCTAATATATTAGATTATTTAAGTGCCTGCCAAGCAAAGAATGTAATCATTGTAAGCGAGGAGAAGCATGAGATATTGCCTTGTTGCTGTAGGTCCAGTGTGACACCTCCCTAACTTAAAAATAACAAATAATCATCCGAACGCTACACAAAACTCTTTTAACTTACATCTCTGTAGCTGTAAGAATGGCTCAGAATGTTTGGTAGCATAAAGTGTCCTGATTCACTATCTCAAGAAGGTAGCCTTCAAATTATCTACATTTATTTATTCACATTATCAAATTATTTACATTTATTTCCTAATTCAGGATCTGCTGGAGTCTATCCCAGCCGTCTCTGTAAGGGCAAAAGACAGGAGGGGTTTACCCCGGACAGGTTGCCAGTCCATCACAGGGCCACACACTCACTCCTATTTTTTTATACGCAATTTTGAATCACCAATCAACCTAACATACATGTTTTTGTGGGAGGAAACCAGAGAAACCCAGAGTAAACCCGGAGTGGACTGTGGGAGGAACCCGGGGTAAACCAGGAGAAAACTGGTAGCACAGTGGTTAAGGAGTCGGGCTGCTCATTGGAAGATCAGGGTTTGATTCGCAGCACCAGAAAGCTGCCACCACTGGTCTCCTTAACCCCTAATTGCTCAGTTGTGTAAAAGAGATTAATATAAGTATATTCAATTCATTGTGCAAGGTACATGAGCCAATGAAATGCATTTTTTGCATATCCCATCTTGGGGTCAGAGCACAGGGTCAGCTATGATACAGCGCCCCTGGAGCAAGAGGGGTTAAGGGTCTTGCTCAAGGACCCAACAGTGGTTGACTTGCCAGAGGTGGGGCTTGAACCCAGATGTTTCTGGTCTTCAGATTAACAACTCAGCACCTTAACCATTTGAGCCACCACTGCCACCCTGTCACTCTGGATAAGGGCATCTGCCATATACTGTAAATGTAAAAGTTACGGCTTGCTGAAAGTAAAGATTCCTAAATAAAAGTACTAAATAAAACACGTCATACATCCGAGTGGTTATCCAATTGGCTAAAATTGGAGAATGTTCTTCCTGAAAATTGCAACATTCATACATGGAAGAATCAATTAAAAGAGCAATCGATTATAGTCTAATGTGGTCATAGTTCAAAAACCATATTTTGGGTATTTAAAATTTTGGTTTTAAAAATGACCTAGCTCCTAAAAATGGTTTTCAAAAAAAAATTTTTATTATAAATGATAGTGTGTTCTATGATGGTCTGTTGAAGGGACAGGAGTGGTACGTGTGAACGACTCATCATTCATTGGAACATTGGCAATTTTGGACACCTGCCTTACAGACACTGTATCATTTAACGATGCCTACACATGACTGCTTTTGTTTAACACTAAAGGTGTTTACTCTTACTGTTGGATTCCTGTTTGCTTTGTTATGACTCAGGTACCACCTGACCCTCGTGTGCTTCATTATATCCTATGTACATCCAAATCCAACCCTAAGCCTCTTCTTTGCTAGGTTTTACAGATTAAGGCACAACGATGAATGTCTGTGATATGGAAACAACTTATAAAGCCTGCTGATGTTACTGGCAGTAAACAGTAATTAGGAAAATCCTCAAAGGGTGTGGAGATTTTTAGCAAAGGATACTGGGGTATTTTCACTTGAGGGCTGTGCTTAGTAAAATAATAAACAACTATTAACGTTAACGTTATTAGCATCTGGAAAAAAATGGAACTCAGGGAATTTGAGAATCGAAATGGGAAAAACAGATCCACGCGAGAAATATTTCACATATCTCATTTATACGGTTACACAAAAGATTACAAGTTTGCGCAAATACACCACACAAAAGCTCTCTTGATAAAAAGCCTTCACTTTTCAAGAGGATCAACATTGTTTCCTAACTCACAGGAACATCTGTCTCAATATCCTAATTGTACAGCACCACACTTACTTCTTTGTTGTTAAAACCAAAAAAGATGAAAGAAAATAAATAGTGTTTGAACAGTGTTAAGCACCTAGCGAGTACGAATTACCCGAGTGTTCCCTCTTGGACCCCAAAGCTTTGGACTTCTCACAGCACCACCAAGAGAGCTGTTTGGGTATATTATGCAAGAATATCTCCAACAGGTACACACATGTTCTTTAATAATCTGGAGAATAAAATGGTTACGTTGGTAGACACCCAGAATGGGTTTAGCGAAACAGCTCTGAAAAGTTCCTTTAAATATCACCCTTTGTCCAAATTGAGGTTGTATTTGTATAAGGCACTGTGTGGTGATTCAGGTGCAGGCCCTCAGGCACCAACTTATCCTGTTAAGAAACCTGTCGCATATAATCTGGTATCTGCCATGAGCCAGGCTTACTGATGCTGCATGTTTACAGATGTCTGCTTTAGAAACCGGAGCACTGACAGAGTGTAACTGTGTTTATCAGAGGTGGGGCAGTAAAAGTTAATGTAAATCCGTCTGTCAGATTTGAAAAAAAAAACTGATAAAAGTGGACTCAGACTCTGTCTCAGACAGATTACAGGTATTTATGGTTCATAGGCTTTAAATGTCAATAGAGTGCAATAGTTGTCATGCTGATATGTTGGGGCAAAGTTTGGGGTCAAGTAATAAACACCAGCAAAATGATGAGTCTGTGTTAAGGTATGTGTCCGAAATAGGTTCTTAAATTGTTAACGCTTAAAGATGCTACCCATATTTTCTCTATTTTATTTGAACAACATGATTTAGTGTGTAGCTCCGAAACAAGACGGTTCAAACAGTAAACCAGAGACACCGAAAAGCTTACTGATGCATCAAGGAAGCGTAGACTAGACCATCTGGTTCAGTTCCATAGAAGATAAAGATAAGTAAATAATTCTGAAAGCTGAAACAGTCTGTGGATGTGTGTCCGACTGCTCATGGTGACCCTCGTACATCATCTAAAGCACCCACAATAGCATTAGATCTGAATGTTTTTTATGTAGTTAACCAGGTATGCGTGTTGTACCTATTAAGGAGATGGCAACATGATACACCGTAGGAAAGCCCTATCAGCAGTGGAATGCTCTGAGCAATGCTCAGCTGGTGAACCTTGGGTCTTAGCAATCATGTGGATGGTTTTTTGGCCTGTATCAACTACCTGAACTCCAGTATACTCCATCATGGCAACAGTATTCCCTAAGGGCACTAGCAATGTGCCCTTTTGCACTGCAAAAATTGTTCAAGAGTCGACTCAAATCATAGCCATTACACTAAACAATTAACAACTTAATTTAAATTATAATGTAAAAGAAAGCATATAAGAAACAAGACTTTGCATGTCCATAAACACATACTAACGCATCGCAAATTTTCAGTGAAAGGCATCAGCTTTAGAATAGCCGCAAAATCAGCGTAGACCTAAAGGCTTGCTGTGAAGTTATTAAGAAATCTAGGATATGTTTTGGATGATATTGTAGATGGTGCCTTTAAAACATCATGCATGGGGGAAAAAAAAGTTTCTTGTTGTCAAAACAAGTCCAAACACATCCCATGGGCAGTGCCATTCTAAAGCAGTGCAGTTGAATTCTAAAAGTGGACAAGGCACTCACGTTACACAGACCTGCTGTTATTTGTGGTGTTTACCCAATGACATGAACAGGAACTTAAGGGGTTACTAAGAGGGGGTACTAAGATATTCTTCAGACACCACTAATAGACGGGCACCAAGCCATTACTAGGGTGTATCACATTGCTGTACAGATGATGACGTTAAGAAACGCTTTGAGATTGCAGGATGCTATAAATGAGGTCTGGTTTTGGAGAACTGTTGCAAATGATACAAAGCGAGTATGTTGTTATATATACTTATATATATATATATATATATATGCATTATAATGATGATATGAATGCATTTTTAATGATTATGCCACAAATCATGGGGGAAAAAATATGAATTCAAAAAAAAAACTATAGCCTATCAGCTCAGTTATGTTAAAAAAAACAAAAAATCCGAACACAAAAGTCAGGTATTTTTAAATATAAGTAACGCATGCTCCCTCCATTGGTGAGAAAAAGAGAAACCTCAAAAAAAAAAAAAAAAAAGTGTGGAAAGAGCAGGAAGGTACTAGGTGTTTTAAGTGAAGGAGTGACTGACCGTGTCGGCCTTTTGTGTCCCCAGGGGGCAGAGTGCATCCTCTGTGTGCCCCCAGACTCCCATGGGCCTCATTCAGAGTTAATGTACCAGACAGCACAGATTACTTACTTTGAAGGCTGTCCACTTGCCTAAAGAATTCCACACCTCCTCGCCTGAACTCCCTTGGTCTGTTATCAGAGCTAAGGGCCAAAGCTTCTGAGGCATCAGTCAAAAAAGGAAAGAAAAGGGGTGAAAGTGGCACTCTGGGTGGCTGAGTGAGAACTAATAAGCATCACTATATGACTGCCTGCTGGTTGATTCTAAATGCAAGCACTGTGGGCCAACTACAGTAGAGCTAGTATCTCTGAATAACTTTAGATATTTTAATGCTTAGATTTCCAGCTTTAAATTTTACAGCTCTAGTATTATTTAGCTTTATTTACATCTCAGTACGATCTATTCACTCCTGAGCATTATAAAACTATCACAGCTAAAGAAAATATTTAAAAGAGTAACTTATACTGTTTTCATTTGGCTGATGCAATAATAATAAACCTCCTGCTAGGAAACATCTAAATTAATTACAATAACTGAGCATAAAAAGATCACAGTAAGATGAAAAAGGGTTTACCATACTACTACCATACTACATCACTACTCTGTTTCATTATTAATCTTTAATATATTATATGTTAATAACAGTAAGACATTCTGAAAGTTCTGAGTATAGAATTTACAGGTTAGCATTATTATACTAACTTTCTTTCCTGACTACAATTTATAAGAACAACAAGAACAAACTTCATCATATAAAATTTATAGATAGATACAACCTTGCCATTACTATTTTTTAACTATTATATCTTTTAACTGTTCTCATTTTATGTACATCAATGAAAGGTCTATATCCTGGGAGCTGCAGATGTGCTTTAAAGTTTCTATTAAAAAATACAATAAAAATATCCTCAAGCTAAATAGGTTGGGGTTTAAGATTACCAAAGCCCTGTTGGAACAATATTACATTACATGTATTAAAACAGGGAACAAGTCAAGAGATGTTTTCCTCTAAATTTGATTAAATTCTAACCCTCTTCTGTCTTTATTTGCTAACATGTGACTGATGTGCTGTCACATTTATACTGATATTTATTAAAAACAGATTTTTTTTGTAAAACTTCAAGTCGATGCATTTCCTATTTTGGATTTGTGCGTGTTACGAATGTGCTATAACTCGTGGATGTTTATCATTTTATTATCATTTTTTGACCTGGTTGTTCTTTCCTGTCTGTGACTTTTTATTTAAAAGGTTTGCAATTTAATTTTATTTGTTTTATTATTACATCCTTATGTGGTAACAATGGAATATCAAATGCAGTGGACAATCTGAACTGCACAACAAACAAGATTCTGGCTTTAGACATCAGGACATGAATCATGGAGTTTCTCTTTAAGCGCTTTAAATTATCTTTAAAAAAGCAATAATTTCAATGCATGGTCGATGCAAACATTTGTTTCTTTTGTTCGTTTTGTTTTCTTTTGTTTCAGGATTGTGGATTGTTTTGGTTTTTTTCATTATAAAGAGTTAAAAGAGAAAAAAATGTGTGTGCATAATGTGGCTAGGACCTCGGTTGCATGCCCCTAATGACATACTGAGGAAGAACCCAGTGGCTATAAGTTTCTGTAGTCCGATCCTTATACCTGATCTTAAAGCTTGTAGAAAAATAAAGACAAGAAAAGATCAACAGGTGGTTGTACATCCCAGTCCCAGGCATTTATCTTGCGCTGTGATCACAGAGTCGTTTAGAGAGATGACAAGAGTTTGATGTGGGGCTGCATCTCCAGGGGATTAGCAACTTTTTGTCTGGATTCAGTTTCGGGTGATGAGCTGCTATCTATGATGAGATGAAACCTGAGGATGCTGAGGATGAGTTGTGTGTCATCAAGATAGCAGTGATCTAAAAAGTCATGTAAGGATTATTCTGCTGAGTGAGTGGGTATAGAGAGTAAAGCAAATGAGGGCCAGGTACTCTAATGGGGACATCAGTAAAGAATCTGCATGTTAAAGAAGTAACCATGTGACCAAGGTGACTGTGTTACCATGTATAAAGCAAACCCATGGCATGCTAAGCCTATAAATAATTTTCCTTGTCTGTATTTTCTAATTCTTCATCTAGCACTTCGGAATTTATGGCCTGAATCCTATCAAGGTTGTATTTATAATTGCTGTAGCTGGGGATTGCAAAAAGAACAAGGGCAGAAAACCAATGATTCATCTTACTACATTACATCATCTAATAGTAGATGGATATTCAGGTGAACTGTTGCTCTCTTGTGTGGATCGGATCCAGCAGACGATTAGTCGTCTACACCCTAGCAGCACACAGAGCGGTGTCTGATCACTACGTAAGTTGCAGGTGGGGCACAAGGTGCATCGTTTCCAGGAAAAAAAAATTTAATTTAAGATGGTAATAGTAAAATGTGTGTTGTCATGAAGATGTAGTAACACAGTGGTTAGGATGTTGGACTGCTAGTTGGAAGATCTGGGTTCGTTTTCCAGCTCCACCGAGTTGGGCCTTTATGCAAAACCCTTAACCCTTAATTTCTCCATTCTATAAAAAAGATAAATGTATGTCGCTCTGGATAAGGTGGTGTCTACCAAATGCCGTAAATTTAAATGGGTCTCCCATAAACGTTTGTCATGTAATATCCTGAAACATTATGTAACCCTGTAATATCTCATAACATAACAGATCCTTTAGCACCGCTTAACTGGATCAAGCAGTTATCATGGTACAGTAAATGTATGCGTCTACCGAATTCAGTAAAATGTAAGCATGGTCTTCCTTCCAGTCAGGTTAATGAATAAACTACCACCGGTACTATCATGCCTTGATATTATCAGCATAGTTATATATCATTATTCTTTTATTATATATATTCTATAAATAAAGGAAGCAGAAATTTGAGTTCCTGATGTATAAACAAGAGATTCAATATGTGTTACAATATAAAAGTACGATTTTAATTCTGTACCAAGGATACCTTTATGTAAAGGTAAGCCTGTTGAGTTTAGTATTCAAGGATAACCTTTTACCTAGTTTGGCAGTTACTAACTTAGTGTCCTATAATCAGTATTCATACAGAAGTAGTCATTATCCCCTTCTGGTGTGGTTTAGTTAGAACAAGATGGCTGGCTTGTGGCGGTCTTGTAGTTTTTAAGTTTGCGTGTTCTTACTACATGATTCTTGGGTATATATTTATATAACCTATGCGATTACTAAATAACTCTCTTTTCAAACCTGATGTATGAAACTTAATAATAATAATACAATCATTTTTCTATAATCATGTACTTCATAGAAACCATTTACTTTCAGTCTATTTAATCAACATAGATTTTAAAAATTATAACAAGGCTCCAAGTACATGGAAATATACTCAAACACAAACAAATATCTAGATAGAATTTTTATCAGTTATTCCAAAGAGACTAATATCGTTACAGTCCCGGGTTTTATTGGTGACAGCTTTCTCTGTTCCTCACACAGAGTACCAATTTCCACTTGGAAGTGTTTCAAAAATGTGACAGAAAGGATATCTCGGCACCTCCATATCCTCCCCATGACAGTGTAATTCCCTTTACCCTGCGGCCATGTCTGCAAAACTCAGACAGTTTACATGCTCATGTATATATATATGCTCAAGTGAGAGAATAGAAAGTTGCCAAGGGTTTGCGTATTTAGTGTGATATTACATACAACAGTTAACCCATTAATTACCTACAGGTCTCTAGGACTGCTACAATAACAGTTTCCTTCCAGAAACTCGAGCTGTGAAAAAAACACTATAGGAACGCCTCTGTGTGACTTTGGTCTAAAGCATGTGTGTAAAAGTTTAGTGGAAATGCGACACATCATGGCGGCTGACACAATTAATCTGATTGACGCATCCAGTGGCGTACCAGGTAAGCTTTTTTCTTCAGTAACTAGAAAAAGCAAGAGGTGTGATCAGTGCTTTAGATTGTGAACCCTTTCTGTTTGATTGCAACCAGCGATAAGCATAGTCTGTTTGGGACCAGAGCATGCACAGTTAGTTTTGGTTAAGACACTGAGTTGTCAATTGGAAGACCAGGGAGACCTGGGTTCAAGCCCCACCCACTGCCAAGTCCGCCACTGTTGGGTCCTTGAGCAGGACTCTTAACCCTTCCTGCTACAGGTGTGCTGTATCATAGCTGACCCTGCGCTCTGACCCCAACCTTGCAAGGTGGAATATTTCACTATATGTTGTACTGTGTATAATCATGTATGTGACAAATTAAATTGGAATTTGTATTGCGGACGGCTACTGCCGCACATTCTCCTACCCCGTCTAACGTTGTTTAAAAACAACAGCCACGCACACAGCCCCATGGCTCTGGATGCTAATTCCTGAGATATCTAGAGTTTGTGCTAGCACTGGTAGACTTTCAGGGAGAATAGGCCAACCCTGCGAGAATCCTGAGGCACCAGTGATCAGGTTAACTCTGCTTCACCGACTCATTCATTAGACTGAAAAAAAACGTGCTTCAGACCAAGATTACATGGATGCGTTCCTATTTCCTATTTTTGATGCAGTGTCTTAGAGACTAGAGACAAACTAGAGACATTTCCTAAAATGTTTCTGTCTGCATTATTAGCTTAATAATTTTTCTACAATTATTATAAAAAATAAGTGTGTTGGATCTTGTTTCTGTCATTTCAGCTCAGATAGGTGTCATGGGTGGTTCCTGGAAAAGGAGCTATTACTAAGTCTGCCAGGGGGAAACGTCTTTGGGATAAAATAAAGTGGTAATTCACATTGCCGGTATTTATAGCAATATCCAATGGTGTTTTAGGAGACTTACTATATTTTTCTTGGTGTATAAAAACATGGAAGAACTTAATGAGTTTGTGACTGTATAAATTAAAAAAGTCATTTTAAATCTAGTGTGAAAGACAATAGAGACACTATACAATCAGTCTATAAAGGCTAAATTATACTCATTTTTATTTTATAAACTGGTAGAAACATTTAAATCGCCTTTAATAGCTGAATTTTAACATTATGTCATTACTAGTAATCTTAATACAAATTTTATAGATGTACTTGTAGATATACTTAGAATTTTTTCAGCATACTGCCATACTGTGTCATTATTGTGTTATTACTGATTTGGGGATATTTAAAATATTTTGCTTATAATTATTTTTAAAGTATAACACGTTTAACATTTCGTACAAGTGTAATAACATTTCTGATGCTTGGTCATCAAAAGCCAACAGACCAGCCTTAGTGTCTTCAATTTAAAACGGATCAGTACTAAAACAATGCTAAGGATTCCTTTTGCTAAAGTTCTTGTAATAAGTAGCTTAAAATCTCTTCCACAGGTTTAATACTTATGAGATCTGGTAACTTTGGCGGCCTTAGCATTTTATTTATGTTAATTTCATCCTTAACAAACTATTCAGTGTGACGTCATGCTCTGTTAGGGACAGTGGCATCCTGGAAGAGACCACAGGCATCAGGATAGACGTGTTGGATCATAAATGTGAACGTGAATTAAAGTGATCTTTCCCTCTAAATGCGACCTAATCATGTAATCAGGTAATGTTCTACGAATAGTAATTGTAGAGTTATGAATCAGAGGTATAATTATGTCTGTTACTATGGTTGGCAAATTTAACGCTTACACTTACAATGATATAAAAAAATAGATATTTAAAGATGTTGATAGTAAAATAATGTCTGCACAGCAGAGATGAGATAGCTTTTATCATGTGATAAGCTTGGTAAAATAAAAGATAACCCAATGAGGACGTCTGAGGATTTGCATTGTGCTGCCATGTGCCAGTGTTTTGCACTTTTTATTTATCCTGCTGTAAAAGGATCTATGAAACCTATTCTGAAGAGATGCCAATCTTTAGAATCTCTTAAAGGCATAAGCCTCTGAATAGACATCCGTAAGTGTTCATTTTATCATGATCACACTTTCCCACTTGCTATTCACACTGCGGTCGTATTGCTGTTTCCTTCCTTTTGAGCTGCCCTTTTTAGACCTGACTGTCCTAATTGAAACGTATAAAAGTGTCAATATGATAGAAACTCAAGGCTTTTCGGCATGTTTGGCACCAAATGAATGAATCACACAATGTACCTACTCATGGATTTCCTTTACATAAAGAAGAGTGTTTGCTTGTGGTAATTAACTTTGCTTCCTCAAAAGGCTCAGCGATATTGTGTGTGTTTGTGTTTGGATAAGGGAGTGGAATCAGTGTTGTTTCATACCACACAAGTGGGTACGGCTTTTATTACAGACAGTCACTGTGTACAGAAAAAAAAATGACTCGGGTTTGTTCGTGCTAGACATGCGTTTGTTTGGTTACTGCGTCTAGACGCAGCTGGCTTGGGCTGGGCATGTTTAAGCGACACACCTTATGCCTTGTATCTGCATGGCTTGTAGAAAGTGAAGACCTTCCTGTGTATGGGGTTATATATATTATATATATATCTGTCACAATTCTGGGAGTGAAAGATCATATTTTTATCTATCTTTTATCTTTGTCTTGCAAAGGAAAAAAGTATTCAGAGCGCATAAAAATCAATTTAGGGAATTTAAGCTGCGTCAAAATGCTAAGAGAACATTTCCTGCGTGACCACATTCTTGAAGCACATGTGAAACCACGCTAATTGGAAAGCAATATGTCATAAGCATGGCACGTCAGGGGTGCACAAGCAAGCATCCAGCTATGGTGAGTCAGGCTTCTTCTCTTTAGCGCTTGTTTTGCGAATTCTTAAACAATCATGCTGAAAAGGAAGGCTAAGACGGTGAAGCATGCTAGGTCGGCTCTTGAGGGAGCTCTTTAATGAGATCGAACAGCTGTTCTACATGGCAGTTGGCCAGGCTGAACTGCTGGGACACCTGGGTGACATTGAGGCTAATCCAGAACTACGCAAGGCCGCAGATCTAGCGCTCTGAGCCACTAAGAAGAACGCCAGGGCAGGAGGCCACTCTATGGCAGCCTTAGTGGCCGTGGAGGGCATCTGTGGCTTAGCCTCACTGACGGATTGGGATTTAGCGGTCCTTCTGGACTCCCTGATGCCTTCCTATGGCTTCTTTAGCAGTGCAGTTGACATAACAGCCGTTGGAAGGTTTCAGGAGCCGAGTAAGCAGGCGATGGCACTTAAAAGGTGACCGGACTGCCTAGAAACACAGCGTTGCGAGTCAGCAGTGCTCGCAACCCTCATAGAACTCCAGAATGTTCACACTGAAATACCTGCAATGACTGTGTCCCTCATATAGGGCACCAAGGCATTTACACAACATGCAATCGTGGAGGCCCAGGGGCCCTATAGCCCACTTGGTGTGACCATGTTGTGTCCTGTCAGGCGTAGGGACTTTTGCAATCCGCAGGCTATTGTCAACTATGCTCCGGAGGTACCATGTCATGGCAGACAGGTCTTGTATATGAGGCATGGAACCCACATGAACTTGTAAGTATCACTGGAAAGCAACGCTCAGGGCGCAGCTGTCCAGCTGTTAGTCAAGTAGCCGAAGCACAATATTAAACTTAGCTGTTTAAAAGTCTCAACACTACATCCAGACACACAGACAGTAATTGTTTTTAAGCGATTGTTTTTAGGCGAAATTTATTGTATACTGCTGTGTTTAATCATTTCTATGTCTGATCTGCTTCATTTAATATTGTTTAAGTTAAGAAGCCAAAATTTGGTCAGGTTTTATAGTGATTTGACTAAGTCCTAACTTTTCTAAGCAAGGTCTCTTAAAGATCTCTTAAGATAAGAACTCTTTTTAGTTAATTTAATCTTGTAATTTTCTACTATTAATAAAGGTTGTAATAAATGATTATTTTTGGTTGATAAACTTTAGTCCCTTTTTGTGCTTATTAAGATTTGAGCTAACATACAGAGTGACTGATTGCTTGACACAATACTATAACCTAGTGGTCTATAATTATAGTACATATAAAATATATATAAATATAATACAAAGTCTATAATTTGATCTATAATTTGAGAAGCTTTAAAGATGTCCAAGCCGTTTAGCCATTAAAATAAAATACCCTTCGGTCCTGGACTTATTTTCCTGTCTGTCCGTCTGGAGGTTCTGTGCATGTCCTCTTTATGTTCATGGTCAATATTCCTCCAAAAGTTTATGCATAAAGTTGCATGTGTAAATTTCAGGAGAATAAGTGGAAAAATGATGTCCTGGTGGATGTGAAAAATACATGTTGGTATTTATTTAATTGCATTAACAAAAGGAGCATAAATGTTAACTCAATATCTACATTGGTCCAGACGATTGACTAGTGACTACATTTTTGTGTATCTGTTTTTTTTGTGGTTGTGGTTGTTTTTTTATATGTTTTATTTAAATAATCTTTGCAAAGCAGAATCTTAAATAAATAAAAAAAAATTACTGTATGGAAATCAAGAAAAGTTATAAAACAGGCTAGCTCAGCTGAAATAGCCACACACACACACGCACATACAGACACAAACACACACATCCATCGGTTTATTGTGCCTTACAGACCATCACAAAAACTATCAATGTTTCTTGACCAGGCAATAAACCAAAATGTTCTGGTAAGTTTATAATCTTGCAGCGAAATCAGGTGTTTATTCATGTTCAATTGACAAATGAAGGGTTGATCTCAGTTTAAAAAACAATCAACACTGAATGCAAAATAAAACAACCCAAGAAATATTTTTGACTTGCATTTTCCAAGACACCGGTCCAGTTTTAGGAGGAAATTCAAAATGAGAGTTCGAGCATACATAAATATTTGTTTTTGTGATTCAACAAACTAATGACAACCCATCCATGGTTCAATTGAGACCCAATAAAGTGTCAAACAGCTAATTTGCACAACTGATTATGTGTTTGAAGTGGTGGATATACAGGGCGAAAGAGTATCGGGTGCATCAAACAACAGTGTGTTTGGTTAAGACCTAATGCGTTATGACATAAGTATATGATGAACAAACTCGCTCAGAGGCAGACCGCCGATGCTGCACCGAGTGCAGTTTGATAGCTTGCTCACATGGGTGGCATTGCTTTGTCACAATGTATAAGCAACATCAGTTTTAACTTAGTTGCACTAAAACCAGATGTGAATTAACTCATAACAGCCATTGTTTTCTTCAAAAAGTATAAGAGGCGTAGGAAAGCTGCTAAAGAATGAGGAACAAGTGATGGGCTGAACAGCAGTCTATTGCCGGCATATCCGCTTTACATAAGGGGTTTATTATTGAAGTCACAGACTAGCACATGTGTTTATATAGTCACCATATTACTGGGGCAAAATTAATTTAATAAAACCACAATGAATAATTAAAATCTAAGTTCTAAAACTTACTAAAAGATCCTAGTCATCATTTATATACACGATATGAAAAAAAACATCAGCTTATTCTTTTAAACTTAAAGACACCTGAGATGCTTTCCAAAAGGGAATAACCTATACAGAAACATCATCCATATCAACAATAACTCTTACTGTTTTAATCTGTTGAATGTTAATGTTTAGGAATATGACATCTAAAATAAAAAAATAATCTAAAGTAAGCACATGATTATTATAATAATCATTATTATTATAAATTTTGCCGCTGTCAAATTTATCAACACCTTGTTACCAACCACAATCAAGGGTTCGACATCAATTAACTTTTAACTGTATTATCAGACTAATTATCAAATTACCAAAATGATGTAAGGTTAGTTCAAAATAATAAACGGTTAATATAATTGTAAAAAATCCACTGAGGCGAGTAGTAGTGCAGTTTTTTTACAACGTGAACAAAATAATAAACATAAACTACTCTAGGCGTGACTTGACGTAGTTTGACTTAGCATAGCTTATCTTACCTTAGCTAGAACATAAGCACAAACATAAAGAAAACAACGAACATAAACTTGACTAGTATAGGCTTGACAGCGGTACAGTGACAAACCGAAATCCTCAACAAAGACAAAGGGAAACACAAGGTCTATAAATACAGAAGACTGACCAATAGAAACAGGACACATAGACAAGAGGATTACACATGAGTGCACATGAGGAACAAAGATCCTGTGACACAGGACAAGACAGGAAGTAAACAAAAGACAGAAAAATAACAACATGACATGATATAAACTAAAACAGGAGACAAGATCAGAACATAAAAATAGAAACATAAACATGAAACAAGAAACATAACCCTACAATAATCTGGTTTATTTTGCGGTTTGAACAGGCGATATTTAGATTGTCTAATCTGATTAATTTTGCTGGTTCAGATTTTCTAAAGCAAGCCAAATTTATCCATACAGTCTTCTTTGTTGGGGTGTTTTATCAACACATGACTCTTCTCTCCTATCTTGCTTTCTGTTTGGACCCACAACAACATGAGATTGGTGTCAACAATGAAATCCCACAACTATGTATGTTTCACTTTCTTTACTTTGCACTATTTTATTATAATGCATCTTTGACCCATCCATAACTATCTAATGTTACACTTCTATATATTCCATCCATATTTACTCTGTATTTACTGTTCATACTCCATAACTATCTATCTTCCCTCCTGTATATCTATCCATTTTATATTCCATGTATCTATCTATATGTCATCCTTGCCTGCTATACTTATATAATATACCCTCAAGATACCATAAAACATTCTACTGCACTTCTTTGCATTATTTACCCACCTCTGTAATTATCAACCTTATACCCTTATTTATTACACTGCTATTTATTGTAAATAAGACACTTGTGTACTTCTGGTTGGATGCTAGCTACATTTCATTGGTTCTGTACATGTACCTTGCACAATGACAATAAAGTTGAATCTAATCTAATATAATCTAGTCTAAAAACAACTCACACACAGCGGCGCAATGAGTTATTTACAGTCCTCTCTGGCAATCCAGTAATCCAGCATCACCCCCAAAATCATTACCATATCACCTTATGCTAACATTAAATATCTTGCATTGAAAAGTGCGTTAAGTCCATAAGGCTGTTTTTCCTTCCTCACAATCTGCTCTACACATGTGCATTAGCTTGTCTCCATCTTGAAATAGTTGCATGCAAATTTGAAACTATATACATGTTAAATGACTGTAAATACAACGCTTTACCCAAAGGTAAATATTATAAGAAACACTGAAATATTTTTCAGTATAACATTAAACGGTATCAAACTATTATTTCTAAATGTTTTCTATGTAAGATTGTCCTGATTTTAGACCCTGGGAAAAAGATAAAGCCAATGTCAGTTCTTACACGTGGTGATAGAACTTTGAGTAAACACTGTGTGTAAGTAGTGGGCAGTGATGACCTGGCTTATTATGCATGATGATTCAACAGGTTCCGGAAAGCGTAGGCTAGTTCTGTGTTAATAAGTGAGGAAATCTGCTCAGTAGTACACACATCTTGTTTACTTTACCTTCACTACTACCGACACCTGATTCATAATACGGAGCGCTTTCGTGTAAGTAACAGCTTGTAAACAAGTGGGTTTAATAACATTTTTTGACTCATTTATATGTCATATGAACTTTTAACAGACACCTAAAATGATGAGCACCACTACAATGAATTGTCTTTTTTTTAATGGAGTAACAAATGGAGTGACATCTAAAAATATTAACTTAATTTACATAACTTGCAATTACAAGGATTTTAGACCAGTACTAAATACTGAATATTTTCAGTCCTCTTACATTCTAAGATATGTGTGTGCAGTTGGCTCCACAGGTTTCGAATTTAACCATGGTACCGGAATATTTCTGTTAAAAATGTAAATACGTCTAATAATAAAAACAATATACTATTATTAACAGGAGTAATAGCACAGTAATTAAGGTGTTGGACTGCTAATTGAAAGATCAGGGTTCGATTCCCAACTCCAAACTGTCAGTGCTGGACCCACGAGCAAGACCTTTAACCTCAATTGCTCAGTTGTATAAAAAGAGATGAATGTAAGTCGCTCTGAATAAAGTCGTCTGCCAAAATGCAGTTAATGTTAATGTAAATAACTAACGGATTTTGTTGAATGGACTAGTGGTTAGATCCTTGAGAAGTTCCAACAGTAATCACGCTTATCCTGCCTGTCTTAGTTGACTCAAGTTCATCGGTTCAACCCTTTAACTTTGATGACCTGACCTTAGACTTGCCCTTCTAACTGCATTACCAATAAGAGGCTGATATACTAGTCTCAAATGTGACCACTCAATTGGAAGACTCAGACGCACATAGTTCATCTATAGGATTAAGCTAAGAAGGTCAGTTAACAGGAAGGTCAGTTCACCTCTTGCTGCAGGCTGACATAGAATGGGAACTAATTTGGTGCTGAAATCAAGTACAATCGCTCTGAGTCGTGGTGTTTTTGTGTTTGGAAAACAGTGTTTAGATCAACCACACTGTTACTTCCATCACTAAAACAGGCCAAAGCTGGTGATCCTAATGAGCATCAGGAAAATGTGTGGTCAGTTTTTCAGGTGATTTAAAGATGATTTTAAGATTTTCTCTTTGACTCTTTGCAAAAATGCCACAAATAGAATAAGACTTGATCAATTTTGGGTAGCTGTGAATTGATGCCTTGATAATAACTAAAGGAATTTATATTGTTCCTTAGCCAGAAAAAGGAAAAGCAGTAGCTCAGTGGTTAAGGTGTTGGACTGCTAATTGGAATATCTGGGTTTGATTTCCAGCACCACCAAGTTACCACTGCTGAGCTCCACAGTAAGACCCTTAAACCCCATTTGCTCAGTTGTATAAAAGAGATAAATATCGTCGATCTGGATAAAAGCGTCTGCCAAATGCTGTAAATGTAAATGAAAAGCTGTTTACCTGTCCCTTTATGCCATGAGAGACTTATCTAAAGCACAATCGCAAAATACATTTCATGCCTTCAAAATAATACATCTGTTTAATATATTTGGATTTCCGTATCATTATGTCCACAGGAACAATGGAAAAAAGTATGCAGAATTAAAAAGACAGTTTCGCAATTATTCTGGGTTGTTGATGAGAAGATTGAGGTTTAAGCCCCCGCTGCGATGCTTGAGCCCTATAAACAACCTCTCTAATGCTTTCTGCTCCAGGAGAGTCCCATCATGGTGTGCTCTCGTCTTACCTTGTGACCTCAACATTCTAAGATGGAATATGCAAAGAAAAGAACTACATATGTATATGTGACATTAAAAAGCATTTTTTTAACCTCAGCTGCATCACACAAGGTATGCACAAGTGATAAGTTCTTCAACCGCGCAGTTACTGTTATATACTTTTTATAAGACATAGCTGGTTCTATTACCCAAGATATAAGGCAGTCAAAAAATCGGACATGAAACCTTTCCGTCTTTAGATTAAGGCCAGACCAAATAAATGAGCATCAATGACATTTTCAGATGCAGCCCAAACTGCTGATATCACTTTTCTCACTTTCTTCCAGTGACTCATGTTTGTTAGCCGGTGACATAACCTGTATCACCATTGAACGTCAGTACCGGCTTCCTGAATGGCACCCTGGGATGACAGGTCCTGTTTGTGGCACCAAAAGTGGCCAGACACACGGTTGTGGAAGATTTTAGTGGAACTTTGCGAGACTCATGATGAAAAGCCAATTTCATAATATCAACATATCATGTTAATCTCAGCAGGTCCCATCACGAGTGCCTAGACTAATAACTGAAAAACTAAATTTATATATATAATTACTATCCATTTGTGTGCCCTTGGTAAAAGTATTTTCTACAAAAAATAGCTTATGTAAAAGTATATTTCATAGCTACTATACCATAAACAGCCGTTTTGGAGTAAATCTGATGTTGCATAGCATTGTGGGAATAATCGCCACACTCTGTCTACATTATCTGCTCCACATAAACATAGAATGTAAACAGGACATTTTTGATTGGTTGTTCCTAATAACCATAGATAAATCTGAGGGACATGTCTAACATACAGAACTTTCTATTCGAGATATGATTTAAAGAAGCAGGGATTAAGTAGAAAGAGAGCTGAGTGTGTAATTATTCCATCTGAGGTCTATCATGCCTTCATTGTGCATGCAGTGTATTTTATATAGTAAAGCTTTCGTTCTGGAAATATAAATAATTATGTACATATGTAAATTTAACACATTTCTTGTAGGAGCTTTAAACAGTCTTTTCTTGACCAGGCTGTCATTTTTTTTCCAAATTGCAGCTGGTCATAATTTAAGAATAAAATACTCTAGCTGACAGATATAAGCACTGACAATATACTTCTCTAAAAATGCTCACAGATCTGCTGCCATCTGCTGGCATGTCTCAAAACATTTTGATACCCTCTCTTATCTAATATCATCGTGTTAACTGCATTTACTACTGTTATAGTAATAGAAGGAGATAAAAGGAAGTTGTTTGACCCTCAAATATTAGCGCTTACAAGTTTTATTAGGTGCCAAAGTCCATTAAAATTGCTTAATAGTTCACAGTTGGTTGTTTTATGATGTTAGAAGGTTTTAACTTGCCAAAGTCGCACCATCACAACTTGGAGTATTCAGTGTCCCAAGCAATACGCCTCTTCCGAAGGTTTCCTCAGCATGTACACAGACCATTACTCAGACAGCTCACGTCATACCGTGTTTACGCAATTAGCTCTTGCTCTGGTAAGGACTAACAGGGGAAGTACCTCTTCCACTGTCAACATCAGCTCTTATTGCGTGGCAACAACACACCACAGCCTGAGAAATGCACAATTCCCTTTGCTCAGTCCAAACACTTCAGAGTGTGTGTACATGTGGGAGCCAGCGACCTATGGTGGAGGAGGTTCAGAGAGGAAAACGCTGCTAAGGCCCAGAAAGGTCCCTGAGTGCTATATTTGGTATGGAAAGTTATCGTACCTCTGAGACGGAACGGGCAGCTGGTGAATCTTGGTGGTTGGCAAGGATGAGGAAGGGGAGTGTGCAGAGCTGAGGGTGTTGCAGGGCCAAATGGAGCTCAGATCGGCAAGCATCCATCTCCTCATCCGAAACAGTACTGTCAAGAACAAATACCACTCCTTGGGATCCTTGGTAGTAGCGACTCCAGTATTTCTTGATATTGTCTGCTCCTTTAAAAATAAAAAATAAAAACAGCACACTGGGTAACCCACCAATTTTTGTTTTAACTCTAATGTGGTGCTTAGGTTTTTTCTATCTAGCTAATGTTTATGGGTCTGGTGGACCCACTGAATTATTAGTTTTATTCAACACAGACATAACAATTAATGGAAAAACACTTAAAAAAATCTGTTCTATTTTATGTTCTAAATGGAAAATGAGCCAAGAAATGAGAATGAAAAATTAATTGAAATAAGATGCCACAGACACAAGCACCACACAAGAAATCATTTTATTAATAGAGATGTTTAGATTTGCAGGATTAATAACAGAAATATCATTTATGAACATTAATAACCACCACCTCTTTAATGTACCTGATAGAAATTAGAAGCCTGGAATAATCGCAATGGGTAAAGGTGTTGGACTGCTAATTGTAAGATCAGGGGTTTGATTGCTGATATCACCAAGCTACCACTGCTGGACCGCTGAGCAAGGCCCTTAACCCCTACCTGCTCAGTTGTATAGAAGAGATAAATGTAACGCCAGACGTCAGGAGTAAATGTAAGCCACTATGACATCATTTTTACATGCTCACAGTGGTGACATGAATAAGATGGCTGAACCTCTTTGTTAAATGCTTAAGTATAAACAATATGATAATTTGCATAGGCTTTCACTAGAGCACTAACGTGTGTGAGTGTGTGAGTCAGGTGTTAGACAGAGTGAGACCAAATCTGGAACAGGATGTTCAAACCCATACACACATACGAATTTTTTCAGATGTCAACACTTTTTTGGTCTATATAATGTAGGTTCAGCCAGTTTTAGTTTTAAATTACATTTCATATCGGGTAGATGCAACATTCTCTTGAAAAAGAAACACTTTTTTCATGTGTTAAATATAAAACTATGATTACTGGACAAAATGCAAAAATAATTAGGTGATATAAAGCTCTAAATTTGTTGCAGCTGTACAAAACAAACCAAAATAAAATAATAGTATAGAATTAAAAGTCCAAATCCTCTGGAATAATTGCAGTTTTAAACAGGCTACCTGCACACAAAGTGCTGACATATTTCCACTAAAATCAGTTCAGTTGCCTCCGGTATCATACCCCACATGTACACCGGTAGCCTTGTAGCTGCACAGAATGGGGATTTTTTTTTTTAATAATATAATAAAACTTCAGTTTTTAAGCAGAATGTATAAGTACAGAAAAATTGTTTCAAAAAAGTCTGCTGTCTGCCTATAAAGATGACATGGAAATAAAAACTCCTAAATCATTCGTAGGATCTAAAATCTCAATAACAGGAGACACAGAACGTGTGTAAATGAAGAGAGAAACAGAATTATGTTTGCCAGGTATTTACATTGCTTATACATACATATTTAAATACTGCTAAGTATTATAACACACCAGTGGTATTTACACTGCGGCGCTAACGTATGCTAGCATGTATGATAGGAGCATGTGAATACACTACGTGTCCAAATCTTGTGTGGATGTGCATAATGGTGGATGTAGCTTGAAACATGTAGCTTAAAAACCTGTTTCTTATTGGTTGTCGATGTATGACAGTGTTTGTATCATTCGACTCAAAGTTTCGACGGACATTACACGTGCCGGAAGTGACAAAGTTGGCTAACCTTAAATACGGAAGAGAGTGATATGAATATTGTAGCTTTGTTTTCAATTACTGTTTCTTATAACTCTTTCCGTTTAACCTGTGTTTAAACCCTGTTTTCAACAGGGTGGAAACAACAGCTGGTTTTACCCACTAGAGGTAGCAATAGTCCAAAACTATAAAGCATCTGGAGATGGGGGGGAGAAAGAGAAAGAGAGAGACAGACAGACAGACAGACAGACAGTGGTGCAGGTGTTTACAAAGGTGTAAAGATGTAAGTCTTCTGCTTTCATTGCTTACAGTGTTTACTAAATGTTTTTCATTTAGGGTGGAATTATACATGACAATACATGCAAAGTCTGGTACAAACCCACATAAAGATTTGGCAGACAGGAAAAAAGAGTCAGGAACTACAACTCTTTATACCAGGGCTGGGCAATCTTGGTCCTGTAGGGCTGGTGTCCTGCAGAGTCCAACCCTAATCAAACACACCTGAACCAACTAATCAAGATCTTGCTAGGTATACTTAAGCAGGTAAGTGTGTTGAGACAAGTTGGAGCTAAACTTTACCGGACACCCGCCCTTCAGGACTCAGATTGCCCAACCCTGCTTTATACAAAACTGTAAATTTATAAAGACTTAACATGAAAAGAACATGTGGGAGTGATAATAAGTGTGTGTGTGTGTGTGTGTGTGTGTGTGTGTGTGTGTGTGTGTGTGTGTGTGTGTGTGTGTGTAAAGCAATAGAAAAAGAAAAGTGGGCCCAACCGGAAAATAAATGTCAACGTCAAGCAACAGTATTCTGAAAAAAAGCCAGTTAAAGACAATCACTGACATAAATCATGCGGATTGTCCATACAAACATGTATTTCAGATCCTGAAGCATTGCCTTCACTCTGGACATCCTTACAACAGTATGTCACATTTGTTTACTGCAAATAAAACCCACAAAACACAGGTTTAAGGGTAGTCACAGACTAAACTGCATGCTTGAGCTGTCTTAACTGAAAACAACAATAAGTGCGTGCCATTGTTTTGTCTTAAGATGTCCGCCAGTAATGTTTACAATAAAAAAGAATTTTTCCCTGACCGAATGTAGGAGTTGCTGTTTCTAGTTTTTGATGCAACAGGAATGATATACCATAATATTCATTTATTTATCTTCTATATTCGGGCTACAGGGATCTGCTGGAGTCTATCCCAGCTGTCTCTGAAAGGGCGAAAGGCAGGAGGGGGACACCCTGGACAGGTTGCCAGTCCATCACAGGGCCACACACACAGTCACACTCACTCCTTGGGACAATTTAGAATCACCAATTAACCTAATGTACATGTTTTTGGACTGTGGGAGGAAACCGGAGAACCCGGAGAACATGCAAACTCCACACAGAAAGGACCCTCCCCGGGAATCAAACCCCGGACCATCTTGCTGTGAGGCAACAGTGCTAACCACTAAGCCACTGTGCTGCCCATACCATTCATTCATTCATTCATTTACTATACCCGCTTATTCCCTAATTCGGGGTCACGGGGATCTGCAAGGGCGAAGGGCAGGAGGGGGACACCCTGGACAGGTCGCCAGTCCATCACAGTGCTGCCCATACCATAATATAATATTCCAAAATCCAGAAATAGTCATTACACCACATCAAACATACCAGCAGAAAAGATTCTATACTATACTCCCAGTATAGTGTTTACTAACAAGATTATTCAGAATTTAACGCAACGTGAGGTCAGCTTTACATGTTCTATAAATGAAAACACAGGCCAAAATCAAAATTAGAAAACACCAAATAGTAAAAACCGAAAGAAAAAAAGGTGATAGACTTAAAACTGACATAAAACAAGCAATGGCCAAAACCATTCAACCAAATTAAAAGCCAAATCTAAAAATACTGTGATTGGTTAAATAAGCTTAATATGCATTATAAAGTTAAGATAGCGTGATTGCAAAAAAAAAAAGGCATAATTGGTTTTTGCTCATTTTCAAAATCACCTTACTTGGTAGTCAGAACACACTATTTAAATATTATTTTAATGCCGCTGATTTAGTGTATTTTAACCTGACACATATGTTGCATGTTTAGGCTAACAGTCATAAATCTATGTTTTTGTGCAAACGTTTTTCTTCCTCTTTTGGACCCTGAGAGGCCAGAGCGGCAGTGACAGGCTGCAGAAAAGAAAGAAACGTCATCACAGTAACCACTGGAGGCATCGTCGTGTATAAAAACATCTGTAACCGGATTAGACCTTGCCTGCTGGAAGATCTTTATATCATGTTCAACATACAATTCAGTCTCTGACCAAATTTGGTTAGGCTTCCACTTGGTGGGCCGGTGATCTCAGTTTCAGTTGTTTTTGTTGTAGAGGGTGCTGATGTTTCTGTTGTGCTTTAGTTGGGCCTCGAGTCAACATACACAGTGCACCTGTTCTGTCCCCTGCATCCCACAAAACACATAAATCACCATGACTGCGGTCACTACTAACGTTCACATTCTCAGCCTGGAAGATTTTTTTTAGCTCTTCAGAACACCAAAAATAAGCATCTTCCAGGAAGATGTCTAGACTATGAAAATGCATGCACATGCTATTGATATTTTAGCAGCTCTGGTAGTTCTTTTTGAATATCGATTTATTTTTATTAATTTTTTCTTTTCTTTCCCTTTCTAATATTACTTCCTGATCCTTAGGATTACTGGGAAATACAACATTCTTAGAGAGGATATTTTTATCCTTTTAGTAGCCAAAGTGCAAACAAGTGTAGAAATATTTATGGCTGCATAAATATCTGGATTAGGTCTTAGACACTAGACAAAAGAGTGGCCTGAGTTTAACTTTGTACACTATTTCTAAACTAGGATGAAAGAACAGAGAGCTCATGAAAGCAACACACCAGCAATAGAAGGAAAAATTCATGTTTGCATTACCTCCAAGTTCCTTCACATTCAGCACTGCATTCGGGAAAGCTACTGCCTTGATGCTGAAACCTGAAAGAGACGTGTTTATCGCCAGCGTTAGCAAAGAACACCCGGTATAATCAGATTAAGAAAAGCAGAGTCGTATATCCACTGATTTACTCAGACACACTCACCACAGCCTCATGTTCATTTCCAAACAGCACACGCAGAGACCCAGAGAGCGCACATTCGGGAATGATTAACACAACTCGAAACACATGAATTTAAGCCTTCTTAAATTTACTCTGACTTTACACCAGAGTTTATAGGGCAGGTTTCATCAAGTTCACAGCAGGTGATAGTAAATGTGTCATGCAAGACTTTGAGTTAAGATCTTATAATAGATGATAGAACAGTAGAATAGGTATATTTCTGAACCTCCATGGATGAGTTAACTCTTATATTATTGGTTAAAAAGATGTTCCTTGGGTTCAATTCTAAACTTGGGCTATTGTTCGTTTTGCCTGTTCTTTTCTTGGTGGGGGTGTCTGTTTTCTTTCTCGTACCTTTGCAAATGTCAGTAGATCAATTGCCTGAACGTCAATGACCGTTAAATGGTGTGTGTGCATTGTAATGTTATGTTCTACCCAGGATGTATTGCTGTCACACACCCAGCCATCCACTACCACCATAACTGTCATTGATAAAGCAATTAGTAAAGATAAACTAAGTAAAACTTGGCTTTGGCACTTACATTTATCTTATGTGATACAACTGAGGAGCTGGGGGTTAAGGGCCTTGCTCAGGGGCCCAACGGTGGTAATTTGGTGGTGCTGGAAATCCAACACCTTAACCACTGTACTACGCTACCACTTCCCCAACTTGATGAGATGTAAGGGGGTTTGGATAGGATGGGATGGGTAGGACAGTATAAGACTGTACATTCTGATAGCTACCACAACAGGCTGCCATTTAGGTGGCGCCTGGATGAAAACGATCATATCATATATTGTAATGAATAACACATATGGCATGGCTGCACATGACCACGGTGAAAAGCAAATCAAGACGTCATGGTGTCTGTCTTAAACTGACAGCTGTTAATGTGTCTATAAAGCTGGATCACACCATCCTGTCGGTAACTTAATCACCATCCCGTGTCCTGACCGAGAAAGTGCATGTGGAGAAAAGCAGACATGCCCCGACTCATGTGCAAATGCAAACAGATGAATACTCTGCATGTCAACAGATACAAAGGGTTAAAGTTTGGCTTGATAACTTACAACCACAGGGTGCTTCGTAAATTCACTGAGAGGCTTCCTGGCACCAGTTTAAAATACAGAGCTGAGGGTAACAGGGTTTGGGTTTTATTACAAGGCTAACCATGTGAATGATGTGTGTACTAAAGTCGGTCTGTACTGTAGGGTCTCACAAGAAACCAAGTGTTTGTCCCTCGAGAAAAGTAGTTTTAAAATTGCATTAATGAATATTATTTAGAATCCTACAACAAACTTATTGTAATATTAACCTGATCATTTCGCCTATTTTATAACAGTGGTACACTTTTTATACTGATAAAATAATAGTAAAAATATATTTTATTTTATAAAAAAGGTTACCTGCTGTGGGTACAATTTCATCCAGACCTTCGCTGCAAAGCCGGGAAATAAGACTGGTTTTGCCAGCGCCACTGAGTCCAATACAGACCACATCATACTCCGGTCTAGGAGAGGGAGAACCTTTACAGCACAGCCTTCGGAAACACTGATGGGAAAAAAAACCCAGCAAGAAATAATGAAGCCAAAACCGATGAATAAAACCAGATTTGGTATTTAACGAAAATAACATTTGGAGAACACAGGTGTAAAAATAAACAGAAATTAGCGATGTGATTAAAAAGTTACCACGTACTTTATTTAACATTATTACAACAGTACATAACTTTCAGCTATAAACAGCCAATCACGCATAAACACTGCGACGAAAAACAAACTTGCAGACCCAACATTGGTAGACTGACAGCGAGCGCTGGGGCTTAAACCCCAGTCTTCCTGGTCTTCCAATCAACAACTTAGCACCTTAACCATTTGAGCCACCACTGCCTGTGAGCTTTATCATCATGGTGTGTTGTAGTTGAATGTGGTTAAGCTAAAATCCTGCACTGAGCAGTGACTTGATTCTGCAGCTGTCTGCACCTCAAACCTCCTCACCTAAACATTAGTGCCTAAAATTAGAGCCGAATAAGCAAATCGCCACATCCTTTTTCCAAAATCTTTTCCAAAACAGTGAAAAAAAGACTTTCCAGAAGTGTGGAGGTTCTTATAGGAGAAAGGTAAAACTACACCTGAAAAAAGATGTTTAAACAACACATATTGATGTAATAGGCGGGTGTCCTTCTGTTGGCCAGCATTTTGGTACACTCTGTCTTCAAGTAATGTGTGAGAAACACCCACTAAACGCAAGCAACCACTCTGATTGACTCACACTTGGCTGCCACAAAAATGTTCTGAAAGCAGTAAGAAATAAATCATTTTTTTATTTATGAAACACACTTAGGTCCTAGACCAGACTGGTAATAAAAGCCATAACTCCTATTCGTTGGATTGTTAGAATGTTTTTTAAATTAAGTTGATAATAAAGAAATTTGACTATTCTTTTAATTATCAGCATTAATCTTTCTGCATTAAAACTACACTTTTCTGCATCCATATAGTACCTGGAAACAGAACAATGCATGTGGTGTAGTTCTCATGTGATGTAGCTCTCTTAATAGTCTTTCAATCCTATGATCCCCAGAAGAAAGCATGGTGAAGGTAGCATTGTTTGATGTTTTTTGGTTAACGATCAAAAACGTTCCCGTATTTTAATACTGTAGGTAACTGTGTATAAAGTCTTAATAGCGATTATCTAAACCAAAAAATATAAATAATACTTAAAAATCGAATTTAAAAAATCAAGAAAAAGTGGAAACTATACACTTTTTCTCATTTTTAATACTACATGAATATGACTAAATCCTAGCTAAAAAAATGTCTTGAGAATTATTAGACCCCTGGACGAGTCGCCAATCCATCACACACACTTACACTTATGGGCAATTCAGAATCATGTGGGAGGAAACCGGAGTACGGGAAGAACATGCAAACCCCACACAGAAAGACCCCTGCCTGGGAATCAAACCCGGAATTCAAACCTTCATGTTGTGAGGCATTAGTGCTAACCACTAAGTGTGTTCAAGTGTGTTAATATTGTAGATGATTTTATTTTCTAATTCAGTTTTTGACAGCAAATCGGTAAAAAATAAGCTAATAGGTAGATTAATAGTCCAAATGTCTAAATGTCTATTTGTTTTACCCATTAATAATACATAGAAAAAGAGAGAGAGAGAGAGAGAGAGAAAGACAGAGTGGTCTGGTGGCTGGTGACAGTCCTGTCAGCTTATGAATCACTGTCTCCGACTGGACACCTGCTGGGAGACATTATGGAGCGAGCACAGAGCAAACGATGAATGAGATCATTATGTGAAGATCCACAGCTTAAGAGAGATCTTTAACAGACTAGTTAAAGGCAGGCATTTAGTAAAAAAAGAGTTAAATGACATAAGCAAAGTACAAACCTTTGGTTGTCTTTTGGTAGCCGTTCTCCCTAAAAAGTACTAATCAATTTTACAGACTCGCACAGCAATAACACTTCACGTGATCAGTCAGTAAAGGAGCACATGCTTCCTCTTTGTCACACAGCGACCTGGACATCTGGTTCTGTAAGTGCCGGGAGGTCTTGCGACAACAGAAACTAACATTAAATTCACCCCCATTCACACCCCCCCACAAACGTCCCTCCGCTTACAGTGCACTAAAGCAGATGATAAACTCACAGCAGTCGCTTAAAGCAAGTCCTGGAACTCTGACCTTTTGTCAGCAGGTCATCAGACAACAACCACATGCTAGAGGAGCACAAGTTTACAGAAATATTCAGAAACTTCTTAAGAATCTGGCTTTAAAGTTATGTAGAAGGTTTGAGTGAAGACATAACCTGATAATAAATATGTACGCTAATGCTATTTTGAACATTGTTAATATCACAACCCCAGTGTTTCATTCGGAAGCTAAATATGTTGTCGGAATTTTAGGAAATCATCTCTAGATATGTGCTTTATTTATAAATAACACAATGCAACACTATTTTGTTCTGGGGGAGTAAGTGTTATTATTGATGCTTTAAAAGTATAGTAAATACTATTTATTACCTTAAACTTGGTTTTTATGACTAGGACGAGGATATTGTGATATGTGGTATCCAACCTAAACTTTTAAGTGTGCATCTTTTTATTCACAAAGAAATTTAAGAAATACAAAATCCAAATCTGAAGAATTAACAATAGTACCATTCTATTGTTAAACAAAAAAAAGTGCGTGCCTGCACCTAAATGTAGTCTCAATATCCAATATATTCTGGCGGACTCATCTTCTTCTATTGAGAACGCTCACAGGATCTTCTTAAATATTGCGGATCAAGCTTATTATTTCCTGCTCTTTGTCCGATAGTTTTTATCCCAAAGTATCACACATTATTCTGTTGTTGGTTGCTTTCTTCTTCTGCTAAGGAAATTCCTCACATCTTCTTCTGCGTTGGTCTGATTGAGACACCAGCTTTTACTTTAGCCTCAGCTTTGAAATCAATTCTTAAGGATACTTGACTGACCCTTTATCTATAGCGGTAATTAAACAGTTTGGCCCAGTTTGATGGCACCAACACCTTGCTAATGGATTCCACTTTATGTTGTAACATCTATGTATTGTTGTACTATAACACAGCACACTTTTGACATTGTCTTCTATGGCCATTCGTTCGTTTACAGTGTGTCTGGGTGTCCCTGCTCTTCAAAAAAAATTTTGGATCCCATCTGCTATATGCTAAAATGTTTAAAATTTAGATGTCCCACCACACATATTTATTATAATTTAACATCAACTCAGTCATCGATGCTTTTATGTTAAGTTTAGAAGGAGAAAAGGGAGATGATCATATGTAATTTTATGATTTAACTGACGGCAGGAGCTTGTTTCGTAGATGTTTTTAAATATGAACATGAACAATATGAACATGAACAATATGAAATAAAGACTCTTGGATCAGAAATTGTTTGGAATTTTAAAATGATTCTGGTATTTTGATATAATGGTAACACATCACACCACTCTTTTACTGATGATATAACTGTGTATATGTCTATTATGCTGCCATTTTGGCAAAAACTGTTGTATGTTTCTTCAGAAAAAAATCTATAGAAAGGCATAAAGAGGGAATCTTTCGTGTGCTTGATTTAGTGTCAATGATCTGTGATATACGCCAGATTCAAAACTATTCACTAATTAAACTAATTACAGTCTGGAAAAATTGAGGTCAAATATATTGTAGTTAGCGAGGTTTAATATTGCTTTCCAGTAAAAGTGTCTTGGCTACAATATTTTGTCTAAAAGGATATCAAGACATTACCTCACTGATGTTAAAGCAGAAAAGCTAAGTAGTTAAACTTAATTAAACTAGGAGGTTTGGGTATGTACATATTTCATGATGATATCAGCAACAACACGACATGTTTTAGGTAAAAAAAGGTTTATTAAAAAGGCACAAGATGAGACTGTAAGCCATGTTCCAATTAAAAAAAAGACGTAAAGACATCAACAGCTGATGTAATTGGAAGAATTGGCTGAAGTCCAGGTGCTGGCAAGAAAATAAAGATCTAACGGCACTAGACCTCGCCTCGACAGATGAGGGAGTACACCCAGGCCAAATCCACTCAGCAATGATGCAATACGGAATCTTTCAACCTGATCAAACCAACACAGAACAATACCTCACTCCAAAAACAACTCATCCTCCTGCCAACTTTGTCTGAATGGAACCCTCTGTGGAGTGTCAGAAACCTTGTCTGCCCTTCACAATCAGAGAAAAAATAGGTAGTCGGCACATGTTTGCACTGCACCGGATCTGGATATAAGTAGCGTTCACCAACACCTTGCTAATGGATTCCACCGCATGTTTTACCATCTGTGTATTGTTGTACTATAACACAGCACACTTTTTACATTGTCTACTATGGCCATTCGTTCTTTTGCAGTGTGTCTGGGTGTCCCTGCTCTTTAAAAACATCTGGATACAAGTAGTCCTCACCAGTGTTTGGGAAGACTTGGTGAGGTGTGGGCACCAGTATGGAGTGGAGGACTGTCCTGAGGATAGACAGCTTAATTTCCCGTTTTGCCAAGGTGTCTGTCACTAAGAAGCTCTATTTTAAAGGACAGTCTTATATTTTTAGAGCCAATAAACAAGAGAGCAAATGAGAGAGAAGCACCACACAGACAAACACAGCTCAGGTTTCACTCGTTTGCCCTCAGAGACTGCAGTAACAGAGCTAAGCGTTTGCGTTGGGGTAATGTTGCCACACAGACCCCCCCTTCTTAAATATCTTGCTAAAATGCTGGGGCTTTGTCTGAGCTTTGACCATTGCATTATTGGGCCTCACTTACTGAGAGAGCCAGTAATGTTTCCATTATCTCCTTCCTGTTGCCTCACCATAATATTACAAAAACAATCTTGATCTGTTTAAACGCCATTTTCAATCATTAAGTAAATCCACTTTTGATCATGCATAAAGGCATTACCGGTACTATTAATATTCTTGTGACAGACAAACAATGACTTATAACCCAGCATTCTTAAACAGTTACTCTAATCAGAACAGCACGGTGGATAAATATGTTTTTTTTTAAAGACAGATGTGAGCAAAGAATACTATTTAGTAGGCAGCACAAGCCTTGACAAACACACAACCAATCACTTAAATTGACCCACGTTAACTGAGCTCATCTTTCACAGATGCTAAGCCATAAGTATATCAGAAATCAAAAACATAATTTCAGTTTTCTTGGCTAAACATTGGCGGCATTCCTGGGTACGCTCATTTAAAGAAACCGATCTGGAGATGGAAATAAATATATAAAAGATGCCTGAAACTATCATCCATCACAACAAAAACAAGCCTGTAAAAACAAGCATGAAAAACATGCTTCAGTTTGCTTATTATTTTTTACATAAAAGTATAAAAAAGTATACAATTTTGCTTTCAATTATAAATTTTAGAATCAAAATCAAATAACAATACTTTCATTTAAGTCATAAAAAGAGAATATTGTATGTTCATGTTTTGTTATGTGAAAATAATCAATGATAGTGTGGTATAACGGGGCCAAATTCACAAAGTTAATAGGTACATAAATCTTTTTATTACTTCATATTTATACTACTTCTGGTTGTCGAATAAACTATAAACAGATTGTAACGTTTGCAAGAATCTTTTCACTATACTTCAGACTTTAGATGACTGTTACTAAGAATTTCGATAAAACATTTATTCACCAAAAAGATTTTTTTTACTTTTTTTAGTTTGCTTTACATTTACTAACGATATTTACATTTACTGCAAATCTGTTTCTCCTAAATCTCTCAAGGCAATGCTTACTAATTTAATGTCCTTTTGAAATTTAGTGACTGGTAAAATCTGACACTGGAGACTCCTTTCAGACATGTTATGAAATGTTATGTTAAATAACAATACATTTTTATTAGCCTTTAATTAAGTGTGGAGTCTGCCATACATGGTTTTTGTGCATCACTTTGTAACAGCTTGTACCTTAGACTATTACAAAGCGCTGAAAATTGAGACTCCTTCTATAAATACCAGGTACAATATAGCTTTATTGGTCATGTGCAAAGAGAGAATCTGAAATATAATTTATTTTAGCACACTGGGTAACTGACAGAACAACACAGGGCACAAGATCGCATAAAGTAAGGGGAAGTGGTAGCGCAGTGATTAAGGTGTTGGACTGCTAACCAAAAGATTATGGGCCCCTAAGCAAGGCCCTTAACCCCTCAATTGCTCAGTTTTATAAATGGGATGAAAGGAAGTCGCTCTGGATAAGAGTGTCTTCCAAATGCTGCAAATGTCAATATAGTGCAAATACACAATGTGAAAATGCTAGCATACTGAGGAGCAGCATAATTACAGTAGTAACAAAAGAAGTAACAAATTGTTTCTTAGGTTTTTATTTATTAGTTTTAAATCATGTAGCAGGGTCCACCTTACAAATTTCCTGTAAATCAGATGTTACTAAAGAGTCATTTTATTGACAGCCCTGATACACTCTGTATAATAAGGTATAATATTATTAATGTTTATCTAAAATTATTTCCCTTTTCTCAACAAATGATGGTCAATTTCTGCAAATGCAATTTAAAAATATTCTTAAAAAATATTTTATGTATTTCTACCTGCAGTAGAATAACTAAAAGAAGGCATGTTCTTAAAGACTAAACACTAAATCAATTTGTATTTGTTATATTGTTATATAGTTATAAACATGTAATAAATGCTTATAACTATTATGGTAAATAAATGCATATGAAACCAGATAAATTTGTAATGTAAATGTTTGATCCAATTGTAGTCAATTATTATAAATAGAAATATATGACCTTCTTATGAATAAGATAAAATTGTAGGAAATAATCCTGGGGAGGGTTTTTTAAAGGTTTTTTGGTTAATTACACGGTTCTCCTTCTCTTTTTTTTAGTAAATGTGTTATTTGTATTCAAATAAACATCTCAAGGAAATGTACTTACTTATGATGTAATAAACTGTACATTTACAAACATTAATTAGACCGAAGCCTTCTAAGATGTTTGACTTATAAGACCAGATTTAAAGCGTCTGGAAAAGTGCTTGCTGCTCTAGTGCAAAAAAATAGGCATAAATACAAGTGCATGATTAATATCCAAACAAATACAGAATCCACATCATATGTTTCTGCACTGTAATCTTTATAAGGTGGCTTCTCCAGGCGTTCCAGGCAGTATTTGTTATAGCTTGTTTTTCTGAGCGATTAAAGAAGAGTTCGGCGGGATTGAAGAAGAGAGTCTGGGGGGGGAGGGGCAGAAAATAGTCCCAGACACAGCAACACAGACAGCAGGGAGGACCCAGGCGAGTCAGCATAGACCTGGCATTCCCTCACTGAGCACACTGGTTCCAGCCGTGACCCTTCCCTGCCCAGACGACCGCTAGCAACACTTGTCTGCATGGCTCTCCTGTGACCTTTGAAATGACAGTCCTTTATATGGGTGTCCAGATGGAGCAGAGCAGCAATAGTGCTAACTGATATGTGTGTAACACACACCAGTCATAACACAGCCCCCGACTGCACAGCAATCCATAGTGGGAAGCTGCTGCCGTCTCGTTGTTTCGAGAAAGGAGGGGGGAGACGGCGGTGGTTGTGGTGGTGATGGTGGTGGGAGACCTTCATTCATCTTTTCCCTGCCCTTCATGTTGATGTTTGTTTCTTAGACACAGGACTGACAGCCTTACGGGGGGGAAATGCAGTTCGATAGAGTCCTGGTATTGTGGAGTTTGTGCCAGGGAGGTGGCATGTTACATTCAAAAAGGAATAAAAAAATAAATGCTAGAAAGACTGTTTTGTCCAACCTTTGTTGGCATCATACCAAGCAAAAGTCTACTGATCAATCGATCATTTTTTTTCTCACAGAGTTGTTAAACATTTCTTGTCTCCCATTGTATCCGCTTCCAACACAGATGTTTCCAGTGTCTTCAATAAAAAAAATATAAGAAATAAAAAAGTATCCGATTTGAAAGTATTGTTGAAGGATTACAAAATCTTGATCCTTGTCAGATGTGGTGAACATACAGTCATGCCTGCCATTGTCTCTGTGGGAATCCCTGTACCACAGCCAATTCTCTGCGTCTGTTTTCAAGCTTGTAACCCATGTGTTTGTGTGAGACCATGCTGCAAGTCTAGACAGCCACAGCAACAGTGCACGTCACTATGTTAGGCCACAGCACCCCCTAGCTATTCTTTTAAATATCAAGCTGAACAGATTCCCTTAATGTTTTCCAAAATGCCTATTTTAACTGCATGTAAAGAAAGGGGTTTATTCATTTTTATATTTTAACAATAGGGCTCCAATTTGTGAAAATGGCTGGCATTGCTCTTTAACTATCAATAACCAGGAAATGATTTTTATAACAATAAATTATTTGCATGTATCCATCAACATATACTTCTTTCATCCATATGGATATTAATTAACCTAATAAATTGCATTACATGGACAGTTAGAGAGTATTGAATATTTATTTGTAGGACACAGACTGTAAATAAATTTATTTGTTCACTAGGTATGAAACGCTAATATTAAAGTGTTAGGTTTTTATCGTTAAGTGAATTAACTGTATCTTGTAAAATATTACTTTAAACTTTTACCTATTTTATAGAATCTTAATAAACACAGAATAAAGGCATACCAATATATTATTTGTTTATACATAGTATTTTTAGTTTATTATTTGTCATTTTTTTGTATACGCCCACAAAGATTATGAGTGTAAATATCTGAAAATAATGAAATTGTTTTTTACCTTTGTTTGTAAAATCGCAGAATTGACTATCAGTGTTTGACTAGAATAAACAGCCTTTATTCACAAACACTCAATGTTTTGTTACAGAAATAGCACCACTTTATAACATAATGTAAAAATGTAGGTTAATCCTATAGTTTCCCTTGTACAACAAATTCATTCTTATTGACTGTAAAATTAGTGAGATGACTTTATATGTCCAGTTAATGACCATATGTATATATTACTGCTCTTGTAATGCTATGAATGTAGACCAGAATGTATATAAGAAAGTTATGCACATTTAATTAGCAATGTAAACAACTTGCATAGTATGTGAATTAAAAAAGTCTAAAATGAGCTTTGATTATAAATAAAGAACCTGAAAAACATAAAAAAGAACATGGAAAAACATAAAACATTAATTAAATATAGAAGATATAAGCTCTTCACTAAGTCTTTATTCTACTGTACATGCATAATATGGTACTGTGATAGATGTGAACAACAAACTATTAAATAAATAAACTATAATGGAGTCATAGCAAGGTAAGAATCTGTGAAAGGGAAATTTTGAGCTCCAAAAGTTATCTATCATTTAATCTGTTATCTACAACCGTGTGGCTTAAATGTAGAATTATAAACATCATGTGGTCCTAGCTTACAGACGATTAGGCTGCACCGGCCAAATTTGATCAATCAGTAACACAACATAACACAAGTTTTATCGTATAATCTAATTACAAATCATCTAGATCACTGGAAATGGGCAGGTTCTTGTTCGGAATATGCTAGTCTGTATTATAACTACACTATGAACATTTGCTTCCTAAAAATTAAATTGATTTTGAAAACTTTGATGTAAGAACTTTTTTATCCCAGTCAAGGTGTCTATCACAGGGACACTAGATGCAAGGTGGGAATACACACTGGAAAGGATGTCTATCAGCCATGCCAGGGTACTATATTCCAACATTGTCAATTAAAATAACCTGTTATGTTTTTGAGAGTAAAAAGAAATCCAAAGGACCCAGAGGAAACTCATTTGGGCACAGAAAGAGTGTGTGCCATTCACAATGGTGTTTTTCCAAAACATAATATAGTACAACTGGTAGTTCAGTCAGAGACTTCAGACCTGGTTAATTATGCTTAGTTAAGAAATAGCCTTGATTTATAACATTGTAAGTAAGCATAAATATAAGCTGTGTCCTAAGGAGAATACTTTAAAGGTACTACTATAAGATTGTGTCTGATCTATCTAAATGACGGAATCTATAAAAATTATAACCTTTCCAGCAACTAAAATTGTCTGTGACCTCTTTCCTAAAATTATAGTAATAGCCACTCATCTGTCAGAGGCAAAATCAGCACTTAAGAGCAGCCTTGGAAAAACATTTGGACTAAGAATGGACTGGCATATCAGTCAAAAGGTGATTCCCACCGAGTCCCTATGCATGGATCAGGTTACTACTGGCTAGCAACATAAAAGAGCCCCAGTAATCCACATACACAGGCGTCTGCAACTCCCCCTTGAGCCCCTCATCATAGCTTCTTTACCCATTCGCCCAAAAACAGGAGCAGTACCAGACACAGCCCATGTTCCACAAATTTCGGCCTCGTCACGGAGGATTATCAAACTCTATGTATGACCTACCTAGGTTAGCTCAGTCTTCCCAGAAAGTTGTTTTTGTCCAGGGTTGATTCTTTTGGATGAAGCCCCCGGGGCCACTGAAGGGTGTGGGGAGGTGATCAGACCCCCAAATAGTTCAAAAAGGGTGGGGGCGCAGCTGTAAATCTTGATGTCACCAATGGGTAGGCAGTGCAAACCATTATCATAAATCTGACAAACACTAATTTGATGGGAGGCTGTATCTGTCTGGACTGGCTGGTCTAGACGGTCTATTGAGAGATCCTACAGCAGGGGGAACTGTTTGTTCCTTCACCATGACCATCTGGATCTAGCAATAGGCAGTAAGCTTCACAATTCACAGACTGAAATAAGTGGGCCATTTCCATTGCCATTGTGAAGGGTAAGTTCTTTCAATACAAGATACTCAATACTCAATACTTTTCTCCGAACATCCCAGGACTAAAAAACATCAAGTTTATCATCAGGTATATTTATATTTAGTACTGCCTTTTTAAGAAACATTTAATAGCATTCTCAAAACAAGGTCATGTATCTGTGTTTTAGCACTAGCTAAGGATGTAGCAGATGTAAAACTAATTTTAAGATTGTTACTAGGGTTAGAAAAAAATGTCAAATAAGGCATATCACCGATGCATTCAAGAATATTGGCAGGTCTCATAAACTAGTTACTGTTCAAAATTTTATCTCCAGGTATTTCTTTGTACCTCTTAAACTCTGCACAAAAACAAAAATAGAATTAAAGAAAGTCTTTACCTCTCTGCTAATTGGACACTTTTTTAATCTGAAGGCAAAACAAAAAATGGTTATCCTACTGTAAAATTATTTTGTTGGCACTAATTTTCACGCAGATGTTAAGAAATCCTTTCTTTTTTTGCAAAATTACTTTTAATTTGAAAGCAACAGCTTTCTGATGAGAAATGTGAACTAAACAGCATCGAGGGTTAGGGGTGTTTTTCATGTGACTTTCTTTTTCAAGCCTCATAAACATGTATTTACAAAAGCTATCCACGCTAGCGGCTATTGTGGTCTCTAAGCTCCAAACGGCCCTTTTCGATCAAAGAACCTCCGGAAGGTTCTTGCTGGGTGCAGCTAAATGCCCACCGACCCCCATGGAAAGGAAAAGGTTGAACCCATCGAAGGGACCCCACACAAAAAACATCAATTAGACAAAAATGCATGACGTTGATCTTTAACATTGTTTTAATGACCGTAATGAGAACCTTTTCCCGCTCTATGAGACCTCTGATGTCTGGGCATGTTTCAAGGACCTTAAGGCTAATGAGAATTAGCCATGGTTTTCAATGCAATCAGACTGTCAATCTTCTGTATCTGTTTATACTTTTATTCGACAAATTCTTACAAAAATCTAGCAAAATGTAATTTTACATTCGTCAGACAGTTACCGCTAAAACACAACATATCCTTTATTTTTTTTCCGGGGGTGGTCTTGTAGTTTGTAACTTGCATACCTAATATTTAAGATGAGAAATCTGAATCCATTTACGGTATTAAATCCTTCTGAAGTTCTTTTAGTTACCCTGAGTCATAAGGGATTCTGACTGCTTTTGTCATAAAACATCCACTAGAGGGCATTCAACAAATCCTCAGAATCCACAGAGTCCTGCTACGAGTCTGACAGACTCACTGAATCCCACGGTTCACATAAATAAGATGACTCGGTACCGGTGAATTTTTGAATCTTTATGTTTCTGAACCTGTAGAAAGTTTTATAAACAACTCAGTCAGCTACTTGTTTCTACAGTTAATAGCTTACAATGACTTAGAACAACTGAATGGTTTAAATTGCAGTGTGTATTCATCCATGTTGTTTTTAGCAACAAGATAATTTAGGACTTAACTAATCCAGTAAATAAAATTTAAAAAATCATAAACCTTAAACATTTAAAGGGTAAATTAACCCAAATGAATCTGTATTCTCTTATTTTAAACTTTTAAAATGGACTTTTCAGAGCTTTGTGCTTGTATTTGGGATTTTTAGCGATGTAACTACTTTGTATGTGACTGTGATTGCAATTACCATTATTCATCTGACGTAACACCTGGCCAAACTTATAATGAAGTCTATGATTAAATATTTAATATTGAGTCCACATTTCTGTATCCTTTAGATGTAAGTCTGAAGATCTAAGGCTAACATGATTGGTTTTCCAGATTCCATCTAAGATATGCATGGGTTGTCTTTAACCTACCAAAGTTTTCACACACCACTCCTCTGCTGGGCTCCTTCCATTGGCTCCCAGTAGCTGCGAGCATCAGGTTTAAAACGCTGACGCTTGCCTATAAAGCCAAAAACAGAGCAGCTCCCCATCTACCACCAAGCACTCATCGCTTCTCGCATAGCACCATGCTCCATCAGATCCACAAGTACTGCTCGACTTGTTCCACCATCCCCTAGGACACATTCGGTGAATCTTAACCTAATGTTTAAGGTAATTGTTAGAAAATAACATAAATAGAAAGAGAAAAATTCTAAACTGATCCTATTTGATAACTGCATGTCCTGAAGTAACACAGCGATTAGCCAAACTAAAAATTCCAAAGAAAACATTTCACTAGATTTCATCATACTTTTCATTCCATTTATAATTAGGTTTAAAGCTGTAAAGTTAGTTCATGATATCAATTACATTTTTTTTCTAGTTATAAACATTCGCTACAACAGTTTCTTTATTTTTTTATTTTGTAATTAATACAAATACAAAACTTCAGCTCGTTACTGAGAAACTGTCAGTCCTAACCACACTTTTAGGAAGGTTGCAGGAAGAAAATTCCTGCTGTCTATTGACATTATCATCTGATAACATTGAAGTATATTAGAATATGTAAGTTTCTCAAAGATCCATCCATCTATGCATTGTCTTATTGCTAATCAGAGTCACAGGGATCTGATGAAGTTTACCCAAGCTATCATAGGGCGAGAAGCAAGGGTACATACTGGACAGGTCCGCAATCCCTCACAGGGCCACAAACCACCACATACACTCACACTCACTCCTATGGGCAATTCAGAATCACTATTTAACATACATGGTTTTGGACTTTGGGAGGAAACCGGGGTGCCCAGAATAAACTGCAAGCATGGAGAGAACAGGCAAACTCCACACCGAAAGACCCTTGCCCGGGAATCAAACCCGGGACCTTCATCCTAACAATTAAGCCCAAATCCATAATATTAAGGCTTTAAAGAATAGGCTATTTCTCTCCTTACTTCTACACTTGACCTATGGCCAATAAGTTACGGATTAGAATGTTCGTACACATTTTTCATTACTAGATATAACGTGGACTGAGAACTTTAACCAAACTTTCGTTGAATTTGTTAAACATCTGTCTACAATGTTGAAATTATCTGGAGCAGAATTAGAGCCAGTTTCCTGGAGCCTTTACCTGGTGACTTCCTCTGCATTTCAGTTTATCCAAATCTTCGCTAATCATCATTCATATTTCTGTGACTCAGAAGAAGAAAATATCATTAGGGTTTGTTTTTTTTTTTTATACTTTGATTTCATTGATGCTGGCTGATGTCTTAACATGAACATAACTTTTATAGATATAAGAGAAATATACTGCAAAACGTAACCATTTTAAACATAGAAACAGAAAAGTTAACTAAGTTGAATCACAAAGGATCTACAATTGTTTTACTGACAACAAAATCAACTAATACCTTACCGACTGGTCGACCACTTTTTCTCCCCTAATAAATGTGTCTTCTAATTGTTTTTAATTTTATGCAAAAAAGATTAGATTTTTAGTTTAATAAAATGAAATTTTATGGAATGTTTCCCGGAGCCTACTCTCTATCGCGTGATTTTTAAGAAACAGTTTTGGTTGAAATGTGGATAAACTGGTGAGTCAAGACAAGCATGCAAGAAATAGAGGAGATACTGTTCAATAATTATTATTATGTAATAATGATATCCAAGCCAGACTCGGAGCACTGATGCTGAGATTATTCTTATCTTCGGAGTAAACAAATAAATACAATTCATACCATGGCACCAAAGAAAAGATTTATTTACACTGACTTTTGTTTGAATTTATTTTACAGTTAACTTTTTGTTAATTTGTGTTTTTATTTATTTAAAGTTTTTTTAACTTAGCCTTTTTTATTTGGATGTATATTGTATTTATTTATATATAACATTTTTAAGTAGAACTTTTAAGATGATGTTTAATGACAGTCTAGTTGTTTAGTTAGTTAGTTATCTTTTTTTTTTTTTTAATTGATCTTTAGATAAATATTTTGCCCTTTACTTAAAGTTTGGTTTAAGTCAAATTTACTATTACCTAAAATTACTTTTAAATTGCGATTTTACATATTAACCTTTTATTTCAACTAAGGTTTATTTTGGAAAATGTTCTTCTGTTTTTAAGATGCTTTTGATTGACTTTTAATGGTAAAATGTAATTTTACAGTAGACTTATTAAAGATTTTTCAGTTTCACTTATTTCCTTTAAATTGGACCCTTTTACTAAAGTTTCCTTTTGTAATTTAAGTTATCTAAAATATACACCTGTTTAAGTGAACTTTTTTAAGAATCTGACTTTGTATAATTCATAATTAATAAAGTCTTCACATACCTGTGTTTATATCACTAATAAAACCTCTTTAAAAAGTATCTGTTCTAGTGCTATATTTCTCTGGCAGTACCCTAGCGCTTTATCTTCATCATAATTGTATTACCTAGAAATAGCCATAAAATGTTATGCTACGCTCAGATAATTTCTTTGAGGTTTATACATCAGATTTGAATTTGCATTTGTTTGGTTTTCGCCGATTCGTTTCGATTCTCTAAATTTAGACCAGACTGGGCCCACAGCATCAGGCCCACCTATCATCAAAGCTCATACATAAATGCATAAAGCGGTATATATTATAGACAACATGGATCCATAAGACAAAGAGATATTTATTAGTAAGTCGTTCAGTCGAGTACACACTGTATTGTGGCATGATGACGCTCAGGCTGAGTTTACTGGTGATATTATTATTTTGGCACATACAAAGAGGAGTCATGGATTTCAATCATTGTGGCAGCTTTTCCCAACGAGATCATAACACATAGCGTAAATGATTTCCTTAGATTTGTGTGTTCGATGAATTTATATCAACTTATTGGGTAAAGTTTAATGTTAAGGTTAATCTTAACTAAGAGTTTAATTTCATTAAAAGTGTTCAGTGTTACTGTCTGTTTATTTTATTTTTTATCACAGGAAAGATTTTTAAGTTTCTTAGCAACTTTTTTTTCTAATGAAATTTAGGAGACACAGAGAAAAAGAGAAAGAGAGAGAGAGAGAGAGAGAGAGAGAGAGCAGGATCAATGTCTATAGCTGGTATTATTTAATTAGTAGGTTAACTACTAACTTGTTTTGGCAGACATCAAATTAAAAAAAAAAGCATGTAAGGAAAAAGTATTTAAAAGAACAAGAACTACACAGTTTATCATCTTATTCTCATGTGCAAATTATTACCGGATCAATATAAAAAACATTTACATTTTTCTCATTCGTTTCTCCTGACATGTCATTTTTGTAGTAATACATAAGTTAGTTTTATTCATGCTGATATATTATATTCGTACTCATAATATTTCCATTTATTTATTTATGCTGCTCTTTTCAACAATTTTTTGTGGGTTGTTACGGTTTGTTTTATGATCTAATGTACCAGTATTAAACTGTTCATTGATGAGACTCAGAGCACTTTTGTACTCTGGATAAGAGTGTCGGCTAAACCATGTAAATGTTTGCCATATTATTTTCTTTTAATTATTATTCATTTATTACAGAATTTTGTATTTTATTACAGAATTATGTAATTTATTACAGACTATTACATGATTATTACGAGTTTATTACATAACTTAATGATGTAATAAAAGAACAGTAAATTCTATTTTTTTTTTTTAATAGACATAATAAGCTGTGGTCTAGAAGGAATTCTCTAATAATCTTTATTTCTAAATATAAAAAAACATTTTAGTATTAGGTAAATGTTGTTTTATGGACAAGACTATTACCAGGCTGATCTGCAGTATAAAGAGACACCAGTAGGCTTGGGTTAGAATTATATTTGATTAAATGGTGCCACATAGTGGTGAAATGTTATGCAGTTGTTTTGGTAGTAAAGGTGGTCTTTAATAATTTCCCCAAAAAATGTTCAAAAGGTTAACCTACCGGATAACTGCTCTTAATTCTTAATAGGAAAAAATAATATTGCAGTTTAAAAAGTTACCCAGGACCTTTTGCAAAACTTATACTTATACCAATGTGCCTTATTTTGTATATAGAGTGTATATAATGTAGAAATGCAACAGTTCATATAATAAGTTGAGCTACAGAATTTTCCCTCCAAATAATATCAATTAAATAATTCTTGATCAGGCTTTTATAGTTTTTTGAGTGGATCCCAAAGCTGTTAGGTGGGATTGAGGTCATGACCTTGATTTCTTTTGCTTCTTGAGCTTTATGGAGCTTTGTGTGGACATTGTCATTCCAGAGCAGTGTTTGGGCATCTGGAACATCTTAATGCTACAGCAAATAGAAACATTCTAGACAACTGTATGCTATAAACGTTGTGACAACAGTTTTGGGATAAAATGGTTTCAGGCTTTTACATATTGCCAGCTTGCAGCCCGTAAGCCTCTGATTCTGAACTTGGATTACTGAACTATGACTTTCATCTGCATGTAGATACAATAGAAATTAGAAAAAAATTAGTGAAGGTACATGCATATAATAGTCATAGATCATCTTTAGAAAACTGGATTAGTTGTTACTGCACTTAGTCAGTGAACTACTGCACCGCAATATACTGATTGTGCTATGATAACCATGTCTGTGTGTAATCTGAGCCATTTTCAGGTATGAGGACATTGGAAGGTGAATATAAGGTAACTCCCGGTTAGCTTCAAGTCAAATATCTGTAATCATGACCACAAGTCCTGCGGCTTGGCCCACAATTGTTTTTAATGAAACCACTTCAGGGGTCTAATGAGGGGCATTAAGGTTTCCGGGCTTAGAATCACAGCCGTTGCTTAGACACCATAGTCACTGATTATCCAGGCCACACTTTTTCCACATTGTACACAGTTGTGCATGAGTACTTTGGACGTTTTACACGTGCCACAGCACTAAGCAACATGGGTAGCACGAGAATTTCAGTTTAGCTGAAATGATAAAAATGATAATTAGCCATGAAAATTGTACGTTTATGCCTGCTATAATTTGCTCCGTAGTCAGTAAGATTGTTTTAGTTTTTTTGTTATAAGAAAAATAGTTTAGCTCTTACTTTTCAGTTTTTAGATTGGTGGAAGAGACTAAAGCATTTACTAGACTAGTACAATAGTCATGTGATGTATGAAACCAGACCTGACAATCAGAGTAAAATAACAATCAGATCTTCAGTATATTGTTTTTATTTAAAAGTATAGGCTTTTTTTCCTACAGCATTAAAAGCTCTATTAAATCTATTTATATATTTTCTTCTATGTAGAATTATTTGCAAGAAATTTGGCACCAAAGCAGGTGAAATATCTAGACCGCTGTTCAACCTGTCATGTACACCTGTTACACATTAAAGATCTTTAGTTACAATGAAATGACAGAAAGCTAAAGTTCACTTTTTTGTAATGTTATTAAAGGTTACAGAAGTGGTGGGGAAGTGGTGGCTCATGGTCAAGATGTTGGATTACCAACCCGAAGGTTGTGGGTTCGATTCCCAGCTCCACCAAGCAACCACCGTGGGCCCCTGAGCAAGGCCCTCAACCCCCAATTGCTCAGTTGTCTAAATGAGATAAATGTAAGTCGCTCTGGACAAGAGCGTCTGCCAAATGCTGTAAATGTAAGTACAATAATACACAAAGCTTTAACATAAGTACAAAGTTGCCTTGATTTAATACACGGTATAACAGATTACATAACCAAAATTTGATAAATATATGAATCGAATAGTCATAATTAAAAAGTTCTGGTACACAGAATGTTCAAGAACCATTCAGATATGGTGAAATTACAAAGTAAATGATTTTACATGATACCGTTCGATCAAGCTCATGTCCTCGAGGGCTTTTCATTCTTAAAGGGATTTTAAGCAAGGAAACTGATTAGTACAAACAGCACTTTTACATTTAACCACATTAGCCAGCTCTTACCGTGTAAAAGGCAATCCTGCACAATGCTATGGAGAGCTGAATGTGTTCAGCCATCTATGGTGCCTAGCAACAGCGTCACCGCCGTCAACCAAACACGCTGAGCTGGAGGAAGTGAATGAAGCTCTTGCTGCCTTAAAGATCTGCAGGTCAACATGCAGGGCAGGTGGTCTGTGGTCTGCTACACGGGATAGGAGGAGTTGACTTACCTCATTCTTCAGTTCAGACAGAGGGAGGGAGGGGAGGGACATGGAAGGAATAAGAGAGGGAGAGAGAGAGAGAGAGAGAGAGAGAGAAAGAGCATAACAACCAGAAGAGGGACAGATTAGTGTACTGTTTTCCTCTAGAGATTATCAGCTAAGTGGCAACCATTCTCCAAATTAAACCTTGCTAATTGGATTATGCAAGTTTGTTTTTTTTCACACCGACAACCAACAATGAATAAAAACACACGACGCCATGCCAACGTCTCAGGGCTACACAACACTATAGCTACTATACTATATGGCCAAAAGTTTAAGAACACCTTACCTCAAATTCAAATTTTCAGTTCAGAAACATGTTGGGTTAATTGGTGATTCTAAATTGCCCATAGGAGTGAGTGTAAGTGGGTGTGTGGTCCTGTGATGGACTGGTGACCTGTCCAGGCTGTACCCTTCCTGCCCTTCACCCTTTCATGATCCCGAATTAGGGAATAAACGAGTGTGAAATAAATGAATAAATTAATTAATGGATGAATGGATGAATGAAACATAATTATAAAAAAATGTGTAAATTGATTTGCAATCACCTGAAAAAAACCCCATCATGAACCCAAACTTGGGTTTTTTGTTGAATTGTGATATGGAGGATTGATTAAGGATAGAAAAGAAAAAGTGTTTCTGTTCCAAAGTCATACTTACACACATACAACATAATGAATAGTTACCGTTTTTTTTGTAATATTTTAATACACCACAAGGGGGCAGCAATGACGTGCAAAAATTTTAAGGTTGAACGGTTTAAATTTATTACATTTTTATTTTTATTTTAAGACGACAATAATGAATTGTGTGTTTAAGACAGTCCCTATTTTGTAGCCAATTTTACAAATGTTTAATACTCAAATACAAACTACTCAGATATTAAATGATCAGATCTTAAAATAAAACTAATTCAACTGTATGTATATGAAAGAAAGACTTGTATTTATCTATAAAAAACAATTAGGGCAAGTTTTATTTAGTAGATCGACTATTATATATATTTATTATTTATCTTGTTACTATTTTATATTAGACCAGACATTATCACATGACCAGTCTAAAAAAAGGACTGCGCTAACCCCAACCCACAGCCTCCTGCTTCGGAAACATAACCTGGTCTTATTATAGATTTACTTCAGCCTAACAGGACTTGGTCAGCTTCATCTCTGGAGCCATGGCTGTAGAGGGAGTCACTATTTCTCATGGAATATTATGCCCAGAACGGCACAGAGCGCATTTTGATAGAAATGGCCTAGTAAAGTGTACATTGATCAATCAATTGTTTGCCTTACCAGGACCTGGACTTCGAGAACTTAAACTGGACACCAGTAGCAGTATTGGATTTGTGGGCCATGACGAGGACTTAGGGGAGCCCCTGTTTCGAATCCTTCTGGATGTGACCCAATTCAAACCGGAAGACATTCTAATCCAAGTGTTTGAGGGATGGCTGTTGGTTCGAGGGCAACACAGGGCACGAATGGATGAGCACGGCTTTGTGTCACGAAGTTTTACAAGACAGTACCAACTGCCTAATCCACAAATGCAGGCAGGTGACCTGAATGCCATGCTGTGTTATGATGGAATACTGGTGGTGGAAACCAAAGAAAGATGGTGGGCAGCATCTGATTAGCGCTTGGTAAAACTGCTGATGTATTAAGAAAGAAAAGAATGTTATTTTAAGACTACAGACTGGTATAAGGAGATGAGTAAAATGTTGATGGATTGTGTAGTTGTCTGTAATTACTGTCAGTTGAGCCTAGTGTGTACAACAGTGTAAATTTTTGCATGTACTGTATTGGACATTTTTGACAACATACACGATTACAGTGTTTTATTAGACAGGTGCATCGAAAGGTGTATAATAAATAGATGCACATTTTGTTGGATTTAATTCGCACTGAAATGATATTGCTTAATATTTTTTACAGACAGTACACAAATATTAAAATATTTATACTTTTGAACTGGAAGGAATTCTTTATTTTTTTGCTTAGAATGCCAAAACTCCAACTCTCTGTGTCCTGACATTCTTCCTGACATTGTCTTTCCTGTCCATACACTTCATGAACCGCATTGTTCTGATCAGACCTGTGTGATTAATAAAAAATAAAATGTTCTTTGTTTGGTTATATACATTTTTTATTTATTCAGGAAGCATTTAAACAAATCGGTGGTAATATTACTTAAACTCTTGAGCAAACCGAAATGCATATACATATACTATAATCTATATAGATATAGATATATAGATATATATCTATATCTATATAGATAGATAGATAGATAGATAGATAGATAGACAGAGACAGACAGACAGACAGATAGATAGATAGACAAACAGACAGACAAACAAACAGATAGATAGATAGATAGATAGATAGATAGATAGATAGATAGATAGATAGATAGATAGATAGATAGATAGATAGATAGATAGATAGATAGATAGATAGATAGATAGATAGATAGATAAGATACAGTGCCAGAGGAAGCCAATGGTGTATTGTTGTATGTGTTGTATGTTGTATGTGTGTGTATGTGTAAGATTTATATTTGGATCATTCACAGGTGCTGCTAAGATGGGGGAAGTTTGGATGGGCACTTTGGGGCCCCATAGATGTGTTTTGTTAGTAGGAACAATACTAGCAGTAATGTAATGATAATGTTTGGTGTGGAATGGGTTTGGTAGGGGGCCTGACCTCATATAGGGGGGTTTATATGCTTTCATAGGACCCTCAACTTCCTGGGCAGGAATCGAAATGTGTGGAGTTTGCATGTCTTCCCGTGCTTGCGTGGGTGCACTTCATGTATGTTAGGTTAATTGGTGATTCTAAATTGCCCATAGAAGTGAGTGTGAGTGTGAATGTGTGTGTGTGTGTGTATGTGTGTGCGTGTGGTCCTGTGACCTGTCCAGGGTGTACCCTTCCTGTCTTTGGCCTATATAGAGACGGCTGGGATAGACTCCCTGTAACCCCGAATTAGGGAATAAGCGGTTATATAAGATAAATGAATAAATAAATTAATGATAACTGAACCAGCAGTGGTCGTTTGGTGGCCCTGGGAATCGAACTGACAACCTTCCAATCATAGACATTATGTTATGAGAAAATAAATCGCAATGATAAGGTGTGACGTGAACCTACATTCATCACGTACTGAATTACTTTTATATAAAAGCCCCAAATGCCCTCAAAAAGCCCCCAATCCGATCTTTTTATTTTAAACCACAGAACAAGTACTAAAACTAAAGACCTGGTGGAGTTCAGCGTTTTCCCCGCCCACCCCGGATAATCCGTGCCGTCTGATTGGTCGCTCAGCCCCGCCCTCGACTTAATGACGTAATGTGCTGTTGTAGAGGGATGGCTGTTGGACTGTGGGTGTGTGGGACGCTTATTCTCGCTGCCTGCTGTGAGCTAGAAAGTCAAGCCGATGGACGACTGAACGGGTTTGGGGGTTTAAATATTAATAATAATACTAATTATTCTAATGAAAACACGTTTTAATGGACCCACCGTATGGGTTCGCAAGTTTTAAAGAGATAAACGACAAAAACGGACACTTTTCTTTGTGGTCTCTGACACGTAAGCGACGCAGAAAAAGTTGAGTCGTTTATTTATCACAATTAGCCCGTTAGCTGGGACGCTAACCAGTTCGAGCCAAAGTCTTTCTGTAATTAGTATATTATTACGTAAGTTTGTTCTATAATGGCGAGTCTACAAGCTAAAGTGTTGTACGACTTTACTTCGGAAAACCCGGGAGAGATATCCGTTAAAGAGAATGAGATAGTGAGTCTGTACAGTGAGCAGGATATAGAAGGCTGGCTTGAGGGACTGAATAGTAGCGGGCAGAGGGGACTCTTCCCTGCGTCTTATGTAGAGATCCTGAAGAACAACATTTCGTCTTCACAGTCTTCATTTAACAACAGCACTTTTGCCGAACCTCCTCAAAGCTCTCAAAGGCTCAACAACGTTTCTGCAGGAAACTATACATCGACTTTTACAGGTGGTTTCTCAGCACCACCTCCACTCCATCAGCCTCCTCAGAGTTACCCGGCGAGTCAAGGCAGTGATGATGACTGGGATGATGACTGGGACGACAGCTCCACAGTGGCCGACGAACCAGGAGTCACGCATGGAAGTTTGCACAGTTTCGAAAACAACGGACCGAACACCTACCGGGTGTCTACGTCCTCCATGGCTCGAGGTGGAAACATGCAGCAAGCCAAGAGTTCGGCTACGGTTAGCAGGAACCTTAACAGGTTCTCCACTTTTGTGAAGTCAGGAGGAGAGGCGTTTGTGCTCGGGGAAGCGTCTGGTTTTGTCAAGGACGGCGATAAGATCTGTGTGGTGATGGGTCAGTATGGCCCGGAGTGGCAGGAAAACCCATACCCTTTCCACTGTACCATTGATGATCCGACCAAGCAGACAAAATTTAAGGGTATGAAGAGCTACATCTCGTATAAACTAACCCCAACACACACGCAAAACCAGGTGAACCGAAGATACAAGCATTTTGACTGGCTGTACGCACGGTTGGTTGAAAAGTTCCCGGTCATTTCGGTTCCGCACATACCAGAGAAGCAGGCGACGGGCCGCTTCGAGGAGGATTTCATTTCCAAGAGAAGGAAAGGTTTGATATGGTGGATGAACCACATGACAAGCCACCCGGTGCTGTCCAGGTGTGACGTTTTCCAACACTTCCTCACCTGCAGCAGCACCGACGAAAAGAGCTGGAAGCAAGGCAAAAGGAAGGCGGAGAAGGACGAGATGGTCGGAGCGAATTTCTTCCTTACCATCAGCCCGCCACCCTCCTCGTTGGACTTCCAAGAGGTCGAGAGCAAGATCGACGGATTTAAGGGTTTCACTAAAAAAATGGACGATAGCGTCATCCAGGTGAACGCCTCACTCAATGAATTTGCAAGGAAACAGATCACCGGATTTAAGAAGGAGTATCAGAAAATCGGCCAGGCGTTTAGGTATCTCAGCCAAGCTTTTGAGCTTGACCAGCAGGTGTACTCGACCGGGCTAAACCACGCGATCGCGTACACCGGTGAGGCTTATGAAGTCATCGGAGACTACTTTGCTGAGCAACCAAAACAAGATGTGGACCCGGTCATGGATCTACTGGCACTGTACCAAGGCCATCTTGCCAACTACCCTGACATCATCCATGTACAGAAAGGTACGTAGCACACACTCATATTATCTTATCTTCATATCCAGAGGCGACTGAGATAGTAGAGGCTTGTCCAAACCACACTAGGCCTTTGCATGACCTCATTAGTTTGCCTGAAACCCACAAGTGAAGCATGCTGAGTCACATGGACTGTATCTCTGTTGACATGACATGATGTGTGTGTGTGTGTGTTTTTCCATTGGCAAATTCACACAGAGAGAGAGGACCTAAGAGCAGCGTGTGTTTCTTTGGCGAAAGATAATCCAGGGTTTACATAGTGTAGCTGCGAGTACAGTACCACGTTTTTATCTCCACTAATAACCGGGTAATCTAATCAGGAGAAGAAGACAACAGTAACTGCTCGATCTCCTAAGCCGTCTCTGGCCTGAGGATATTCATACTGTTGCTATAATTGTACAGACATAAAGCGCTTATTTAGTGTCATAGCATGACATCAGGAATGTAGAATTTAGCACTCGTGAGTTTAGATTTTAAAATTGTATAAAGTATATGACCGTAAACAACACAGTCAACAGAAAGAAATGAACACAGTATTTACTAGTTGCCTCACAGCAAGAAGGACCCGGGTTCGATTTCCAGGCAGGTGTGGGATGCAAACCCCTTTCTGTGTGGAGTTTGCATGTTCTCCCTGTGCGTCTATGTGTTTACTCCGGGTTCTCCGGTTTCCTTCCACAGTCCAAAAACATGCATTATTAGATTGATTGATGATTCTAAATTGCCCATAGGAGTGTGTGTGTGTGTGTGTGTGTGGCCAGGTGATGGACTAGTGACCTGTCCAGGGTGTCCCCCTCCTGCCTTTCGCCCTTTCAGAGGCGGCTGGGATAGACTCCAGCAGATCCCTATGACCCTGAATTAGGGAATAAACGGGTATAGAAGATGAACGAATGAATGAACTAATAATTTTACATGTCTGTTGGTTTATAATATTCACTGAAAAAACACATTTTTTTTTTTATTTCTTCAGAATTAGAAACATTAATTTGAACCTAACTGCTTATTAGTCCAATGCAATAAAGACAGATTTACTATTGAACACCGTTGCTAGCCTAAGGACATTGTATGTTTTGTCTAAGCTTACATCCGAACGAAATCAGCTGCACATCCTGCCTCATCTGACCCTCTGTTACTAAACAATAGGGGTGAACACAATGCCTCTGTCTGTAGCTATACCGAGTTGAATGTTTGTGTCTGCCTTTATTTTCCCCCAAAGCATGCCCAGGCTAAGCTTAAATACAATTTGTGAAAGAACATTTTTTTAATCCAAAAACAGTAGAAAAGAAGCAGAAAAATGAGTAGAAATGGCAGCACCGTCAGTATTGTGTAGGAATTCTGTCTCTAACACCGATACATTTACATTTATGGCATTTTTAGTAGACGTCCTTATCCAGAGCGACTTACTTGGGGGTTAAGGGCCTTGCTCAACGGTGGTAACTTGGTGGTGCTGGGAATCAAACCTCGAACTTCCAATTATCAGTCCAACACCTTATCCACTGCACTACCACCTCCCTTCCACTTTAGGTAGAATCGTTCTCAAACAGCTTTGATGAGACTTAGTCAATGTTATTATTTCATCACAAATACCAAACTATCACCTTAAGTTGAACCACCGCATCCCTGACCAGGCAGTTACTAGAGATAATTTACAAACACACAGTCAGGTTAATGAAAGTTGTTTTGTTTTTTTTTAAACTATATTAACACAACTTTTTTTAATACTATAGTAATACAAGTAATTCATATTGGTTTCTGATTAAATCAAGTTATCTGTTCAACCCAAATCATATATTCAGGTTTTTTCTCTAACAGAGAACCTGTTTCAGGCCTAAACGTACAAAATTACGTCTGTTCTGTTGAAAAAAATGTCCTCTCCAAATTTGGTGCTTGTGTATTTCAGGAAAGGAAGCAAGCGATTCAGCTCAGATTTGAATAACAAAATACTAGTTCATGGCACTTTTGCTTTTATAGGAAAAGGCATGACTCGTGGACAAAGCATTACCAATACCTTCTGCTGGTTTAACTGAGCGATGAATGCATGACTACAGAGACATAATTGCCAGAAGGTGTTGTAGCAGAACTGAGAGACACCATGCAGACTGTGCTGTAACTTAATGAGCTTTTAACCAGACCCATAGATTGAACCTGTAATGATAGGACTCATGCCTAAAAACCTGGGATTACCAGAAAGAATATTACTTACTTACCTAAAATATTACTTAATTATCACTTAATAATGATTTCGAAATTCCTCCAAATCTCAATTGAAAACTGGTTCCCTGTAATCTTCTTTTTATTTGACATTTAATAAGCAGCTCACTATTATAGATTTTTTTCTGTAATGAGGTAAAAACTGCTTTTAGGGCGTTTTAGGCTTTTAAGTCACTTGATACAGGCAGCACGGCGGCTTAGTGGTTAGCACTGTTACCTCACAGCAAGAAGGGGTTTGACTCCCGGACATGTTTTCTTGTTCTTCCCGTGCTTACGTGGGTTTACTCCGGGTTCTCCGGTTTCCTCCCACAGTCCCTAAACATGTATGTTAGGTCGATTAATGATTGCCCATAGGCGATTGCCCAAATTGCCCATCGAAGTGAGTGTGTGTGGCCCTGTGATGTACCAGGGTGTAGCCCTTTCAGAGACGACTGGGATAGACTCCAGCAGATCCCCGTGACCCCGAATGAGGGAATAAGCAGGTATAGAAGGTCACTTAATACATAGCATTGTCATTACCATGTCTTTACATAGAAATTAACACAGTCCTACAAACCTTTATATTATAAGGTTTTTACCTTATAACTACTTTTTTATGTGTCGATTTGTCACTATGTTTTGATTTCACTGATTCCTATAACACCTAATTTTCCTATTATGACATCACACTGCGCCGCCTCTTCCTAGCTATTATTACATACACCCTATTTCCTGGTTATTATTATCCTAATTCTCTTTGTAACACACTTCCTTATAATATTACATTATGACATATCTCTATCTTTTTCTTATTCAATAACCAAAACTCTCCTTAAAACCTGAGATACACCTGGGAAAACTGTATATTATGTTGCTACAAAAACTATCATTTATGATGCATTTTGCTTTTAAATTACAGCCAACACCCGCTCAGCTGAATAAAAAAAATACTAGGGTTTAGGCTTAAAATAATGGTGCCTATAAATGTAAATGCCAATATAGAACAATACAGCGGCCATTTGGTTATCAGCACCTTCTAATCTTTACACATAAGAATGTTTTGTTTAAAGGTGATGTCCTTTACACTTAAAACTTCAGCATGTCCTTCAGCTTTGCAGCGCGATTTCGTTGTTTGCGCATTTCTAAAAGTCAAGAGTTTGACATTGCCCTGGCTTTAACCATAGCTACCAAGTGCTTGGACGTTATCTTGCTTTATGTGCAATGTTCAGCAAACATCAGTTTCGAGTGTTGTGCTATGTTAGTCGGGTCATTGTTGGTTGTTGGTCTTTCTGGTTTGTTTTTGTTATGTCAAGTTTGTTTGTGTTTTAGCTTTGACATAAATGCCCTTTATATAAATAGTTAAATCAGTTTTATTTCCATATCTATTACTTCGTGCGAACTGATGTTCATGACGAACGCAGTTTTAAGTCTTTTGTGTTCCAAACCACAGTTTCACATTCAGCACCAATAGCTTTGAACTACACACCCAAAGAGGAAACCACACAGTGTTAATTAACAGTAAAAAGGTATAAACGCTGCTAAAAACAAGCCTTTTTCTCTACTGAATATTTAACTTCTGCTTTGATTTAATCAAAGGCTTCTTTTTAATAAAAAGGCAGGAACTTATTATTGGTATTTAGATTATATGATTCAGTGCTTTGTAATAAACCTGTAATACATTTACTTGCTGTTTCTAAATGAGCTGATAAATGCTGCATGGTCATTTCCTCTGCTTTCAGGAAGAAACTAATCCTGAGCTCTGTTTCACCACTTTTCTAATAGATTCGCGGTGTAACAACACGTTACGGTCATGATCGAATTTGGCTATGTTACATTTTATTCATATATTTAATTGTATAGATAAAGTTTGTGATCTGGGGAAGTTAATTTAGTGAAACATGACTTGGAGCTTTAAGGTTGGCTAAAATGATAAAAGATTATTATAAAAGATTTTTTGCTTAAAGGAAAAAAAGCTCAGGTATCCATATAGCATAAAACTCATTAGACACTTAAAACAATTAAAAGCGCAAATGATTGTCAGTTATGCCGCATGCGTTATGTGACCCGAATGCTCACTGTATGTTATAACGCTATACATTGTGTAGCCTGTAAGCACTGGGGTTCAAACTGGTAATTACATGTACAACAGATGCAGAATTAACAGTATGCTGATTTCCACAGTACTTATCATCAAATTTTTGAATCACGATGCTTCTATACAGCACCACAAAGACCATCATACCAAATCTCTATTGCACATAACAAACAATTGATCAATTTATCAGTGATTCCCAGTCTAATGCCTTTACAAATGCCTTTCATTTGCAGATCATTTTTCTGGATCTTTTTTCACCCACCAGGGGCAGATAAAATGTTTATGAGTATAGCATATTGACCTGCATCACTATAAAACATCCATTAGACATCAGAAGCCTTTAGTTACACGTCCTCTCGCACCACTCTTGCTTCTGGTTCCAGTCAAACCTGCAGCGGAGAAATAATGTTCTGCTGAAATCTCCTGTCGATGTAAAGATGTGGTCCAGCATGTGACCACAGATCATTCTGCATTTTAGAAAACTGGCTACATCAACAGATTTTCCAGTTGCTCTTTCACAATGAGGATGAATGTGCTGAGTGGGGAACATGCGTTTCCTCTTCTTACTCTGATCCAATAGTCTGTTTCATGCTTTCACTTCTTCTCAGATGCTCTGAAGTCCTGCACAAGTGGTTTAGGTCAAATGTCAGTGATTCAGGATAGATCGCCATTTGACCTATCAGGGCTGGCGAATTATAGTCAAAACCTTTTTAGCAGTTTTGGACAGTAACTGTATTTTATTGTATATAGATTCAGCCTAATTTAATTCTTTAAACACTTTTCATTTAAATTCACAAAATATTTCGACGTAAATTGACCGCTTTTTATCTCTGTCATTGATACACAACAGTTTGTTTGTGGATAAGGGCAGACTTACATTTTCCTTTTGCGGGTTAAGGGCAATCTTCCAATTGGCGCTCCAATACCTTACTTACTGCGCTACCACTTCCCCTAATTTAAATATATATTAAATGTAACAGTATGTACTGTATATTCTAGTGCACAGCGACGTACACTCACAGTGTGACGTCAGGACCAAAAAAAGGAAACTAAGAAGTCATATATTTAGCAACCAGGCAATTAGTTTTTTAGAAGTTCAGAGAAACTAACAATAATATTCAAGTCGTGCATGTTAAAGTGTCAATACTGAGAAAAACAATTAGAACTTTGATTCACACTTAATATAGCGACAGTCAACCACAGAAAACAGACAGTTTTGCTTTGGTACCGCTGTCCGATATGAACAGACTATGTCAGAAAGACAAAAACCAGGATACACACTCGCATCCTCTTTGTGGTTCTGTTTCAGCTGTCATGTACAAGTGCTGTGCTGCGGGTGGTGTTTTTAAATGTTCTAAGACCCACAGTGCCAGAAAGAAATTGAAAATAGAATCGCATAAAAAGAAAAAGAAGATTAATATATGCTAGTCTGTCCAGCAAACTAACACACACACTGAGAATGAATTGTTTTAAGCATGACTACGTCTTTACAAGCACAGCCTCAGGCGTCATTTGCATGGTGAGAGAATCCTCCATCAGGAGCAGGTTAAGTATGCATTACTGTAAGGCCATTGTTTAAAGGAGATTAAAACTAGTTCTGTAAGTTTATGTCTTTGTAACGTTCTATTTTTTTTTTTTTTTTGAGACTGTTTGAATAACCATATCATAGTACAGAACATTACTTTCTGCACCTTGGCAGAGCTGTCGATATCTATGGTACATGCTGCACCGATATCATTGTAGATTTGAATATGTCTTTATGTTATAAAACAAATTGTGTTTTTTTACTTTTTTGTCGTGCCCTTTTGGGTATGTTGATCCAATGCCTTTTTGGATCTTGTCTTAACTTACCTTTAATCTTATTTTTCCAGGGTAAAGGTGGCACATGGCGAGCACATTGTACCGCATTTAAATTTGAACTGTTCAGCGCCTTCGTCTGACGTGTTAGACTTTTCCCACCCGGGTTGCCACGTCTCTTTTAGAGGAGAGAATGTTAGCGACACAGTGACAGAATTGTGTCTTTCTCACCTCTATTTTCTGTCGCTTGCTCCTAGAGCTTTATAAGCAAAGCTCATACAAATACAGCATTAGGATCAGTTCATGCTAAACGAAAGCAAATTAAGATGATTCTAAACTAAAACAGGAAATCCACATTCAGACTCTTCTTATCTACCCCGAGTGTCTCTAACGAAAAGACTGCCGTTGCCTGGATTTGATGGGGGATGGGTGATATCGGAATGCCCTCCATGTTTTCCCTTTAATGAAACCGGATGTCAAACATCTGTGTCCACACAGTAAAGAAGGGACATTATTCACAACACACTGATGCATCATGATTTAATCATTACAACATCACTAGACTGGTGCTTGACTCTGATTGGTCAGAACTGATGAGACTAGTTCCAACTGCACATTCAACATGTATACGTTTGCTAGAATTCTGTTATTGTCTCTAAAGTAAGCGCTTGCACAGAACTTAGGTTTTCTTAAGAGTAAGTTTTTATTTTGCTTTTTTTTACTTAAATAAATTTTAAGTAAATAAATCTTTTAATTCAAGTGAAAAAAAAAAATTGTAGTCATGTATACCTTGCTATAATAAGCGGAATCAGGCTATACTCCTGGAGAATTTTAGTTTTCTATTTAAAGCACAACCCCTTATGATATTTTACAATGGTAATAATAATAATTATACGGTAATAATGCAATATCACTGTTGATTAAAATGGATTCAGTAGCGTACATGTGCAGGATGGTATTAAGAACTGTTTAATTCTATTAGTAATAATTAACGACTGTGTTAATTAGCTCTTTAATAAGCCTTCCTAGTGGTCATGTGATGCCCTGAGTCTAATGAAAGGATAAAATCCAGCTTAAAAATGTCCAGAACTGTTTGTTTAGCACCATGATGTTGTTTGCAGCTGTGCAGAGTTTAGATAAGGTTAACCGCAGGTGAATGTTAAGTAAAACACAAGGCAGAAAGACAACATACAGAGTTATTCATTGACGTTTGTGTTTATATCACTAAGATTAATTGATTGTCTTTCTCTGCACCGATCCGACCGTACGCCTGACATAGAACCACAATTTTGAGGGACTTTCCTGTGGAGACATTTTATTATGCTGTGTAGCTCAGCACAGAGGAACTCTATTTTTTTGCTTATGTGTTAGCCCACCATGCATCACTATAAACATGTATAATCACTATAATCATCACATCACGAAAGAATTAGGCTAACTTTAAGCATTGTTTTTGATGCAGCGACGTCTAATTTAATAAAAGCAGCTAGACTGCTAACATATTCGCCAAAGTGGTGATCATCTCCTAGTAAGAATGGGTGTCCCTGTGAAAGTGAAAGTTTAGCGACAGGCTTAAGTACTGCTTTGTTTTTTTGCTGGTGAGTCTATGGTGAGAACTCTGTGTGCTGCTTAAAGAAGCAGCTTGTTTTCACACGGCTCGGCCACCACCGCATCGCCTGCTTGAATGCTGATCTTGCTGAAATGCTTGAAACTCACTGCCTCAAGCCTCGAAAACAAATTAGGTGGCTGGACGAACCGTCAATGCACAATTGTTGTATGCACTCTCTCAAATTACTTCCCGTTAGATTTTTATTTTAGTTGATTTGATTCCTGGTGGAATTTAAGAAACGTGTCGTCATACGTTGGCACAGTACTTGTCTACTCCTTTTTCCTGGGACTTAGACCAGCCTGAGTAGTACATCCACAAAGCTGTTGTGGATCAGTTATTCATGTGTTTCGGCGTGGCCAAGGAAGGGTTGGCTGCCACCAAACAGACAAGATAAGCCGATAGGTGGTTGAGACTTTATCTAGCTTATAAAGCTTCCGACCTCCTCGACTGGAGGAGATCAGACTACACTCTACTATGTTTGACGGCTCCAAGGCCCTGACCTTGGGGGTATCACTGGCAGATGTGTAAGGCAGATGTGTTCCCACATATCTCCAGCGTCCCTGCCAGCACTGAACGCGAGTTATTGTAAACATGGCACGACGTGTGTTTATAAAGCATTACTTCCTAGTGGATGATGTCACCCGCTTGTGACGTGGTGCATTTCGATTGGACAGATTTCACACGTGCTTCAGACCAAAGGTTATAAAAGGTCTGTGTTCCCGAAAAAGGTTTTGGGAACCAGGGTTACATATGAAACTTGATATGCTTTTCACCTGTATTTGCATGGGTCTGTGCCTGCTCTACTGCCACATGATGTGATTGGATAATTGCCAGAAAGCCCTGTTGTTCTTAATAAATCAAACTGTTGTAAATGTGTGCCTTTTGATAGCTTTTTCACTATTTAAGAGTGTGAAACTGAGTTTACTGACCGCTGTTGATATAATATTACTCTTAAATAAACTAAGCAGTGTTTAGTATCCCTGTTTCACAGTTTGAACACAATTGAAATATTTTAGGTTCTTTTTTTTTTTTAAGAAAAGGATCACATTTTAAAAGGAGGACAAACGTGAAACCGCAGTTCTGGAGCTTTCCGGGACGAGGACTGTGAAACGGCTCTAGGGCGTATGTAAATATTTCAGTGTTTTCCAGACGCCCATAGCTTAATCTTACCCATGTGCTCATAAATTTACCGTCACACTGATAGTCAATTTACAACATGTTTCCACTTTTTTATGGTGTTTTGTCTGAGTGCTGACCTTTTTTTTTTTTTTTTTTTTTTTAGGGAAAAAAATCTCAAGTCACGCTTACCTTTCGCCAAGCTAATAATAGTGTTTATCAGCTGCTTCGGAAAAATCAACAGAAACACTAGTCTTGTTCCTGGAGCGTTGCATGTTTTAATGCTTGACAAGGGGAGAACATGTGAATAAGAGATTTACAAGGCTTACATTTATACCATTACCTTAACCATCATGACGGCAGAAGATAAAGGCTGTTGGGGGGGGGGGGGGGTTGGGGGGGGGGGGGGGGGGGGGGGGGGGGGGGGGGGGGGGGGGGGGTGGGGGGGGGGGGAGGGTGGGCAGTTAAGTTATAAGAAAAGTAATTTGAGAGGTATCTGTAATTTTGCGATTTGTTAAGTAAATCTGTCTGTTTCACGCATCATTTGGTGTTGGAAGTTTATTATTTGTACAGCCTAATAAATAAAAAAAATGTGTCAAAGATATTTTAACCAAATAGGATAATCAACGGTTTTAAAGTCTTGCATTTTCTTTAATATTATTGAATTTTTTTTTCATATTAAGCAATTAAGGAATCAACCAACCGCAGTAATGTATAGGTTTAGCCTTTTTTTTACTATAATGACAAAAAATGGCTTAACTTAAGTATTTTTTAATGTTGCTAGATGGAAACTACTATAACTCACCACATGGGAAAAACTATGCACAAAGCTTCAAAAGTTGTCTATAGAGCAATAACGATTTCACAACCGACGTGCCACGTTTCATCATTTTGTCTGAAATGGACATTTTCGCTTGAGCGACTCATTTCCGGTGTCTACAGGAAAATCCTTAAGTGTTCTCGTTAACGTCTGTGGTCTTTCGTTGATTTCACAATGTAATGCGTTTCGGTTATTGATGTATGCACCCCTGTACAGTAACAGTATGTAAGCAGTAACATCAGTTTCTACCCACTGTGCAATGCTTATCCTTTCTTCACAATATATCATTTCAGCATCGACATCGCAACGTGTGCGTCCACAATCGTCACATTACAGGATGTGGAATGTCTAGTGGGTGTTATAGTGATTATACGGTGAACACTGTGCGGTGTGATTTTATATTTGATTATTTTATTTCTGTACCTGAATCACCAGGGGAAAAAAGAGGTATTCAGGTGAAAATGAAAATATTGCTAACTAAATTATTTCCAATATCCTAAAGCCCTGAAATAATTAAACAACTAACAAACGCTGCTCGTATTTTCGGGGTTTAACTATCATGCAATATGTTTCTAATATAATATTTAAAATATTTTGTGCTTTACACCAGTGATATACAAGTCAACGTCCAAGGTTTTACACAAGTCAATAAAACACATCGTCATGTTCACCGCATTGCTCTCTACATGGTTTAGTCTTTTTTTACGGGTCTCTAACGCCGCTGTGTTTTTGCAGGAGCTCTGACCAAAGTGAGGGAGAGCCAGAAACACGTAGAGGAAGGCAAGATGGAGCGACAGCAGGCCGACGCCATCGCCGAGCGATGCAATATCATCTCGTTCGCCACGTTAGCCGAGATCCAGCACTTCCACCAGATCCGTGTGCGTGACTTCAAGTCCCAGATGCAGCACTACCTCCAGCAGCAAATCAGCTTCTTCCAAAAAGTCACAGGCAAGCTGGAGGAAGCGCTCAGGCAGTACGACAACGCCTAGAACCGCCACACACACCCTTTATTCTTCTCAGGAGCAAGGTGAACATTAACCAGGCTCTACTTTAGCAATACGCTAAACCGAGATAGCATTCCTCTCTGATATATGTGTCACAGCTAAGAGGAGCTAAATAAGGTTTAGGGCAAAGTATGTGATGAGATAGCATTAAGGGGATATTTCCAGATCAGAGGGGAAGGGCGGAGGGTTACAACAGCTTAAAGAACGTTACATTACAGCTTTGTGAAACTAACAGTGCTCAGGATGACTAACATTCCATCATAAAGTACAATTTCTGCTTTACTAATGCAGTAGATTCTGAGTCTAAAGCATTTCATGATCTTCAGCGCTGTTTTGTGCCAACCTTCAGAATGCTGGAGCTCCTCCAGGTTAAAAGAACTAAGTCAATGTTTACAGAGATCTGACGTGTGGCTGTCTTCACTTTGCTGTGCCTTTCAACCCTCTTTTTATTGACTTTTAAAAAAATTATTTTATTTACCTAATGTTTGTGTGTGTGTGTGGGTATATATATATATATATATATATATATATATATATATATATATATATATATATATATATATATATATATATATACATACACACACACACACACACACACACACACACACACAATTGTACTTATTTTAAGATGTCTTTAAAAACATAAAACTGTTATATAAAACTGTACTTTTGGCCCTGGCTGCTAAAGAAAGACAAAAGTCGGGCGTGTTTTTATTGGGGAAAGATGAAGGAACAGAATTATTCCCTAATTTGGCCTTCAGACTGATTTTCCCACGATATTTTTAGTAACCGTCAGGAAAACAAGATTAAGCTCAGTCATGGCCTCAGTTGATTACCCAGTCATTCATGTAAGACATGAAAATATTCCCATGGCATGGATCAGTGTCACTGTGCAGGGATGTAAATAAAGTTCGAGATAAGGAACTAAAGCACGCAGCTAACTCAGGAGGCATTTCTGTTATGTTTCATCATGGGCACATGTGACACTCAACCCAGGACAGAACTAAAGTTCCATTTGTTTAATCATTGTTGTTAAATTTAACATTGTGTTTGAGAAAACACCTCGTTTATTCACACATGTTCTTTCTTTTTTTTCTCATAATAAACCCTGCACATATCTCTCAGCTCGATGTTGTCTTTTGTTTTTATTCAGCTGTGATCCAGTGTTTGATTAACTGCTGTTTTTTTACATGATTTTTTTAAAATTAGATTTCACTGCAATTAACAATTTAATTATATGTATAGAACAATGTTCGATTTTGGAGAGAGGGGTTAAATTAACTTAAGCACTGCCACTGTTGTGTCTCTGATCTGCGCTTTGACCCCAACTTCCTAAGTTAAAGTATGCAAAGAAAAGAATATCACCATGCGACAAAAACTCCGTAAGATGATGTAAGGATGAAACTTGGAGAAAAAACCAGATTGAAAAGGCAACCCATCCTCGTTTGGATCACACCGGAGTGTTTTATTGTAAATCATTTTCATTGTATAATTGTCTAGGGTTATATAGACGAATGCAGGTGTTTAACCAGAAGCTTATAAACATCAGCATCATTTCTAAAATCAGTCTTTTTTATTGAATTACCACTTAAATGCAAAACTCACTGTGGCAAATGCATTTTAAAGCTAATAAAAATAATATAATAATACTACTAATAATCTTTTCTATCTTCAGGCTGTTCATTTAATTAATTCATAGCAGCAACGAACTGAGTTCAGGCAATGAGATTCCAACCAGAAGTCGAGCGTCGGGATGGATCAGGCAGGTCTAGAGAGCAGAAGCAGTCATATATGTCAGGATTATTTTGAGAGAGAGAGAGAGAGAGAGAGAGAGAGAGAGAAACAAAAACAGGTATGCTTCTGATCTTGTAATGTGCTTTGAGTTTTGATTCGTTGATGTAATTGATGAAATGTAATTCTTTTTTTTTTGTACCACTTGTGACCATTTGTCACTACCAAAGATTTAACCCTTCGGACTCCAGATTTTTCAGACAGATGCTAAACAAATTTCTAAATTCAAGACTTTCACTGAATGTTTTTTCCAGGTCCTAAAGAAACTGCAGATGTCTGACTGCAGTTTCCTAAAACCTGCCCAGTTTCTTGATTTATCATTAAACATCTACTTTCCAAAGCAACAGGTTTTATATTTAAGACTATGTGAGAGCAAAAATATTTTTACGAATAGACTAAATCAAGCATTCTTTACAGATTTTAGTTATATTAGTCAGTTAATTATAGCATAAATTACAGACCAGTACAAGCTGTACTGTATCATCTGATAATGTGTACAGTGTTTGGAGTTTCTTTTTATTATATTCGTTATTACATCCTGTGTTGATCAACAGATGATTGAGGTTATGGTAATTTGAAAAGGAGCTCGACCTCCTCTTGCATGTTTTCGGTGTGACGGTGTGTTTGTAAGTGTGTATGTGTATATAGTGACTTCACTCCCATGTAGTTTTTTCTAAAAAAAAAAAAAAAAAAAACTGGTCAATGAAGTGATGAAGACTGTGAACATGCTGTGAATAAACATATGTGCAGCTGAGTATAAGTGTTATGTCTGGGAGTCGCAGCAGTAAACGAGAAGAAGCTGTGAGCTCCTGTTCCGTGTGTTACGGTGCTGATTGTACTAGCTGCTAAAGGACCACGGCGTGGGAATATGGCCTCTGTCCCAGGCCTGGCTTTTTGTCTTGTTGGCACGGTCGCAGCTCTGCAGTCCTCAGCTCTTGCTGTAAACACAAAAACACACTCCGGTTTCAGCAGGATGGACTGGATCAGGGCTGCGTGCCAAGCGAACCTGCTGCTACTCGATCACAGCTTGAGGGTCTCACTTCTTTCTGCAGCTCTGGACAATAAATGTCTTTTTTAAGCGAATTGCTGTAGACGTTTTCAGGGACACGGGAATGCAGACAGGACAACATGCACCAAAAAACATCCTCTTATAACTAGAGGTGACAAAAAACAAACAGTTTGAACCGAAGAGAGGTACTGGCTGCTTATTTAGCAAAAAACTATTAGTTTGCAATAATCATGGGGTAAAATTCTAGCCTCAAATTTTCAAAAAAAGGAATGGAAGTGCTAATTAGATAATTTGGCATATATTTAAATATATATTTTAAATGTATTTTATTATTTTAATTGAGTTGTTTATTTAGGGATTTGGTATGAATGAATGAATGAATGAATGAACCTCGTTTATGTTTTTCTCATAATAATTTTTAACAATATACAAGTACATAGATACAGTATACCCCTGCTGGTGCAATAAATTATTTAGCTTTTTTTTTTCTTATTTTGCACCCCCCCCCCCCCCAAAAAAAAAAAGTTAATTGTTGGTCATCATTGTTGGTTAACAAAGAAGCTTAAAATGAAATCTGTTGTACCAAAAGCATGCAATCTAAAGAGGTTTTTAAAGAGGATGCTTTAATAGTATAAAGATCTATCTATTTAGATGGATGAATGGATGGATATTAAGATTGATGGATACCTTCTCTATCTCTATCTAGACATCAAGTGGTTTTGCACTGGACAGGTATACAGGTATATAATATCTAATATATATATAATAACTTGCATACAGCTTCGGACCTACAGGAAGTACCTTTCAGATGCTGTGAAGAAATGTTCGTGTCCCAACAAGGTATGAAATGTAGCTATTTGGATGGATGGATGGATGGATGGATGGATGGATGTTTGGTGGATGGATATTAAGATCGATGGATATCTATCTATCTCTATCTAGACATCGAGTGGTTTTCTGCACTGGACAGGTATACAGGTGTATATATATATAATATTATAATATATATATATATATATTATAATATATATATATATATATATATATATATATATATATATATATATATATATATATATAATAACTTGCATACAGCTTCGGACCTACAGGAAGTACCTTTTAGATGCTGTGAAAAAATGTTCGTGTCCCGACAAGGTATGAAATGTAGCTGTTCTCATAAATATTAATCAAATAAGGCAGAAAAAGGAAGTCTCTTTATTTTAATTACATCACTGCCTGTCTATCAGACGCTGATGACTGCTTCTCAGTCCGGTCATGAAGATGATTTTGATAATATGAGATATTGAGCAATCATTCTTAAAGCCATTGGTTGTGTGTGTGCTCATAAAAAGAGTGCGGGGAATAGCGTGTGATTGTACTCCCAATCCCTGCTCTAGCTCTTTAGGAGGCAGGCAGTAAAACCGCATCAGCTCCAGTATAAGGGCGTTCTGTTTTTGCTATTCAAAATGGCTCGATTGAAGTGCCAAGATGTTTTGCTCAGATTAAGCCTGGATCCTGTTCCACCCTCCTGTTAAATGCTGTAGTCATGAGTCAGAGCGAAGGGGCATAACAGAAAAACAGAATCCTGAATCCAGCGAACAGCTTGTACTCTGTAGCTCTTTCTCTGTACAAATCTCAGCTTGTACGTAATTTAGGGTTAATGAGCAGGTCAGTTATTTTAAACAACAGTTCCAGGGACCTCCTGACAGCCCAAGTTGTAGCAGTTTACAGCTTTAAATGTGCTGCAATGGTAAAATAATAACCCTTAGGCTATACAATGACATCACACATCCTTACGTATTATACTATTTATTCTTTAATAGTTACACTGTATTTGCAAGTTTGTGGACACCGGACATGTGATTTTAAAAACTTTTTTTCAGATTTACTCCCCATTCTGATGTTATATTAAGCTCCAATTTTTTATTAAAACTTAAAGAAAGACAATTTAAAAAGCTTGAATGTGTAATATTAGTGATATCAGGCCGTAAGTTCAGGTAAGAAGGTCTGTGGTTCAATCGGTGTTCCGGTGAAACTTTAGGTAACACACTGTTTCTTAATGGACCTCATTGGCACAGGTACAGGTACAAAAAGAGTAATAAGCCTATACGTTACTCCTTAATGTAAAAATCAATAACTACATTAAGAGCAATACATGATATGATATGAGGGAGGTGGTGGCTCATGGTAAAGGTGTTGGACTAACTACCTGAAGATTGTGGGTTCGATTCCCAGCTCCACCAAGCCGCCACTGATGGGCCCCCCGATTGCTCAGTTGTATAAATGAGATAAATGTAAGTCGCTCTGGAAAAGGGCGTCTGCCAAATGCTGTAAATGTAAATATATATGACACGTTGATATTGGCATGTCACAGCAGCGCAAATTTAAAGTAGGATAACGGGTAACTTAAATGATTTTAAACGAGTGCAATTTAACTACAACGAACAATGGGGGGAAGTGGTAGTGCAGTGGTTAAGGTGATGGACTACTAATTGGAAGATTAGGGCTTGATTTCCAGCATCTGGATCAAGAACGTCTACCAAATGCCATAAATGTCAAACCGGTGTAACCCTGAGGAATTTATTATTACCACAATTACACTGGGCTTTTGTGACTTGTACCGCAAGAAAATAGATAAAAAAAAAACAGGTTTGCTTCGGAAACAGTTTTGCATTTGATTAACTACCATCCATGCTGTGTACATGCTATAATAAGGTCTTCTTTATTTCAGGCTTGTGGTCATGCGTACACTTCTCATTTCCTACTAACTTCCTCATCCCATCACAACTTTTAAAAGAAACGGAGTCGTTGTGATAAGAGTCATTTTCAGCACCGTGTGACTGCTTGTCTGATCGGATGGCTTGTTGAAGCCGAAGAAGCTGAGAAACACTTGAGCTTCTGTTTTCCATTACTGCTTTGTGGTGCAGTGACTGGAGCTTGTGTCAGTTCAAAAGCCTGACATGATGAGCCAACACATTTTTTATGATGATAAGTCAGCTGTTCCGTCTCAGGGTGTGTTTATACTTGTAGTTTGGTTTATTTGGTCCAAACCAGAAAAAAGAAATTGATACATTTGGTCCTGATGCACTTAGCGTTTACCAGGTGGACGTGATTCTGCCACGTGGGATGTGATCCTCGAATAATATCCTTTCTTGAACCCGAATCAACATTTTAATTAACCAATCATAACCATCTGATGTCATCAGTGTGTGCCAACCAAACCCGCCTCAATCCGTTTTGGAATTTTTCCCTCTTTGTAAACCAAAATGTAATGTTATAAATGTATTTATTACATAAATGACCTATGTAATACAATACATGCTATACTTTTTTAACCGTTTAAGCCACCATTGCCCCGAGTACTGGTTATTAGTTATTCTCTTGCATGGTCAGATTAAAAGAGACTGAAGTGTAGATTAAGGGTGGTTTTACATGTAGTACACTTCATTTAAAGGGAACCAGAAATCAAACCTACTGCAAGTGATCTCAGGGTTGTTGTGTTCACAATTTTAGCAATGTGGTGGCCTCCAGAACCCTTGTTGTTCATACTACAACTCCTCAGAAACTTCTAAATCTACTCAATATTTTTCTCTCATGTCGTCACACATGCTCATGTACTACCAACATAACTGTTTAGTCGGATAGGACGTTGCAATGCTGTTCTACTGCATGTGAGTTAATTTGTAGCAGTAAGCAGATACGGATAGTGTCGTTGCTCAAAACCTCCTGTTCATGCGAACAAATTGTGTTATTTCATGACCCCCCCGTCCCAGCAGTGTGATACAGGAAATTAGCCAGACCTGCCTGCTTTCCAGGGAATACTTAACACACTCCACCCAACCTGCACTTTAAAACACACCACCACCTCAATTAATATTGCAATCAGATTATACTTCCGCTTAATATTCTAGAGCCTCCACACACTTTCCACTAAGATTTAGACCTTTTCGGAGCTGTTTTATCTTCACGTATGGATGCCGCGTGTGTAGCCGAGCGTGTCGGCTCTATCAGGCAGAAAGCTGAGGAATGTTGGAGCATTCTTTGTTAGCTCTTTCTCTTCTTTTTGGCTTTGTTTTTGTAGCCCTGTACAGGAAGCTCTGTTCAGAAGGGTTAAAACATACGGTTTCCTCTTTTTTCTCGCTGCTTACTAAGAACTTTGCATTATTCTCTCAAACACACACACACACATGCTTATTTGCAGTTGACTCGGAATCTTGCTACCTTTACATGCACTATATGACTACGTTTTATTTTTAAACACTTTGTTCCAGATTATTTATACTATTGAGCAGTTAAGGGTCTTGCTCAGACACCCAGCGGTGGTAACTTAATGTTGCTGGGAATTGAACCCACAGAATCCTCCAGTTAGCAGTCCAAAGCCTTTAACCACTGCGCTACCACTTCCCCATCTCTAGTTCATCCCAAAGTTGTCAGTGGAGCTGAGTCGGATTCAAGGCCCTGTGAAGGACACTTGTATTCTTCCACTCCAATCATAACACTTATGGAGCTCAGAGGCTTTGTGCACAGGGGAATTTTAATGCTGGAACAGCGAGAGGAAAATCCTAACACTACAGCATATAGCGTCATCCTAGACATGTTAGCGTGCTGATGAGGTGTCCAAGAAATTCTGGTGCTATAGTGTGAATTATATTGAATTTCTTGTAAAAGCTGCTTATACAGTATGTGTAAAACAGCAATATTTTGGCTTAAGACAACATACATAAAATGGCTTAAAACTCCGTTAAAGTGCACATTTTTCAAGTTCAATGTGTTAAACACCACATGCCAAGTTGTCATGGAGCGCCTGTAACGTCATCAAGCGGTTCTCTTGAGGTTATGTGGTTTGCTGCTTGTCTCTGAGTGTTTACTGCACGGTGAGCTCAATGATCCGGAGCAGAACTGTAGTATGGCTCATTTTAACCTAAATAACACCAGATTGATCTAATCAGGCTACCCTTACTGATGCCATGAGCAGCCCAAGCAGATCAACTCATTTATTGACATCATAATCAGAAACATTAAGCAGTGGTTGCAGGCATGGGGTGTGATGTATGTGCGTTTGAGGTGTGATTGTAGAAGTATAAAAATTACTCCGTTTAACACCTCGACGAGACACGTTATGAGTCATCCGGACATCTTCTACCCTAAACTGTTGTTATTCTCTGAACTGATTAAACCACTGCTTTTTTTCATGTTGTACCAGGCAGTCACTCATACGATTCTCTTTAGTGAGTCATTGATCAAGAGATTTGGTATATTCGGGAATCTGATTGAAATCTATTTTTTAGGGCAGCAGTGGCTTTAACACCGGTATAACGGTATAAATGTATTTATATATTCTGTGGAAGACGTAGGGCCAAGAAATGTCTAATAAAAATAGGTCCGAATATTACGATAGACTTTCCTACCTGCATGTAAACATACGTATGTGTGAACCTCAGCACAGCCTGTTCATACAGACAGAATACGTCATCAGCGCAATCATGTACTGCAGGAACAAAAAGTCAGGGCCAAAATCCAGATTAATGTCGGTGTCGAGTTTTCATGCTGAAGTCGACTACAGGAGTCAAAGGGTCTGTAAGATTACGCCATAGTTACAGTATATCCACTATATGGATTTTGGTGTGTTTTGATTGTAGTTTATTTAAAAATGAGCGTGTACCGGGGTATTATTTTTATGTGTGATATTTTAGTACTGTTAATACTTGTATTAGAAATTTAGAATGACACGATTGTATGTTGTCTCTGGTCGTCTAGTCTGTTCCTGTTCATGCGTTCAGGAGGCTATCAGGCTACAGTTAGCATTCTCCAACCTTTGCAATGTTGGATTACTGAGCGAAAGATTGTGGGTTTAATTCCCAGCACCTCTACGCTGCAACAGATGGGCCCCTGTGCAAGGTCCTTAACCTTTAACTGCTAATGTAATTTTTTTTTTTTTTAAAGAGATAAATAGAAGTCATTCTGGATAAGGGGCATCTGCTAAATGCCAGAAATGTGAATAAAAAAAAATAACATGGAAAAATGTATTTGATTGTAAATAATTCAGGATGGAGCAACACATGATGTAGCAAATATCCAGATGTGCTATGTGTAATACCAGTGTTAGTGCAGTGTGAAGAGTAAAAATGCTGTGACGGAGACTTTATGGCTCACCTTTAGGGATCTGTGTGGTGGACATGTCTGCAATGAGGAGTTTAACGGCCTAATGGACATCAGCTGTATTGACTTCTCTAGAAATTTCTGCCATTGGTCTTTGACCTCAATCTCAGCTAAACCCCTAAAGGCAACCCTTTGTTAAACCTTTGACTTTTCTCCACAACGACGAAAGACAAAAAGAATTGCATGTATGTATGTAATTTATATTATGCCAAGCTATATTTTAGTAAGAGGAAAAAGAGGAAAAGGAAGTACTTTATTTTATTGTTTGCATGATAAATTAGTTTAGTTTATTCATATCTTTTAATTTTAAGGGGTACCAATGAATCCGGAGTCACCTTGAAAAAGCTACAGAAGCTTCAGATTATTACCTTTTGTCTCATTTAGTTCTCGAAGTGAAAGAGATAATAGCTCAGACAAAAAGACCAGAGTTAAAGAATATCCTGTTGTTCTACCTGAGCACTTACGAACACGCTCACATACACTGAAGCCTTTAATTCCTCTCTGTAGTTATCTCAATATGGTTGCATGATGGTGTTACCTGCGGATTTGATCCTATTTCGCTATCGCTCAGTCTCGCGTATGTTTTCGTCTCTGCATAAACCTTTCAAACGTAACACCCTCTCTGCCTCCTGAGAGTCGCCTTGTGAACTTTTTAATTCCCCCAAATTCAATTCTGCTGCCTTCAATCAGCACACTCCGTACCTTAGGGCTTCTGAAATCACAGTAATTAAGCATATGAAGAGACATAGCATAGCAATTACATGCTGAATAGATATTCATTTCCCCGTTCCTTTCCTCATGTTCCCTGCAGCAGGAGCCAAATGAAGAGGAGAAATCCCAGATGGTAAAACAATAGATGCTGCTGGGTTAAAGAAGGAAAAAAAACACAGATCTGTACATCACAGTGCATGGCATGTTAAAAAGAAACGTTAGCACTGCATGGACAGCAGGTCTGAGATAAAACATGGAAGTCATTGTGCAATTAAACACGACCGAGTTTAAAACAGCGATTCTGAAACCTTTTTTTGCTGTTCCTGATTCGAAAGAATTTCCACATGAAGCCCAAATGATTCAATTTACATTTTGGCCGTTATCACTATTTCAAATGATGTTAATTAAGCAATGCTTTCCAAAGAACACTTTCTGGCTTAAAACACTGTTAAGACAAACGAGCAGAATGGAACAGCATAAAATATGACTTTACTTGAGTTTTTTTAGGCGTTTTACATGCACCATTTGATAACAAATACAAATGATTACACATCCAGTGATAAAGACTAAAATGGTGGAATAAACAAAGGACCGCAACTCAAGCTACAGCCCACAGAAGTGTTGATACAGCGAACCCTTTTTTTTAGTACCACGGCAGGTTCAAATATAAATACGGAAACAGCTACAGTGTTTTTCCAGCAGCTCAGTGCTAATAGTATCATTGCATTATGTGTTCATAAACACAGTCAGTGTCTTCAGTGTATTTTAAAAACCTGAGATAACAATAAGCATAAACATGACAATTTCCGTAACACATTTCCGCTAAAACGCATACAGTACGTAAGTCGGGTATAGAAGTAATTTTTTTTTCTAAAATATAGATAAAACGTTTATATTTTGTGTAATAGCAACAGCATGAAAGCAAGTAGTACCTTATGTCAGTTTCAGTGTTTAACCATATAACAATCAAACCTCATTGCCTCGGTGAAGTCCGGGTCACACTGAGAAAAGATTTTGGACTCCTAAAAGATTTCTATAATCCCAGGCTAAAATCCGCTGTCTGTTATTGCTAGTTTGATATGCTCACTGTGCAGCTGTTTCTCCGGTTTTCTTTACGTCTGAGGGTTTCACACACTTGACCTACGACGGCTGAAGCGCCGACTGACGCAATTAGCGCCACAACTTCTTCAAACTACCTCGAAAAATTGTTGAAAGTCTGGTGGACAGAACAGCAAGAAATCAACCTTAATGAGGCGTTTCAAAAACAGATTGGTTTCGCTGCTAGCTACCATTTAGCAAGATAACACGGGTTACCAAAGGTGGCATGGATTAATATTGTAAAACTCTAGACTCTCTAGACGTAGAGTCTGGCATTATGACAGCGGAGAAACTTCGCACAGCGTGAGCCAGTATTTCGGTTTGATCAGGACTACTTTACAGTGTCTTTACAAGCCTAAGCGTATGTGTCTTGTGTCTTTTTTTAAAAATGGAACCAAACAGATTAAAGTTTACAATACCTCGACTATATCTATCAAACTCCTGTCGGTTACCTCGGTTATATTGTTGGTCGTCTCAGGGAGACCCATTTTTTGAGCACAGAGACAACAATGGGCTTTTCAGAACAAAAATTTGTAAGTCTAGCAGGCGAGACTCCAGTACACGGGTCTGGTTTTGTACCAGCAACATTTCCAGTTGGCAAATGTCCACTTTCTGTAAAAATAATTAGTGCTTGGCCAGACTGAGTGAAAAAAAAATAAAAAAAAACCTTGTGCTTAAACTTACCGTTCTGGCTCCAAGACCGTTAAGAAAACATACTACATATTAAAATCTCCAGCAAAGAAAACAATGTAGATATAATGCTTAATACACAGAAATGAATCTCAACCTCCCACTTGCTTAATTCCTGGTAAGTCCCTGATCCTTCTTTTGCCTTTCATGACAGAAGCCTCCCTGCAACCCCCCACCCCCTTCTCAAACCCGTCTAAACTCCTACACTCGGTCTCTTTTATAGTGAGGTGGTCTGTTTGCCTAGCAGTAAGCAGAAACCACCCAGAAGCAAATACAGTCTAGTGAAGTCAAGTTTTTTAAGACTTCTTCTTATTGTTTCTTTCTAGCACACGTACACACAACTAGTTCAAACAAAAAAGTTTGCCTGCAACTTTAAATGAACAGGTTTATGTCGTTCTATTTGATATGTTTACCAGTTTCCCAAAAAGTAGATTGAAGTTGTAAAAAAACCTGAGTAAGTAAATCTAGCAACTGAAAACGTGCTGATCCAAGCAACACAACTGCGACCCAGGTTAAAAAAAAACCCAACAAGTAAATTAGCACAATGAAAATACTGCGATGAATCAAATTGTTGTACACCAGATTATAGTTTATACCCAATACTGATTGTGCTGCAATGTGGGGTTTGTTGTCCTGCAGAATTGAGTGGCTTCAAGATCCATGTCTCCAAACGAACCCAGAGTCATGGATTTTCCATAGGCTGGATTTCCTGTCTGGAGCCTTATCAGAGCAGGACTACCAGGGTTGCTTGGGCTGAGGTGGGTTACAGTTACTAAAGGAACCATCGCAGTCCTTTCCGGGTGACCTTGGAATTGTTTTTGATCAGGGGAGGATTCAGGAGAACCAACCAAACGTACTTTATTTTTTTTCTGTTTTCGCTTTAGTAGTAACGCCAATATGATCACAATGACCACAAGCAGAAGAGCGATCAGTGGGAGGATGATGAGCATGGTGTTGGAAGTGGAGCTGTTCTCAGGCACTGACTCAACCCTTACTGGTTCATTCCTCACTGGAACAATTTCCTGAATATGAGTTGGTTTTACTATAGTAGTGGCATGTGAGTCACTGCGGTTCGAGCTGCCCCAGCGATTGCGGCCCTTGAACTTTGGCACAGCCTTGGTGACTAGCACTGAAGGCTGAACCGATGGAGATTTGGAAATGATAGAAGAGTTGATAAAGATGGTTTGGCTGGGTGAAGCAGTACTGCTTGTGTACAGTGAGGTAGCTGTTGTCATTGTTATGAGTGCAGGGTCATATGGCACAATGCTAAAGACAAACTTTCCATTTGCAGGTTGAAGGTTGCCAGCTTTTAGGACAAATCCCAAGGAGTCATGTACCTCTTGAACTTCAGTAAGGTTGGCCATTAGCTCGATGACAAGTTTTCCCTGCTGCAATTCACTAAACAAAAATGTCTTGATAGGTTGCCCTTTTTTCTCATTGCCAGTCTTTAAAATCTTGCCATACCTTGGAGGGGACAGGATTTCGAACAGCGGATCGGTAGCACTTACCAGGGCAAGCTCAGACACATTGAGATGGTCTGCCTTGAGCTTCACTGGAATTCCATTTAAGAACTTTACACCTTCTGCATACCTAATTAAAGGCTTAACCGTAATGTTTACCATTTGGTCAGTCAGGTTTGCCTCTGATGTAAAGGCAGTGAACTCAAAGTTATCATAAGAGGTTACAAGGCTGATCATTTGGTAACGTAATCTACGTCCTTGCAAATCATCATCATTAAAAATGGTGACTTCTTCATTATCCAGAAGCAGTCTGCCATATTTTGGAGGAACAGTTATTATATATTGAACAGTAGTGTTTTTCCCATTAGTCACTGCAGCCAGATGTGACTGGTTGACCACGACTGATGTCTGGCCCTGTTCTAATACCAGATCTGTTTGATTGGTAATTGAAATGGCGATCTTCAACACCTCTAGGTTAAAAAGTTTGTATACTGGTCGGTGATAACCGTCAGTGACACTGAAATAGAACACCCCAGATGCAGGACTGCCATCTTGGACAAAGAATACTTCCCCGTTGTTGATCAGGGCTTGAGAAAAGGTATCCACAGATACATTGAGACATCCAGCAAGAGAAAGGAAGCCGTTGGTAGGTCTGCTGATCACAGAGTACAGGATCTCATCAGGGGAGTTATCAAGGTCTTCTACATTCAAGTTGCTGGGTCCAAGAGCCACAGTGTCTCCTTGAACCACTTTAAGGCTTGGTGCTTTAATTTTTAAGACAGGTGGCTGATCGTTCACTGGAGTGACCGTAACGTTAAAGGTTTCCTCTAACACTTCACGGTCATCTTCAGGACGCTGTGCAGGCTTGCTCTTTAGGTTGAGGAACGCATCGAAGACAAAGCGGTCTTGCACTGTTTCAGAGTTGTCATGCTGGTAAGTTATTCCATATTTGTTTAGAATAAACTGAGAGAAGTAAGGCTTCTCCTTTGTCAGATTTCGTTCACCCACAATGATGACACCATGTAGAGGCAGCGATTTGACCAGGTACCAGACGTCGTAGGAGTTTCGTCGAGACTCTGGCTGTTTAGTGAGGAGGTTTGATGCATCTAGCATCGTTTCGTCAATAATGACTTTGTCTCCTTCTGTGACCACAGCTCCTGAAACACAACGCTCAGTTGAGAAATACATGTCTTAACACATTACAACACATGCATGTAATGTTGCAAACTAGACACCACCAGCTTTGCATAATGAACTCTCATGTTAGGGGAGGTTAGGGTAGCTTGGACTTCTGATAGGAAGATCATGAAGTCAAATCCCAGCATTATTTAGTTAAACCTCTGAGTGCTAAAGCAAGGCCATTTTTATTTTGGTGAAAAATTATAGAGATAAATATAAGGTTGTCCACGAAATACTAGAAATGTAAATGTAAACGTAAGGTTGTGTAGCTGTGGTCAGTAACTAGTTTTCGATTTTTTCCGTTTAGGTTAAAAAAAAAAGGGTGTTATCGTACCTGTGTTTTTTAGAAGCAGAGAATTTCGCTCAGGCCCTGCATTTTCATAAGAGATGTCAATATCAAAAGTCTGGTCCTCAAGGCTTGCTGGAGGTGATGACACAGTAAACGTGAACTTGTCTAATGCTGCCCATCCAACAGAGTCCACGTTTTGTTCATATGCCACTTTACCCTCATCAACCTGGAATAAACACAGTAAACACAGTAAATGATCTCCTCATAGCCACCAATGCTTCTGAAGGGGAAGTGGTAGCGCAGTGGTTAAGTTATTGGACTATTCACTTGAGGACCCGGGTTCGATTCCCAGCTCCACCAAGCCACCTCTGCTGGGCACCTGAGCAAGGCCCTTAACCCTCTAATGCTCAGTTGTATAACAAGGAATATTGTATGTCGCTCTGAATAAGGGTGTCTGCCAAATACTGCAAATGTAAATGTATCACAATGGCGGTGTTTGAATGGCATTAAGTGGTAGCCCAGTGGTTTGGCTGTTGGACTTCTGATCCAAAGTTCTACTGATGGGCCATTGAGCAAGGCCCTTAACCTTTAACTGCTCAGTTGGCTAAAAAATTATTAAGTAAATAGTAAATCACTTCTAAATAAAAGCATCCGCTAAATGTCTAAAATGTTAAAAGTAAATAACTTTTTTTGTTGATTTGTTTGTTAAATTATGCCGTTTGTTTAGTTTATTATATTATTAACTACACTGTACTATTAATCCAACGTATAAATGGCCTGTTACATCCTCACTAATTTCTTAAGCTAGGAATTTACACGTTTTTACTTGAATAGCATGTGCTTGTTAACGGTGCACTGCGCATTTGATCATACCGTTGAAGGTTCATTGCGGTTCTTTCCAATGCTCAATGCAGCCAGATGTTCTGCTTCAGCTGTTTCCTTGTTTCAGCATGACATCTGTTTAATAACGTTTTATTGATAATTGTTGTTTTCTTGGTCTTCAGTCATTTAAAATATTTTCATTGATGTAACTATTGAAATTTCACCACAGTCGTTTCTAAAATCAGTCTAATGTCTCAGCCACGTAAAAAAAAACCCTGTAAACCTGACGGTATGTGTGTATGTTTAAGAGTAAATAGAAACCGAAACCAAATATGTAGCACAATAATTATTTTTTCGATAAAGCGAATCATGCAATTGTTTTTACCCTAAGAAGTCAAATGCATTTATAACATAAACACTGAATACACCCTGCACACGTCTTCTATATATTTGGGTTGCTAGTTCCCTTTTTCTATGACTCATAGAGCACCATGACCCCGAGGTTGGTCGCATGTGGGGACGTCACAAGCCAGACATTTGATCTGTATTTGCTGTGCATGTGACTGTTTTCTACTCATTATCGTCTCTTTTCCTCAATGCGAAAGGTGCAAAAGAATGACGTCACAGCAAGATGGCGGAAATGTTCTATGGCTTATCTATCTTAAGGAATTGAGATACACTTATAATTCACCTTTCCACTCGAATCGAAGCATGAGGTTTTACAGCACTCACCATTTGTTGTGTAAATGAATGAATCTCAGTTATGGACTTGTCCGTCTGCGCAGTCACCAGCTTTCCAAATTTGGGGGGATTAACAATGCTGAAAACAATAGTGCGGTTTGAACTGCCCTCGTGGTCGTTAGTTGCTGCGTTGAGAACCTCTTTTGAAATGAGGGATGAAGTGCCTGGATTGAAAAACAAGGCGAAACTTTACACCAGATGAACTACAGCTGTTAAAAAAAAAAAACACAGTCAAAGCAAGAGTGAGCGTCTGGCACTTGCTATAAACATTACCATGTTATTGTGTACTCGGACGCTTTGATGGCTGAATGCGTTTGAGTCTTTTGTGGCAACACCTTTTATACAGTTGTGCACATCAGAGCTACAGATGACTAATACAATTAACATAATTAAGGCCTTGCTCTTTAGATGGCACATAGGAAATAAACAACTTGAAAAAAAGGTTAAATTCGTGATTTTTTTGGGTTTTGTTTCCCTCTTTAGCAGAATGATAGTAATAAAGCAAACCCAATTACAAGCCCTGTTGGGGAAGTACTTTGGTAAAATACACCCCTTTTTCGATCAAGAAACAACAATCCTTTCATCGGCACCGGGTTCCCCTTTTCAATATTTCAGAGTTAAGGCAATAAACGCTCAATGAACTTTTTTTTTATCACTGTGTAGCTGCACACGAGAGTAGGATAAATACTTCCTCAGCCATTACGGTCAACGAACATCACATGCAAAGCTCCACGCTATTTCATCATAGTTTTTAGCTTTATATATAAAATGTCACAGCCCTGAGCACTTACGGTTTCAGCAGAATTTTAAAAATACAATTTAAAGGTATTGATGATGTGTTTTATGCGTATAGACAGCGACTAATAAAACATGAAGGAACTGGTTTCCATGGCAACAAGACATTTTAGCCTAGGATGAGCAAAAGAAAAGCTAAACGCACATTAGATCTTTTGGGGGGTTTTTATCCACGCACAGCAATAATGTCTTAAGTAAATGTTTGTATATCTTTATGATCTAATCCAGCAGACATTTCTTTATAAAAATACTGATAAAACTGTTATAAAAGGTTTGTATGTCCTTTTCTAAATAATGTATTTTATGAATGGTTTATTTATACATGTACTTTTGATCATTTGTTTAACCATTTTGCCCTGTTTACTATTTAACCACTTCCTCTTTATCTACTAATCAGTAGTAAAAGCTTTTCAGTTTACTTAGTATTTCCTGAAATGTCCAGAAGATCCAAGAAATACATTTTCTGTATACAGTTTGGAAAAGAAATAAAAATGAAGCTTTTTTCATTTGGTCGGGGGGGAGAACCTTTGTTTACAGGACACTATGTAAAACACCAGCTGTCTGACACAAGCGAGAGTAGTCAAGGTAGTAAATCCGGCGTATGACTAAGAGTTCATAAATCAGGTCTTTATCATAAATCAGGTATTTAACATAACCTGTTTAGCAGTAGACATGTGCGATTCTGAAATAACTAAAAGGACATTGCTAATGGTTACCGGCTGTTAAACTCATCAGACAGGAAGTTTATGGTTATAGCTGATATAAAGGTTTAATAAAGACAGAGGAATTAACTGTAGGAGCCTCTATTACACTGACCCTGCACTCTGACCCCAACTTTCTAGGCTGGGATATGCAAAAAAAAAACCCCGAATTTCTCTGTTCTGTAGAGTTTATGTGACAAATTTACCCTTTTAAATGTTAATATTTTGTGTTTGTTTGAGTAACGACTACAGTTACCTGGATACACCTTAAGTGGACCACTCCTTTCCATCTGGAGAACGAGAGTATGTGCCGTTACACTGAATATCTGCCTTGGAGCGAAGTTCACACCATCATTCACCTGGATGTTAAACCCTCCAGCTGTGGCTCCTGGACAAGGAGACAATGAAGCAGACTCAACAATGGGTAACGGTTTGCTGTGCGTGGTGCCACAGAGACCGCTGAGGATTTACAGTTTTCATTTGTAGTGTGAAATTAATATCAGATCATTGCTCCTGAGGGACATACAGGAAGAATTAGCAAGCTTTAACGAGAAGAAAAACAGGTCTATGCTTTCTGCTACCCATATTTACTAAAGTTACTGAAAAAAATCTGTACAATGGTGCAGGATTAACACTATTTTTAGTTTGGTGTTTATTAGATCTGACTCATCACCACTGCTCCGTGAGACACAGCTTTATTTTCAGGTCTCTGGGAAATCACTGAACTATTTATAAGTGTGCATTACTTCAAATACAGACTTACCGGCCCTTATACACTTACAATTATTACTTAACAACCTAATTTTATTATTATTTTATTAACAGAATCAGTTTCTTCACTCACGTCTTGGTGTTTTTACCACATGAAAGTACTACCAGGTGATGGATTCTCTTACCACTGTGCACAAACAGTAGTTGTCCCTGATCTATGTGCGCCTGAGTGAAGTTCATGACCGGTTTAGTGGGAGCACTTTTCAGAGCCAGGTGACCGTTACTGGGCTGAGTGGTCAGGTAATGGAGCTGCTCTGGAGCTGTATCTTCATCCTCCGAGTTCAGATCTTCAGGAGTGATTTCCGTTACTGAGCCGACCCAAACCTGGTTCAAATGAACAGCGATACAAGGTGAGTCGGTGGACTGATACAATTTAATGTTGAAAATTAGAGCTTGGTGATACTATGATAAAATAGACTGCTGATACAATCAGGATAGCGCTACACTAAGTACTGTCGATTTGTATGTAGTTTTAGTTCTGTGTATCATGATAGAATACATATCACGATACATGGGTCTAGAATTGCTTGCATTGCCAAATTTATTATTATTATTATTATTATTATTATTAGCAAAATACATAGAGGCCTAATAATTTTACTGCAATGACTATTACTTAAAATGTATTCTATATATTATAACATAATAAATCATTATTTTACCATTATTGTAAAATACAGTATATTTATATTTTATGATTAGTTTGGTCCTTTTAATGATTTTTTAAATTTTTATATATATTAATAATTTATAAATCTTTCAAAAATAAATAAATACTTGACTAAATACACATATTACCAGCGAAATAACTAAAATAAACCCAACAAGATTATAGTATTGAATATTAAGTTATACATACATATTAAACAGGTTTTAATTTCTACAAAAAAATAATAATAAACAATATTGCCTAATTTAATTTTATTTTATTTATGGATGGAATTATAACTATTGCTATAAAAAAAATAACAGTAAATCATTTGCCACTTATTAAACAGCATAACAGGTTAATCTAATGGTTGACATAGTTAAAAGATTCTACATTGCTGGATTTACATAAAAATGTCATAAATACTAATGAAAACCTCATAAGGCGTAATTTAACTCACAACTAACTTCCTGTTTAATTCTCTACAGAACACACAGTGTCTCTCTCACATTCCAGAATACACAAGGGGCTCATGTTAGCTTTTGTAAGTATTTCAATTAGCACCCTAGAGTCAGAGTCAGCTGATACTCAGTATGGGGTCTCAAGGTCAGTGAAACATGACCGTGTGTGTACGCGGAGAAAAATCACACTGCACGCTTAATGAAAACAACAACAACAAAAAAGTCGGTACAGTCTGGATTGTGTTATTCTGTTTACAGCACACCAATTAACCTCTTATGATCTGATTGTAATAGGACTAGAAGGGCAATCAGATTTAAAAAAGGGACATGGAAACACGTCTATCTGTATAAAGTGGACAAATACGATTAAAATTTGTAAGGGGTGGTTTAAATCTATATTTAATTGAAAAATATAACTCAAAAGTCCTGTTTATGTGCAATTATGTAGAAAATAAATAATGGCGTATGACATACGCATATCAACCCGATTACTTAATACAGCGTTCATGTAACCACTGCGTTCAGCTTCCTCAATCTGATTGATTTCATTCCAATAGAAACAAAAAGTGTCCATGTAAACAAAGCTAATGTTTCGTTCACTAATGTATTAGTCAATAGTTACAGATTTAATGCTGTGGAACATCTGGGAAGCGAGTTAGTTCCTGTTCTTACTATTAGCAGAAACCACTTGCTCTTATGTTATAGCTGCAATTAGAAGTCATTCTTTCAGTAATTTTCTTTCTCTCTCCTTATCGTTCACACACACACACACACACACACACACACACACACACACACACTAAGCACAGGCTACCCTTTTGAGAAAATGAGAACAGAGAAAATGGTACAGAGATTAAAAGCGCGTACAAATGAGGCAGTTCTCGACATCACTTATTAAAAGAATTGCTCGGTTACACAAAAACTCATTTTGTGTAATGATGTATTATTAATTTTGGATCGTATAAAGCAAGTTAGAGACTTAATAATAACGCTTATGTCCCATTCCGAATCATTTTTGCTTTTTCATTAAAAATTATGGACAGTTTTTAGCCAATCCCAATTGGGCATTCAACTGCGCTATAGTTCAACCGATAACTATTATATATAAATATCTACTTCAACGTCAGATAAAAGACTGAGCTGTTGTTTATTAATAAATAAATAAAGAATCGTATGATCAACAAATTGCTGTCATGTAAGTAACTCGTTTTAATACTTACTAAAAGACCCAATCAGCAGTTTTGAGCACTGCTGTCTATAGATAAACTATAAGGAAACCCTTGTCTACTCTTCGGTAAATCTTTGCTCAATCTGCTATTTTCGACTTTTGCGCCAGTTTTTGGCTCGTCTAAGTTTCTTAATTATTTAGCGTGAGATTTTTAACTTTTAATGTGTGACGACATGTGAGGAGACTCAACAATTAGGCAGCTGCACAGGGCGGCGATAAGGTGTAAAGATTTTTCTTTCAGAAAAGCACAACATCCTGTTCTCTCTGTCTACACAGATAAGATATTTTAATCAGCAGACTTGTATTAAAAATAGTCCTATGAATTATTGGAAATAAATGCAGCTACCCTGTAAAAGGGTACTTTATTACCACATGGTGTATATCAGTCCCTTTCTGTCTCATCGATCATAGAAAAGGGGTCTTTGTGGACTTAATGATGAGCAGGTCTTAAATAAATATGTCCATGCAAACCTAATAAAGTCTGTGACTTTATGGGGAAAAAACCGTTGTCTTTATCACACAGACGTTGTAGCACTTACATCTTAAACGTTATCGCAGAGTGCCCCCTGGTGGCTGAGTAAGATATTCAGCAGAACCTGATTTTAAAGTGACGCCTGAAAACATGACCATAAATCAACACATTTAAGCCTCTTAAGCTGAGTTCATGTTACTGTCCAGCCTGTGAGTAATTTAACACAGTCATTGTGGCTGTTGTCTGTGACGTTTTTGTCCTAAATCTGTTAATCCTTCGGCACGCAAATCCTTCCATTTCAAAGCAATTGGTAATCAAATGCCTAAAGGAATCTGAAGCATGTTGGACAGAGGGCAGGACAGGCTGTCTGGTGCCTCTTAAATTAGACCCAGACTCTATAGTTAGACTCTATGAGGATGTGCGTGCTAAAATGAATGCTTTGGTGCAAAGTAACCGTAAAACAACACAACTGTGAGAAAAGGAAAACAATAGGATAAAAACTGTACTTTGAACTATTTTGAACTAGAAAACACACAGATTTATTTAATGTCTAAAATCTTCTTATAATCATTATTGAAACTAGAGATGTTTATGTGAGGTCCACCCACCCTGAGCACTTTGTTGGCTGTGATAACTGGAGGTTGGTCATTGACTGGCGTGACTTGGACATGCACTGTCCTGGGTGTGCTGTGTTTTCGGAGATCCGTAGCATTGGCTATAACTGTAAAGGAGTCCTGGAATGTCTCAGAGTTGTCATGGACATAGTAGATAAACTCCTGCTCTACCTATATCAGCAAAGTAAAGGCCAAAAAATGATAGATAGATAGATAGATAGATAGATAGATAGATAGATAGATAGATAGATAGATAGATAGATAGATAGATAGATAGATAGATAGATAGATAGATAGATAGATAGATAGATAGATAGATGAATAGATAGATGAATAGATAGATAGATAGATAGATAGATAGATAGATAGATAGATAGATAGATGAATAGATAGATAGATAGATAGATAGATAGATATAGAGATAGATAATAGAGATAGATAGAATAGAATAGATAGATATAATGGATAGATAGATTAGATAGATAGATAGATGATAGATAGATTATAGATAGATAGATAGATAGATAGATAGATAGATAGATAGATAGATAGATAGATAGAACATGATAGATAGCTAGAATTAGATGAATAGATAGATTATAGACAGATATATAGATAGTAGATAGATAGATAGATAGATAGATAGAGAGATAGATATACGATAGATAGTTAGATAGATAGATAGATAGATAGATAGATAGATAGATAGATAGATAGAAATAGATAGATGCATAGATAGATATATAATCCGACAGATAGATCGTAGATAGAGAATAATAGATGAAATAGATAGATAGATAGATAGAATAATGATAGATAGATAGATAGATAGTATAATAGATAATATAGACAAAGTGATAGTAAGTAGTAAAAAAATGCAAATAAGGTGATTGATTGCATTTGGCAGACACCCTTATCCATTTATCTCATTTATACAACTGTGAGCAATTAGGGGTAAGGGCCTTTTGGGGCCCAGCAGGGGGATGAGATCGAACCACAAACCTGGTAATCCAAAACTTTAACCATAGCACCACGAAAGTAGCGGTGGGTAACACATTGGTATCCTTAACTTTTGTTGGCGACTAAAACTGAGACATTAGAACTACTCGCACAGATGGTTATTACAGTAAACTGTTGGCGTCACATTTTGATTCTATTTTACTACTTTGGTTTTTCTTTTTAACTCAAGTTTATTATGTACTAACCCCTTAAGCGGATACAGCGATTCTGATGTTATTCTGCATTACAAAATCCGTTTATGATTATTTTACCGTAACTTTTACGTGTGCTACGATACTCGTTTCCTGGGTGAAATACGTCGTGGTTTCCTGGGAAAGAATTCTCGATGGGCCCAGAACGGCCCTCAGACACGTAGTACACAAAGTGTAGCCCGAGAATGCGGGTGGTACTTTTAGAGGTTTTCTGTCAGCGCTTAGCATGCTCTCCTTTACGTAATTTAGACACCGCATGGAATAGTGGGAAGTATCTACAGACCTGATGATGCATTCAGTTCCGCACCCCGTGCTGCTTCAAAGCGAAGGAAGTCGTTTACTTGCCCCGGCTTTATCTGGAATACGGAAGTACCGGTGTTGAGTCTGTGTGTAAATGGGTCTTAAGGCTCCTGCTCTGTCATTGGAATTGTATTTGGTGTTGACACATCTTCGCAAAAACCATATGCTGGAGCAACTTGCATGAAGACGTTTCGTTGGAGAGTTGCTCATGAGTGACTCTGCAAATAAAAAAGACAACAAGACAACTGTGACGTATTGAGGGTTAACCATTTCGAGAAGATTAATCTCAGTTTATTTCTCTTTTTTTTCACCTCAAGGTTACCGCGATCAATTCTTACGGCTTTCCTTCATCCACCACTAAACTTTGTTCTGAAGATGACTGGTGGCTTTTGGTGCTTTAAGTACGCTTTCACATAATCCTGACTTCCAATGCAACTTTTCGCGTTCCACAATAACCTGAAAAAATCCCAAAATTTTGTGCGTCATGGGATACGACCCAAAGCGTTTTTCATTCGTTTGTGTAAATAGTCATTTTTGCTTGTCTTTTGAAACAACGCACCAGTTTTGGAACATCAATAATAGTAAAATTAATTTCGCCGTGTCTTTATGTCCATGTTTTAACCACATAAAATTAAGCACTGCTGAATGTGGCTTCTGTCCTGTTGGAACCCAGGCTGCATTATTAGCGCCCTTATGTACGGCTATGAGCGCGGAATACACCCGAGGAGGATGATAGATCTTGCCATCCGAGACGAAAAGCACAAAGGTCAAGGTTCTCCCCTGAACAAACAAACAACCCGCTTCTGTTTCAGCTTTGTGAAACTGAGAGAGTTTTGTGAGATGTGTCATTCACGACACTGTCGCCAAAAAAGGGATCCCCGGAATGGGTGGTAACGGTGATCGTCGCTGAAGTCGGAGGTCTGCCATCGTGGTAGCACAGGTCTCACGTCAACAGCTCTGTCCGTTTCTGACCACATGGAAACACTTTATCCACAATTAGGACAGGTTTTCATGTTGACTAACGTATGAGATGTAAAGACGCGTCTTTAAAAGCCTGGCTCGTCTCATCGTGAGACTTGTTGCTGTAATCTGAATGATAGTAAGTTGTTTCAGTGTTCATCCTGGACGACATGAGGCGTGCTCTATAATATCTGATTGGTAAATGAAACCCGTTATCTAATGGTGTCGAGTTGACAGGTGATTACGGGCTCGTTCGCCATGTTTTGGCATCGCGGTGATGTGTAGTATATTTCTTATACTCAGAGTTCCAGCAAACAGTTGCTGATCAGTTATAGCTTGCTTTCGCCTCAAAAACGAATTCGTCGTTTTAATGTAAACGCTTGTTCTATGTTGCCTCTAGTTAAATCGGAATTCGTGACTGGGTGAATGAGCATGCTGGCTGACAACCTGAATTCAAAACTGTCACTTGTGTTCGCATACGGTCGATCGATCAGCGGATACTGCATCTTTTTATCGGTGATGTCTGCAAATTGTAAAGAAATTCAAACAGTCAGTCAATAGGAACCCTTTTCCTTGGGAAACAAAAGCTTGAAATTCCGAAGAGGTAAAGCACGCCGTGTTGCCGTTGAATAGAGATGTCGAATCGACACACTCTCATGATTTTGCCAATTCAAGTACTTAGTTTCTCTCACCGTTGTAACGAATCCATTGGTCTGATATTAAAACCAAGTCCTCTGTGGATGGTTCCGCGTCGCGACTTCTTTACACTTAAAGCGATCGGTTAATCAGCAGAGCTGAATCCTGAAGGTGTGAGTACCTCGCGGTTTCTCCAAACACGGTGGAAAAGAACAGTAAATTTCCATTCCCATTCGAATGAAGCTTCTGGACTTCTCCAAACTTGGTGGCTCACAATTCAAATGAATGCTACGACTTGTTTACTGCGTTTGTCTGAATTGCTAACGTGTAGTGTTTATAAGAGCCATTTCTCCTGCATGACCTCTACCCCGGTGTATGTTATATGCTGTATTCTAATGAACTGCCATTATTCTAGCACCACCGGGTTGCTTATCTTCTCTCCATCACGGACCCTCAAAACTATCTGAGTTCCTACTCCGGTGGGCATAGCCTCCACTTTCATTTCAGAGCGATGAGGAAAATTGAAGTGACCAGGGTGACCAGGGTTTATTTCTGTTTCAGACCCGGCGTCACATTAAGATTTACCATACAGAGTAGACCAACTTGGTGTTGTTGCTGTTACAGCTGTGGCTTTCAAAACATCTGGGTTAATTTCTTCCTGAGTTTTCAAAGTAAACAAAGACATTCCTTCAGGCAGACTCAATTCAGGACAGCGTTGGTTGGTGTGACGGTCACATTGAATCGTACAACTGCTTCTCTTTGAGGTAGCTTGGAGTTGCTTTCTGCTGCGGTGAAGACGGAAAACATGAAGTATCGTGTGCATCTCAGACCTCCATGGATGTACATGACTCTGCCGTGCCACAGATCCATGCTATAACGTATCTCTTCGTGCTGGTTCCACATCAAACCTTAGTGACCAGCACTGGCTGCTCCTCGATCCTAAACTGATTTGAGACTGAGAATGCCGAGCTTCTAAAATCCAGATTTACTTGATGGTTTTGATCTAGTGTGCTACGACCGCCCTCATACGACAGGTTTCCTAACCTGTAAAAATTTTTTGCCATGGCCAGCAATCAGACCTTTGCACGGGTGGAATACCTTGGACGGTAATTGGGTGACAAGTGAAAGGACTTAGTGGTGGGCTCAAAGTGGTATACTGTCGGGTCCTTTTTGGTCACATCCAACTGAGAACACCTTGGTTACCAATGCATTTGGAAGACCTGTTAAAACCCATTTGACTTTAACATCTCTAAGCATCCTTTGAAGGAGCCACCTTTAATGCGCTGTACTGCACGGGCCAAGCCAACTTTCTGATCAGAGCGAGTGCCTTCATCTATACACGAGAAAAGAAAACTCTTAGTTGCATTGTTTTCGATTTGTGTTGTCTAGACTTTAAAGGCTCTCCATCGATGGTCAGCTGCAAGCTTTTAGAAGTGAAGTAAAGCTTAACCTGTGCCACTTTTGGTCATTAATGCAAGAGCAAGGAGCCCGGACCTCCGTTCTCAGTCCGTCTCTGCCCCCAAAGCAACAAGAAAGCCCTTGTGAATTCTCCAAGGCACAAAGCCACTCCCGGGCAGAATTGTAAAATGATTCCTCTTCAGCCATGTATGAACTGAAACATCAGAGCCACTCTTGCTGTGGGACAAGGAGGAAGAGAGACATATGCCTGGAAGAAAAAGCTGTTGCGTCCTCTTCGTAGCAAAGAAACGTGGACTGCATCCAAGAAAACCTCCATAATGTTCTTTAAGCCAGAGTAAGGCCTAGCGATGAGAGCGAGGTTTGTTCTGATTGTTTAAACAGCACTCATCAGGCAACCACGGCAGCGGTGAGATCGGTAGGTGGGAGATATACCATCCAAGCTCTGTCCCACCAAAATTAAACATCCTGATATCCGTCTTGCTGTGAGCCAAAAAGGGTCTGTCTGGTAGGGAAAGCTTGTCTACATTAGGATTACATGTAATCGGTCGTGAGTGCAGATCTACTGTGTGCCAAGCCAATCGTTCAGGGGTTCCTTTCTTCCGAGTGAAATTGCCTCACAGACAAGATCAATTGGACTATAGAAAAAAATCAAACGACTTTTAGATTATATTAATAGATTAATAACGATTACTTTTGAAAACAGCACTACCAACACAAATACTTTTAGCAAAGGGTTTGTGGATACCTGACCATCACAAACATATGTTAATTTGCTTGGTCTAGGTTTATTTCCCATTTTTGCATTAGATTAAGCTCCACTCGATCTATTTATCGGATTTAATCCTTTGATCGAAGCAAAAAAATAATGTCATTTTCTCCCAGACAGCGATAATTATCTGAAGAAATATCGTGCATCATAATTATTTACAAATCTGCACTGAGGTTTTTCCATCATCAGACTGAGCTTAAACACAGTGTGTATGTGTGTGTGTGTGTGTGTGTGTATCTCAGACTGCTTGAATACTTGATGAGCGAAAGGGACCTAGTGTGTGTATTTCAGTGAGTGTAGTGTAGTGAGCCATAAACACACTGTATTACAGGCTGATTATGATGGGTTGCATGTTCATGACTTGCCTGCAGTCTGCCGGAGCTGAGTTCCAGCAGCAGGTAATGGGTTTGCCCTGCAGCCAGGAACAGCACACCTCTTTGACTAGACGTGCGGAAGCGGATGTGGAGCGTGTTGAATGTGGAGGGAGGCGAGTCTTTCACCTTCAACTGCACAAATCCGTCGCCATAAAAGGAAGCTGATAGAAAGGAATAGATTTGTTTTATAGAGACATACAATAAACAACGAACGAAATATCATAATAATAATGCACTTTTTTTATTTTAACATTTTGTTTTGAACCTTTTATCACTTAACAACTGACTGTAGTTCAGTCGAAACCCGAAACAAGAATTACAAAATATTTTGCTAAACTAAGAAGAAAATTTACTTAGAATTAATGTCTATCAGCAACATTCATGAAAAACTGTTTTTTGTTTTTCTTTTACATTTCAGCCAATCACGTAACAGCAACACAGTGCAGAAAATCCTGCAGAGACATGCCAACGCATCAGTTCTTATCTAAAGCAACTCACTTGTATGTCAATTTAAAGGGTAAAGGGCCTTGCTTAGGGGCCCAAAAGTAGTATTTTGATGATGTTGAGTACTAAGCCTACAATCTTCTGATCAGCAGTCCAACAACTTAACCACTGAGCCACCACTTCCTCCCTCGTCACAGCCTACACAGCATGGTGTGAAAAAACTGACACTTAGTGTCACTTAGTTTAAGACGAGTCTAGCTAACAGAAAGGATAGACTGGCTTAAATAATTACTCCTTACTCCTTAACTATGGTACGCTCACAAAAAACCCTTAACAAGAAACTTATATCAACCTACATATACATATATTTCTTAATGACCCACTGTCTTTAAGAATATGCATGATACCAACAACAAAACCCTCTAATGTGCCGGTGCATGCGCTGGCATGCTGCGCCCAGACATCACGCTGCCACTAAAATAAAAGCCTGGCCACGGAGGGCCTTCGGCTGCAGCTGTTTCTCTCTGGCACTCCCCATCGCCCTGTAATCTCCATTCTGTGTCTGCACTCTCATCAACCTCTCAACAAATGTGTGACCTCAGTGTTTAAACACTCCTGAAAAGCTGTGATTAATAGGTCGGTGTACTGTAGCACAGAAATGTTGTGCATAGCCACCAGAGTTAGAGAATGTAGTCCAGGTGCTTAATACAGGTGCTTTTTTTTTTTTTTTTTTTGTTTTTTTTTTTTTTTTTTTTTTTTTTTTTTTTTTTTTTTTGTTTTTTTTTTTTTTTTTTTTTTTTTTTTTTTTTTTTTTTTTAAAAAGAAGACATTTTTCTGTTGCAGATGTGTAGAAAACACCAGTTATAAAGAGCACAGGACATGTCATATCATCACAGTCATTCTTTCCCAAACTGTGTACATCCAGCTGTAGGTAAGGCATGTGAACACGAACTAGATGATCACCTACACATCACTGCACATCACTGACAACATTCATTAGACTGATGTAGTAAAGAACAGATCGTTTAGGGATAACTTTTCCTTTACCTCAGTTTGTATATTATAATATATACGGTAATTATACATTTACTACGTTGTGGTACAGAAGAATGAGACGAATGTGCTTGTATAATACTCAATTCTAATTGGTTAGAAGCGGTTGATCTATTTTTTAATAATAAAACAAGACAATATCAGAGCTTAGATAATGAAAGTTGGTGTCTATTGTAACAACATACACATGGACTTACATACCAGACACGCCACATGAACAGATTGAAAACTAAGGCAGGACTAAATATCAAAATTATCGGATTATTGCAAATGTGTATAACCCGATATCAATTTTGCAATAGTTTGTGATCAACGTGTGATTCGACACTTCAAATAATAACGTATGGTCATGCGGATAGTAAAATATCCGGCAAATGGATGTTAGATAGGATATCTGTGATTATGCTTTAACGCCGGGAAGCTTTTTTAGCGAGCAAATCTTGATAAGATAAAGCATCCACAGCTACTGCCCACGATTTAGTGCCAAAACAAAGAAGCACATCAAAGATATGGAGGTATTTTGACAGTCTTCCAACACATAAACCGAGGTTTTTTTGGTAACAAGAAAAACTAAACATTTTGTTTTATTATCAAAAGAATGTAGTTGTTTAGTGCTTAGCACTGTTGCCTAACAGCAAGAAGGTCCTGGGTTCAATTCCCGTGCAGGGCTCTTTCTGTGTGGAGTTTGCATGTTCTCCCTGTGCTTCAATGCGTTTACTCCGGGTTCTCCGGTTTCCTCCCACAGTCCAAAAACATGTATGTTAGTTTGATTGGTAATTCTAAATTGCCCATAGGAGTGAGTGTGTGTGTGTGTGTGTGGCCCTGTGATGGACTGGTGACCTGTCCAGGGTGACCCCCTCCTGCCTTTCACCCTTTTAGAGACGGCTGGGAGATCTCCAGGAGATCCCCGTGACCCAGAATAAGGCAATAATCGGGTATTCATTCAAGATTCAATAAACTTTATTAAAATTAAAAAAATAATAAATGAATGAATGAAATAAATTATTAATAAATGAATGAATTAAAGAAAGGAAAAAAGTTCTAGTGTGTTTGGTCTCTCTTTTTAAGGTTTTATACTGGTTAGGAAAATCACTCTTATTTACACCATTGATTTTTGTTTTAAATAAAAAAAGTAGACCTCATTTTATTCAAGTTCTTAATAATAATTGCAATAAAGCTGTTATTATTACTCCCTTATATACATTTGGTAGACTCCCTTATCTACATTTGGTAGACTCACTTATCTACATTTGGTAGACTCCCTTATATACATTTGGTAGACTCCCTTATCTACATTTGGTAGACTCACTTATCTACATTTGGTAGACTCACTTATATACATTTGGTAGACTCCCTTATCTACATTTGGTAGACTCACTTATCTACATTTGATCTTGTCTACATTTGGTAGACTCACTTCCTTTAGACTACCCTTATTTGGTAGACTCCCTTACCGATAGACCTCTGATCTACATTTGGTAGAATTTGGTAGAGAATTCCTTATCTACATTTGGTAGACTCTCTACTTTGGTACCTACATTTGGTAGACTCACTTATCTACATTTGGTAGACTCACTTACCTACATTTGGTAGACTCACTTATCTACATTTGGTAGACTCACTTATCTACATTTGGTAGACTCCCTTACCTACATTTGGTAGACTCTCTGATCTACATTTGGTAGACTCCCTTACCTACATTTGGTAGACTCCCTTATCTACATTTGGTAGACTCCCTTATCTACATTTGGTAGACTCCCTTATCTACATAATACCGTTATCATACCGAACCTCTATCCCGTGTCGACCATCAGTCGTCCACACACAGTTTAACCTTAATAATGTCTGACTTTCTCCAGAGACCAGATTTTTCTTCCCTGACTCGTAAAAATCGTATTATATTAATTTAAAAGACTATTTTGTGAGTATCGAGTAAGAAAAGAGGGGAAAGAAAATTCCACAAATATGTTGTTTCAGATGTTTAAGCAACCCTAGAATTACAGTAAGTGTTATTTTAACTCGTTGTTTATACATTGTAGCAACATTTATTTAAGAATTTACGGAAAGTTTGGAGGAAAACTTACCCCCTCGGGCGACCCCGACAAACAGCACCAGCAACCCGTATGAAAGTAAAGTCTTCATTTTAATCACCGTGTTTTTTTCCCGGTTCAACACAAAACTCTACAGAATGACGAGCCATTTTATTTCTCTACATTAAAGCAAACACCGAAACAAAACTCCAACGCTTTCCTGAACTTTTTAATCTTTTCACACAACTTTAACTGCCCTGCACATTCTCCATGTGGCTCCGCCCACTCCGACTCCCACAGCACTGCAGGGCTGCATCCTAAATCGCATCCCAGTGAAGTACAGATCTGCGCCCTACCTTCAAAGTACAAGAACCAGATCCCACAGAAGTGCACTAGAGACCTGCAATCTACCTTAAGAGTCAACTACCAAATCCCTAAAAAGTGCACTATAGACCTGCACACTACCTTCAAAGTCAATAGCCAGATCCCACAGAAGTGCACTATAGACCTGCACACTACCTTCAAAGTCAATAGCCAGATCACAGATCCCACAGAAGTGCACCACAGAAGTATATAGACCTGCACACTACCTTCAAAGTCAATAGCCAGATCCCACAGAAGTGCACTATAGACCTGCACACTACCTTCAAAGTCAATAGCCAGATCCCACAGAAGTGCACTATAGACCTGCACACTACCTTCAAAGTCAACTACCGAATCCCTAAAAAGTTCACTATAGACCTGCACACTACCTTCAAAGTCAACTACCGAATCCCAGAAAAGTGCCTAACAGACCTGCACCCTACCTTCCATGTCAACTACCAAATCCGACAGAAGTGCACTATAGACCTCTACCCTCCTTAATTAATCACCAAATCCCAGAAAAGTGCACTATAGAGCTGCATGCTACCTTCCAAGTCAATAACCAAATCCCACAGAAGTGCATGTTCTCCCCATGTGCTTGCGTGGATTTACTCCAGGTACTCCGGTTTTTTTCCAACAGTCCAAAATCATGTATATTAGGTTGATTGGTGATTCTAAATTGTCAATAGGAGTGTGTGTGAGTGTGTGTATGGCCCTGTGATGGACTGGCGACCTGTCCACGGTGTCCCCCTCCTGCCTTTCACCCTTTTAAAGCCGGTTGGAATAAACTCCAGCAGATCCCTGTGACCCTGAATTATAGAATAAGCGCGTATAGAAGATGAACAAATAAATGACTTCTACTATATGAGAGTTTTATAGGATTAAAAATACGGGGAAAAATACACGAAAACATCAAATATCAATGATTAAAAAACTATTCTGGACACTAAAGACGTCAGGTTAGGCCTGAGATGAGCCATTTCAGACACAGCTGTTAATTCTTAGTTATTTGTTTATATTTATCTGTTTACCCTATATTTTTAATTTATTATTTTAAATAATAGTTAATGAGATTTCTCATGTGTCCAGACTTTAGGGACATTCTGTAGAATCTGATGTTCAGACCTACATTACTGTGTAATAGCTATAGTATGTATCCGTGGGCGTGTCCTACAGCATTCTGCTCCGCCCTTTAACAAAGGAACCAATAGAAATAAAGAAATATCTTTTGCGTCACCAAGCGGAAGTGTTGTGAAGTTCAGCCGAGTGTCAAGCTTTCCCAATGCGTTTTTATTTTCGTAGAACACAGCTAAGAGGTGAGTTGTTTTTTTCTGTCTAATTATTGAATACAGGTTTGCTAGATCAGATATTAAATGTAACATGGACCAAAAACTGGGGTTTGTTTCTGTTTGTTTTAGTAAACAATAAGTGGTGGGTATTAAATAAAGTGGTAGATCTTTAATCGTCTCTTAAAAACAGCCAGTGATTCAATCGTTTTAACATTGATGGATGGTTAATTTCTCCATCTCAATTCCAGAACAGAGAGAAGACCTCTTCTGCATCCTTAATGGATGGAGGGACCAGTCGAGCAGTGCTGGTGGTGTTTACAATATAATTTCATGAAAATTAGTTTATAAAACCAAGTTACTGTGAAGTACTGTGAAGGCGTTTCTGGCAGACAGCCTCATCCAGAGCGACTTACAATTATTTCCATTTATTTCATTTATAAAGCAGAGCAATTTCTGGTTAAGGGCCATGCTCAGGGGCCCAGCAGTGGTAATTTGTTTGTACTGGGAATCGAACCAACAATCTTCTGGTTAGCAGTTCCAACATCTTAACCACTGAGCTTTTACTTCCCTACATGTGCCTCTCAATATGAAGACAGTTTAAGTCATAGCTGAAGATTAGAATCAAGCTAAATGTAAAGAATAAATACATACCATTTAAGATGATTCAGAATGCAGCTGCACATGTTGTTTTTAACCTACCAAAGTTTTCACACACCACTCCGCCGCTGCGCTCCCTCCATTGGCTCCCAGTATTCAAAACACTGATGCTTGCCTACAAAGCCAGAAATGGAGCTGCACCCTCCTACCTACACTTATCACTCCTCACATCGCACCACGCTCTCTCAGATCCACAAGCACTGCTCGGCTTGTTTCACCATCCCCTAGGACACGAGGTAGGTCTGCCTCAGGACTTTTCTCTGTTCTGGCACCAAGATGGTGCAACGAACTTCCAATCAATGTCCGAACAGCAGAGTCACTGGCTGTCTTCAGGAGGCGTTTGAAAACTCATCTCTTTCCTTAATACATTGCTCTTGACATTTAAAAAAAAAAAAAAAAAAAAAAAGGATTTTGTTGTTGTTGCACCTTTGCACCAGTATTGAGCTGTTTTATTGATGTGACTCAAAGCATTTCTTGTACGTCACTGGACAAGAGCGTCTGCTAAATGCTGTAAATGTATCAGAATCCAATTAATACTTGAAAGTTGATTTGAATTTCCTACAACCGCACAATTTTAACTGTTTTAATTTCCTACAGATGTTTGTTATTTCAATTTAATTATAAAGACCCAAATACACATTAACCTTTTTCATCTTAACAGTCAGTTAAGTTAGTTCCTTTTCTTACTTATGGTAAAATATGTACACAAGGTCATTCTTTTTGATTAGCTTCTCCTTTTTTTCCTTTCACACACACAAACACACACACACAAAATCTCATGCTACCCAGAAAGCAGAAATTACAGCCTTTGTCCCCAGGATGTTTCCATGAAATTATGTGCTCATCACACATCAAAACATCACTGTTTTATCGATTTCATGTTTTTCTTGGGGCTTTTAGCTCATATGTAACTGATGTGAGATTATGTGTAACATCCGCCATACAAATTTGAATAAAGTCGATTTTTTTATAACACTGTGATTTGAAATACAGTCCGCACTATAATCAGAACCGCTTTTATAAACGATACACTAATTGTGTTATAATTGTGATGGTGCATATTAAAGATGTTACTTTTGACCTAGTAAATGGATGCTATAGCGGCAAGTTTGTAAGCAGCTCCCAGCAAAATCTATCCTATAAGATTCTCCGTCACTGGAACAATGTTCCAGCATGACACTGCTCTTGTGCACAAAACCCCCGAGCTCCATCAAGTGCTCAAGAGTGTAAAATTTACCTACAGATGTGTTGCTCACGTGTCCCAATACTTTTGTCCCGATAGTATATGCCAATATGCAAACATACAGGCATGTTATTTGTTTTCAGGATCAGAATGAAGTACAATACAGGATTTCCTGTCGCAGCTGCTGCAATATTGGTAGCCATTCCATACAGCATCGCACTTACTGCCCAGTGGCTGTATGGATGGCCTGATAAACCGGGATACAAAAAATATGCTGAAGCTCTTAAACCCAGGTAAGTTAACTACAGTATATGGAGCTGATTTGATCATTTTGAATGCATGACCGTGTTTGATAGAGATAAATCTCAACATTTAGGCGAATATACGGTTTGACGAGGGCGGTGCTGGGAATGATGAAATATCTGAAGTACAGCAGGTTATATTTCCAGTGGAAACTGTGGTACAAGGAAAATAATAGTAATCAGTGTGTGAAGGTGAGGCATCTTTTTTTTTTATTGGTGTATTATTTTTTAATTCTTTCCAATTCTAATGCTGATGTTTCATACAGTGTTTTTTTTGCACGTCTACAGTTTTGTCGCTATGTTTTCAGAGCATTCCCTTCGGTCACAGAGGCAACAAATTAGACTTGTATCATTCCCCCAAAATAAACAAGTCAGACACAGAGCTCCTCCCAGTAGTGGTGTTTGTCTATGGAGGAGCCTGGGGGTCAGGAGAGAGATCCATGTACTGTCTGCTTGCTCTCCAACTGGCTAAAGAGCTTAATGCTACAGTAATTTGCCCAGATTATACCACATATCCAAAGGTACATGTTTTTAAAGGGGTCATGAACTGAGAATGAAAATGTCTTTAATCTTTTGACATATAAGAGGTCATTGTGCTCTGTAGACATCCTGTAAGTTTCAGAACTCAGACGATTGAGTCAGTTTATATTGAAAGCAGTTGGACAAAACAAAGGTTTTGTTATGTTCTACTCTATGATGTAATAGTGTCGGTAAACTCCGCCTCTGCAGAAAAAGGCTGATGCCTGCTTTGACATCACTGTCTGTTTAGCTGCCCATTGATACACGCATCCTTATAAAGGGTAAATGACAATGTGGCACAGTCTTTGTGTAACCTTTGTGTAACCTTCCCAACATTAGGAAACAGTAGTTTAGGTTTATTTGTAAGAAAGTTTCAGACCGCATCATTAAAAGCTTGGTCATTTGTTCGCTGCATTTTTACAGTGTAATGTTCGTTTGAGTGACTTTTTATAAACACAAAACTGTAGAACTCTTAGCCAATCATCGTTTACTCCCGAGACAACCATGCGCTATGCCTATCTGAACAGGGTGTTCTGGACTATTACTTCTAAATGAGGTTTTTTGATGTAAAATCTTGGTAACATTATAAGTGGACCTCAGAGAACAGTACAAAATAAAAAACTGAGGTAGTTCTTGACCCTGATAAAGTTTTAATAAGCTAAAATGCACAGCCCTATAATAAATCTATCTTATGCAGTTTATTCTGACAGATGTTTAACGTGATGTTTTCAGGGGAATGTTTTAAATATGGTCCAGGATATTAGTGACAGTCTGATGTGGGTGAGAGAGAACGGGCATTTATTCCAGCTCAACAAAGTAAGTAGTAACCTTTAGTTAATTAAATTAAGACAAAAATAACAACACAAGTGTTATAGTAGGTTGTGATCCTCCAGAGCTACCATCAAACAATAAAACAGCTGCCTTAACTAAGATTCCAGGAGTTTTTGGAATTGTGGTGGAGCAACGTACACCGTTCCTCAGTTGGTGTTGTGATGATGGCAGGGTTAGGGTTAAATCTTGATTGAAATCAAAAGAAAAAGCAATAAAAAGTTGCAAATCGTGTCTCATTATTAAGTATTTCTTACTTAACCTTTTGTGTATATTTTTTAATGTTGTGTAGGATAACATAGTGTTGATAGGCCACTCGGCGGGAGCTCATCTGTGCGCACTGACCACACTGTTTCTGCTGGAAGGTACAGAGTCGCTGTTCATCGAGCCGTCCAGACAGAACGAAATAATTAACTCCATTAAAGGCCTTATAGGTAAACATGTTTTCCTTAAATAAAATGATGTCATTTGGTAAATGAAATGCTTTTTTTTTTACCATTGTCCTTGTTAAGAGATGGTTAAATAACAGTGAATTTTAGTGACACTAAAAAATTATTAGAAGATTAAAGTTATACTATTTTGAGAATAAAATCGGAATTACAATATTAAAGTCGTTATACTAAGAATAAAATAGGAATTACAATATTAAAGTCGTAATACTGAAAATAAAATAGGAATTACAATAATAAAGTCGTTATACTAAGAATAAAATCGGAATACATAATAAAGTCGTTATACTAAGAATAAAATAGGAATTACAATATTAAAGTCGTTATACTAAGAATAAAATCGGAATTACAATAATAAAGTCGTTATACTAAGAATAAAATCGGAATTACAATATTAAAGTCGTAATACTGAGAATAAAATAGGAATTACAATATTAAAGTCGTAATACTGAGAATAAAATAGGAATTACAATATTAAAGTCGTTATACTAAGAATAAAATCGGAATTACAATAATTAAAGTCGTTATACTAAGAATTAAATCGGAATTACAATATTAAAGTCGTTTTATACTGAGAATAAAATCGCATTTAGTCGTTAATACAATATTAAAGTCGTTATACTAAAATCGGATCCTGAGAATATAAAATCGAATTACAATATTAAAGTCGTAATACTGAGAATAAAAATCGGAATTACAATATTAAAGTCATTATACTAAGAATAAAATCGGAATTACAATATTAAAGTCGTTATACTAAGAATAAAATAAAATCGGAAATTACAATAATAAAGTCGTAATACTGAGAATAAAATCGGAATTACAATATTAAAGTCGTTATACTGAGAATAAAATAGGAATTACAATATTAAAGTCGTTATACTGAGAATAAAATCGGAATTACAATATTAAAGTCGTTTATACTGAGAATAAATAGGAATTACAATATAATAAAGTCGTTATACTAAGAATAAAATAGGAAGTTACAATATTAAAGTCGTTATACTGAGAAATAAAATAAAATAGGAATTACAATATTAAAGTCGTAATACTGAGAATAAAATAGGAATTACAATATTAAAGTCGTTATACTGAGAATAAAATCGGAATTACAATATTAAAGTCGTTATACTGAGAATAAAATCGAATAACGGAATTACAATATTAGTTGTTATACTAAGAATAAAATCGGAATTACAATATTAAAGTCGTTATACTGAGAATAAAATCGGAATTACAATATTAAAGTCGTTATACTGAGAATAAAATAGGAATTACAATAATAAAGTCGATAAAATAAAGTCGTAATACTGAGAATAAAATAGGAATTACAATATTAAAGTCGTTATACTGAGAATAAAATAGGAATTACAATATTAAAGTCGTTATACTGAGAATAAAATCGGAATTACAATATTAAAGTCGTAATACTGAGAATAAAATAGGAATTACAAGATTAAAGTCATACTATTGTAAGTGTGTAATTTTGTAAGTGTTCTCAAAGTATTACGACTTTATTCTTGAAGTATTTTGACTTTATTCTCGTAATTCTAACCTTATTTTCATTATTTCAGTTTTATTTTTGAAGTCTTATGACTTTAATATTGTGTAATAATTGCGACTTTATTCTCAAATAATTTTGTCTTTATATTTGCAATTTCTCCTTTATTCTTGTAATTTCTACTTTATTCCAGTAAATTTCAATTTATTCTCGTAATTTTTACTTTATATATATGAAGTATTGTGACTTTAGCCTTGTGATATTTTTTTTTATGTGGCACTTAAACTCTTGGTAACAGTGGTAGAGCCATAAGGGGTCCATGCATATGAATAGTGGAAAGGGGAGTGTGGCAAAGTAACTTGTGCAATAAATGTAGATGTATAAAGAAAAGTCTGGCGAGTCTTTTTTGATTGTGTTAAGCAGACAAAAAGAAAGAAAACAGTTTAGGCAATTTGATGAGCTAAGAATTGTGATGTTTTAGGCTAAATTACAGTAACATCGTTTGCATTTCTTCTACTTCGTTTAACAAGAGGTCACCTGAGGTGTGCTTATCCTCCACTGCAGGTTTGAGTGGCGTGTACGATATAATGGACCATTATGAGCATGAGAAGACACGCGGTGTTGAATACATCTCCGCTATGCACAAAGCCATGGAC